>WEIV01006942.1:1959-17037 GCA_013390005.1 Calyptomena viridis
GATGGATTCCTGTACTTTTTATGTGCAGGGAAAAAAAATCTCTAGAATTTAAGCTCTATACATTCAACCTTTTCAAGGTCAGTTTACAGTAGATGAGTAAAAAACATAATATGATTGTTAGAGACAAGGAAAGACAAATTAACATCATGATCTCTCTAAAATACAGGAGTTTTGCTGTTTACTTGGGCTCGTGTACTTGGGCCAAAGCAGAGCAGATCAAGCACAAAAGCCATGGCTGGGTTTTAGCTTGGTTTTTTTAAATGGTGCAAATATCATTCTCCAGCCTCAGATGTCAAACATTACTGCTGCATTAAGACGTGGCATGCTGTAAGGGGATATATGGATTTTAGCATAAATTTATGACTTTTAATCCACTGGTCATAGAAGTATGATTGTGTATGAGCATGAGAACTTTGCTGAAACATGCTCAGTTTCTAAGATACCTGCATCATGAATAACAGTAACATTTTGTACAACAAAATTAACTTCTAATTCATTTAGACAAACAGAATACAAGCATTATTTTATCATCCGGTTGCTTGTAAAACAGTTACAAGGAAAAAGAGCTCAAATTTCTGTCTAATACAGACTTTTTCTAGTATAGAAATTTTTTATTTTCATATTGACTTTATATGAAAAATCATAATTGAAAAGCTTTATACAGTAGAACATTCCTGACATTATTTCTTACTACTAATGTTACTAAATTCTCTTATGCTACTATAAAAATTTATTTGATACACTTGACATAATCCTAACATAAATCAATAAAAATGGGGTTTGAGGCAGTGAAAATAATAACCTGGTNACTTTGTTCATGAAACTGAAATCCTCTCTTAAACTCAGTAATTCTTGAATGTTTTGCTTGTTATGAATCTGGTCTTGTGTGTTAAAATATTTTCAGGCTTTTGTAGCACTGATCAGTGTGGCCTTATGGTCCCAATCATATAAATGAGCTTATGCATGTATTAATCCCGTACTAAATTCAGTATTTAGGCAAATGCTATATTGAATAGTGGACCTTTTAAACTATAATTATTACTTTATATCATGAGTCCCTGTGATTGTTAGAAAATAATCTGTAGGATGAAGTTCTTCCTGACTTGTGTACCAATTATTTTAGAGTTTTCAGTATTCACCGAGGGCAGCAAAGATTTGTCCAATTTATGGTAGAGGTTAAATTAGGGGTGAGGTTAACCTGCTGAGGTTTGTTTTGTGTTTTCAGTACATTAATAAAAATCCAAAGTCATATCCTGAAATCAGCAAAATCATTTTAGACCAGAACCATGCGTGGGATGAGAAGATATCTCAAAGACCATAAAAATGTCCCCCTGCTTTTTAGCCCATATTATGTATTAATTACTTCATATCTGTTTGGTTTCAGATATAGATAACATTGCATAAAATATCATGATTGTCATGGTCTGACAAAACTCTACTCTCGAGTTCAATCTATTGTCTTTACATAAAGTAGGTTATAAATGCTTTTCTTAATTATAAATTTAATGTGTCTGGTAAAAATTTTGAAAATTTATAAAAACATTAATTTGTATATAGCTAACATTTAAAACAAACTAATTAGGAATATGCAAATTTAGAAAATCATTAAATAGTTCCAACTTAAAAGAAATCTCAAGCAACATTAATGCAAAACTAATTACTTATATTCAAACCTACCATCTATGTAATTATTTATTTTAAGATCATCATTGCTGTATCTGCTACAGACATGTTTCCTTCTAAGAGTGACAATATTCATTCTGTTTTCTTGCCACTGGGAAGAATTAAACTAACATGCTAACACTGCAATGTGGTTTGCAGTGAAAAATGAGCTGGCACTAATGAGAGACTCATCACAAATATTCTCCATGTGCTGAATCACACAGTAGTACACTCACCCAACTCAGCCATAGAAAATAACTTTAAACTTATGCATATCCATGAATCATATATTCCTCTCTTGTAGATATATATGAAAGTTATTTATACAGCAGAATCTAAAGTGTGCTTTTTCAATGCAAATTGGACTGTTTGTGGCCCACAGGTAATTTCTGTCACTTAATATCATTACATTCAACAATTGCCTAATACTGACATGTCAAGAAAACGTTTTCTTCACCTTTTCCCAAATGCAGAAAAAATGTTCCCAATGCAGCACTCATCTCCTGAGTGCTGTTGGGCTCATTTTCAGATCACATTCAGGAGTGGAGGAGATATTGTACAGGTTACTTTTTTAAACAGCAGTATCAATTTGAAACCGTTTAAGGATTTGGAGAGATATCTACTGAAAATTCTAAGGAAAACAGGATAAAATCTTAGTTTTTGTATGAGGCTGCATGATCACTGAAAAGCGGGACTAAACATCTTCAAGAATACATTCAGTATTTGCACACAGACAAAAAGCAAAGTAAACAAAACAATTTCAGCAAAAATAACCTCTGCAGTGCAAAATACCGAGTCTGAATGTAGATCTGCATGAAAAACAGCAATAAATTGTTGACATTCCCTTATAGCTAAAGGAATCATGACAATTTAAGTAGCAAGCTGACTACATGTCCTCATTTATTTTATTTTACACTCAGTGTTTTACTTTGTTCTTACTCAGTGCTTTATTTTGCACTTATTTTTGCTTTATGGCAAATAACCAAAATTAAAGAAAGAGTTTAAAAGTGGGCATAACATCTACTTGTGTATCATAAAAAAGACATTTCAATTAGATCCTAAAAACTGGTGTTTTAATTTGGTTCTAATCCTTTGTGAAACTTACTCACACAGCTGTGCTGGCTAAGTTATCATCTAAGGACTGGGAGTGCTACCCCACAAGCACCTTCACACTTTTAAGAGGTTAGGTAGCTGAGGTAAATAGAAAAACATAAAAATCAGACCAATGTGTAAAGCAAATAAAATTTGTCATGTACTGCTTCATGAACTGTAATAACTACAGCTGGATATATCTGCGTTTAATTTTCATCAAATCAAATAGGTGCTTTTAGGTACATCTTTATTGCAATGTGCTAAATGTCAAACATGTTTACAGTAAATAGAATTCATGAGCTGATGATCTGAGAGAAAGAAGCCTTTGCCATACCAAAAGTGATAAGTCAATAAGTGCTCATCATCAAGGATATAATTACCTATTTGTGGGATAGGGATTTGTTAAAGGCTTACTGTTGTTTGATGAACATTTTGTGTACACATACGCTTTCTTGTATTATTGTCTTTGTCATCCATGGAGTGCACTGATCCTCTTTCCTAACTGTAAAGCAAACTTCACAGGTTAGCATTGCAAATATTTTGCTCATTTGCACAGGGATTCAGCCACGGGAAACTACAGAACTGCTATTACCCAAAGGCTTATATAACACAAATGTTTATATTATGCAGTCATTAGCACAGCAAGAAACGTGCTTATTTGCATGAAGCAACACCGCCATACTACCTTCCTCTTTTCTGTTTTTCTTCTTCAAATATCAAGATCTCTCTCCATTTATATATGTATATCACCTGTAACAATGAATTTAACTAGGACTGCTGGACATCGGCATTGGAGCCAACGCCAGGAAGCATGGAATAAAGTTACCACATATGTTATTAGGCAGCATTAACTCAGTTGCATAAGAGCTTGCTCTAAAGCCCATCGAAGTAAATGAGACATCTCATTGGTTTTAATGGTCCTTGCATCAGACCCTTGAAAACGAACAACCTGTCTGGTATATCTGCATAAGTAATTTGCCTAGCAAACATAATAAAAACAGTGGACCTATTAACTGTAGCTAAAAGAGGCCAAAAAATAACCCTTTCCAATGGTTTTCATTAGACAAGAGTATAAATTAATTACAGGCCCAATCCAATGGATTAATTAAGTTGAATAGGTGTCAGTCCTCACTCTCACTTCAATAAACATTGGATCAGGGCATGAAATCGGTCCATTCAAGGTGGCTGCAAGGAAACAATCTCATTAAAAAAATTAATCAGCCTACAGTTGTTCAAATGCCTTAACAATCTGCCCATGAGATTTTATCAGTTTCAATAAAGCTTCTGCTAGAAAATAGAATGTTAATTTCCAAGCTCATAAAAAGATAGAAAAAAACTTGGAAATCAAGTCTGGCCAATTGAATCTTTGTCTCTTCCCTTCATGACAAGAAAGAGGTGTGGCGCAGGGTGCTGAAAAGGACCCCAGAGATCCTGTTACAGAGGCAGAATTTACAAAAGCAGAACTGGCCCAATGACTTCAGTTTTATATGTCTGCGCAGAATTTATTTTAAAGGATTGCAGCTTGCTAACATACAAACATAATGGAAAACAGACAGGTTTACTGCCAGTAAAATCAAGCTAAGATTTAGTTTTCCCTCAGAGAACTACTGCTTCTAGCGGGAACACGCTCACTACCTGTGACAGCAATATGTCAATATTTGCCATATTTCTGCTAAGAACAGTCCGGGAATTGCTAGCTTTTCCTGCTATCGTGATGAATTTATTTGTTGGGGTTTTTTTATTTATTAGGAAAAATGGTGAACTGGAGAAGCTGTGAAGCTTTAGTTTTCAAAAAAATTAAGTGGGCTGGACTACATGACAAGTTTCAGTAAAGAACACTTTCTTGGAATCAACACATTTTCATAGATGGAGTGAGAACATAGCACAATCTTTTATTTCTCGACTTCTGAAAAAAGGTACAAACTTGTCTTCAGCTGAGAAGAGCCATGAAGAAAAGATTGATATAATTTTTGAGATAAATTTGAGCTTGTGATTTACTCTTATTGAGGAGATGGGAAAGTTCTACATAATGAAGAAAGTGAGAACTTTCTCTGTAAGATTGTATCATGAAATAATTTCATTCCAAAAATTATTTCTCTCCATCTCTCCAAGGAAATATGTTGACTTTTATGAATGAACTTAGCAAGGTGAAATATCAACTCTGTGATTTAAGGGGGTTTTTGGTGTAAACAGATGGGGTTTGGAGGTTCAATATTAATGAAACTATTTTAATACACTATTAATGAATCCAGAGAATTTTAATTTCCCAAAAGGCACCTGGCTCAATTCAGAAGATTTCAGTATTCTGTACAAGTTACAAGAATTCAAAGGGAAACTGAAGAATTTGAACAAAGATAGTATATTTATTAATTTAAACATACAAAACATAATTGCATGCAGGCCTTGCCAATAATAATCTTAGTTTAGATAATGTAATTATCTTACCCTAAAATTATTCCCAGTTCTTTTTCTGTGATATCAACAAAAATTTTTGGCTTTAGGTGCCAGCTAGGGCTATGCATTTGAAGACACTAGAACAGGCTGAAGAAGCTCTCTAAGGTACTGTGCCCTGGATCACAATTTTTACTCTTTAAAAATGCAGAAATGCCCTATCTCTGCCAAGCAATGAGGATCTAAAGCATATACTGATTGTTTTCAGGGAAAAACGAATTAATTAAAGAACTATTCACAAATTTCCTTGGTATCCCCAGTCCTCTATTACTACCAATCTTGCTCTCCTTTTCCCCTCCTCTGTTTTTACAGGCAGCCTCCCCCAACAATTCCCCATGATTCATCTCTTGCCCTCGGGGAAGAAACATGCTTTCTCCCTGACAAAAAAACTCATCCGGAGAGAGATTTCAGCTTCACTGCAAGCATGAGCAGACAAGCTAACACTGATTCCCCTGGCTTTGCAATTTAAGGAAATCAGAATTTAAGTCTTCTCTACAGAGTTTTTCCCCATGATCTAACACTGTAGTATCAGCAACTCAGGCAGTTAACTCTTGCAGTCTTTCTTACACTCAGGCTCTGGGAGTTTCAAAGATGGCTCATTGACTCTGTCAAATGAATCCTGTTCTGCTTGCAGCACTTTCTCAGTGTTGCTTCACACACATGCACACACACACACACACGTGCACGTCCCTCAGCAAGATTCTCTCTGCACCACTGGGCTATTTTTTTTCCATAAACCTCACACAAACACCTACTCTACCTTTTGCATTGTTGTCCCTTAATCAGATACAAATATCATTTATGCTTTTCTCCTTGTGAAATGGGATCTACTAAAAGAGCTGGAGAGCTTATAAAATTGTCTGCAAATGGATGACTTCTAGGCTATTTTATTATTTGACTAGTTTGCCCATAATGCTTATTGCTGATCTGCCAGCTTAGGGTCTGTATAGGAGAAACAATTTGGCTAATTCATATTTTGCTTTCTATTCAGTTCAGGATTCTTTATTTTCATTACCCTGAAAACAAAAACAGTTTGGACCAAAATTATTTCCAGACTAATACTCAGAATTACAGAGGTTATTTAATTTCATTCCATTTGCTTTTTAACTGACAGGTAGATAGCATTAAGAAGTAGTTACAAAGATAGTTATCAAATACTTTTGAAATATTTGAACACTGTATCTATATGTTGTTTAGAAAAAAATCATAAAGATAAATAATTCCCCGTTTAGAGGTGTGACCCTGAGATTAGCTCAGTTAGTGCTAATATCACCAAGGTCATGGATCTGATTCTTGTACGGGCCATTCACTTGAGAGTTGAACTTAATCATCCTTGTGGGTCCCTTTCAACTCAGAATATTCTGCGATGCTGTGGTAACTGAATAATGTGCACAGAGAAAATGAAATACTCAATTATCTCTCATCTCTGTATTGAAGAAAACAAAGAGTCCTGTGAGTAAAAGAGTATTCAATAATGTGGCTAAATATTGTCATTATATATAAACGCAGATCCTGTTGCAAAGCAAATAGAAGTCAATGGCAGGAAGAGCAGGGAGGATTCATAAACAATCAGGATTCATAGAGTGTGTTTCATGAAACCGAGATAAAATAGGGAGAAAAAGTCCTCAACATATGGTTGAGCACTGGAACAGACTTCCCAGGGAAGCAGTCACAGCTCCAAGCCTGACAGAGTTCAAGAGTCTGGACAACACTGTCAGGCACGTGGTGTGACTGTGCATGGCCAGGAGTTGGACTCAGTGATCCTTGTGGGTCCCTTCCAACTCAGGGTATTCTATGATTCTCTGAATATATGTTACGAGAAAAAAATAAATATTAAACATTTCCCTGATGTTAAAAGGAGAACAGACAAGTTTAAGGGAAAAAAAAAAACCCAACACAAAATCCCACATTATTCTGAGACTATTTATAGCTCAGGAAGACTGAATTATAAATGGCTGGCAATGGAGAGTGTATTGGGAAAAACAGTACATATAGTTCTCCTTTTCTTATACCTTTCCCAGGCACCCACAACTGTTGGAGACAGGTTTTATTGCTAGATGCACTTTTTCCTTGCTTAATATGGCTGATCAGAAGTTCTGAGTATTATCTACCCTAAATTTTGATGGAAGTAGAATTCCCTTTGTCAAGCAGTTCTTTGCAATATCATCTCTTCTAGAAAGTTAGGAAAAGTGATGTATAGGAATGGATATAGTAGCTATATCCCATGACTGTCTTATGATGGCTCAAAGAAATTGAAGATTCAATTTCTGGAGGATACTAGGTTTTAGGGTACTGTGTCTTGTGCATATTTTTTAAAAGAAGACCTGTAGAGTTGGCTTGGGCTTGAATATAAAGTCAAAGCTGGTTTTGTAATTCACAGATTCTGATTTGATTCTGTTTCTTTGCAACAAGAGAAAGCTTGCCCAATTTAATGGTTATGTAAAACCTTTACAAAAGGTCTAGTTTTTGCTTTGCTGCAGAGCAATGGGGAGACTTGGAAGAGCTATGACATGTCAAAGCAAACTTTTCACCAAAGTGAAAGCTATAAAAAAACAATGAAAATTTTACTGTACTTCAGCAAAAGGCAAATCTGACCCTTTTGTTGGTAACCTGTATGGTGAAGTCAAGAACTATAACAACATCATTAAAAAACTCAACCCATAGCAGTCTGGAAAATAGCGGTTCCACAATTCCATCATGATCAGACGACATAGTATTAGAGATTATATGTCCTGTCTGTGCTGAGTGTTTTGCATTATTTGAGCACACCCTGCAGTAGGGTGTAGGGGGAAACTTGTAACAGTGACTGTCCTTCCTCATGTGTTAAATTTATGGGCTAAAGGAGATTTAAAAAAAAAAATTTCTAAAGAAAGGAATGGATGAAAAAAAGGAGCACAGAAGTAAAAGAGGCTCTAAAATAAAATAAGGAAAGAGGATAAAAAGTAGTTCACAAAACAAGAAGGAAAATACTTCAGAGAGCATTGAGCAGCTGTGGGAAGTAAACTATGAAGGCAAACATAGACTAAAGCCAGAAATTAAAAAACAGATAATGGTAAGGAAAGGTGGAATTAAAGAATAGACCCAGAGGCACATCTGGATTTATTTTATTCATATTAATTATCACACTAAGCAATATTAATACTGATAAGCATGACTGATGATGGAAAAGCAAATATGGGTTTCTCAAATCTTCTAGAGCCTCAGGTGCTAGATTTCACATTTGATATACATGATATTGATATATATGGTATTTGCACTCCCATTTATACCTAAGATTCATCCCGAATATTCATAATATCCTAAATATTCACTATTCTTTTTTGAACTAACCAAAACATAAAGCAATTACTTAAAGCAGTACAATTTAGAGGTATAAGTTCACAAAAACCTGCTGCTAAGTAAGGTCTAGCAGTGAACGTGACTGCATAAAAATGCCGGAGCAGCATTCAGGGCTGACTTTGCACTAAGATTTACCTTCCAGTAGAAGATCTCCACAAGCACAAATATTTTGCTTGGGTGGTCTCTGGAGGACATCACAAAATGTATTTACTATTTGTTTCTAGAGGATACTGTTCAAATACAAAAAAGTGCTATTTAACTAATACATCACTATTTAAAGTACACAGAATTTGTCCATTTGGTTTACTCCTCCAGTAATGCATGAATGCTTAGATGCACATGGCTTAGATAGGAGCACTCTTTGCTGGATCAGGAACTGGCTAGATGGTTGGGCCCAGAGGGTGATGGTGAACGGAGCTGCATCCAGCTGGCGGCCAGTCACCAGTGGTGTCCCCCAGGGGTCTGTTCTGGGACCGGTCTTGTTTAATATTTTTATTAATGATATTGATGAGGGAATTGAATCTTTTATTAGTAAATTTGCAGATGACACTAAGGTGGGAGGTTGTGTTGATTTACTGGAGGGGAGGAAGGCTCTGCAGAGAGATTTGGATCGGTTGGATAGATGGGCAGAGTCTAATATGATGGAGTTTAATACATCTAAGTGTCGAGTTCTGCATTTTGGCCACAAAAATCCCCAGCAATGTTACAAGCTGGGGACAGTGTGGCTGGACTGTGCCCAGGCAGAAAGGGACCTGGGGGTACTGGTTGACAGCCGTTTGAATATGAGACAGCAGTGCGCCTTGGNTTATTGAGCTATGGTGTTAGGGCATGGGTTGGACATGATGATCTCGGAGGTCCCTTCCAACCTGGCTACTCTGTGAATCTGTGAATTAAAAAACATAGTATTTTGATTTTCAAGAGCAAAATAAAGTTTGGATATTAGGTATTTTTGTGTTAGTGCTAGGATTTAAATTAGGTGTATCAGTAATTTTTAGAATTTCTGTGATGCCTCCTATTTTAGCTGAACTAGAAAATACTATGAGAAAGTATTAATGAACACAAAATATGAATCAATACTTTGGAATTTTTGGTCCATCTGAAATTAGAAATTAATACAATTTTTCAAAATAAAATTGCAAAACAAGACGTAAAATTGAAATAACGTTGGAAGGGTTTGGGAGGGCCTGGGGAGGAGTTTTGGTTTTTGAAATCAAGCTATTACTTAATAGTTTAAAGAAGATGGTTACAACCGAGTAACAACTGAATTCCTTGGTCCCTAAGATGCACTAATTCCTATAAAATAAGATCTGTACACAACTTTATCAGCAGAAAATAATGGTAAGAATTGAAAAGTGGTAATAATACATCTAATTTAGAAGCTAATTCTGAATTTAGCTAAATTCTGTACCACTAACAGCTGACACTGCAGCTCCTTCTGCATCAGCTAGAAGCTACTTCTGCAACAGGCCTAGCTTGACTTAGCATTAGCTTAACCACACTTCGTTTAAATGTTCAGAAATATTCTTGGATATCTAGAAACTCTCATAGCTAATGAGGGCTGACTACTTAAAAATGTAAAAACCACAACTGAATTAGAGTTGCTGGTAATGCTTTATTACTTAGAGTTCTCAAGCAGTTAAGTTGTGATTTCTTCTATTTAGAACATGTTGCCTCAGGAAACCCAAAGTAATTAAAGACAAGCTGAAAAATTATAATACATAGAGAGGAGAAAGATCTGCAGTAGCAAAGCTGTCTTCTGAAAGGAAGAACATTACACAAAACTTGTACTGCAGGCAATACACTTTTCTTTGAGCTAGGTCTTTGAATAGACATAATGAGAAAAATCAAAGCAGGACTGACAATGGATTAGGTAAACTTTCCCACTGTTTCTGTTGCAGAAAAATATTCTTGCTGAAGTATCTACGGGGCAGTGCTTTTATACTATTTGAAGGTAGTATCTTTACATTTTACCATCTGAATTTTTAAGCAGTCATTCAGCAACAACTATGAGTAAAAAGTAGCACCTCTTCCTAAGTAGCTGCTCTCTGTCAGAAACAGTATTAAAAAGTCAGAGGTAGGTTCTGCTTCCTAAATTGCTGTGGTTTATTTTATTATACACATATTTTATTTTATTATACACAGGTATTTTGACTAGTTCTCTTTCTTCTTCACAAGCACAACTTGGCCTACCTGGCCAGCAAGGATTATTAGAATAGGACTTTTCCAAGGACAATGCAAAACCAATCTTCAGTAATAGCATCGAGATAGAGATTTTTGTCTGGGGCAGAGATTATGTATTGAGTTACAAACTGCATGTAGATAACGCATGAGTTTTTGACTTATTTAACAAAGTCTAAGTAACCAATATAATTCTAACAAATTTTCTTAAGGCCAAACTTACAATATACTGTATTTGCAAGACAGAGCGTGCTACAAGTCAGATACTTTGAAGTATCGTACAACTGGAAAATGTTTGGAGAAAACTAAGGTGATTAGGAAATGTTGCTTCATTAATATGACCTTATTTCTATTGTCATTACTATTTCAGGATTCTTTAACATATACTTTCCATGGAACATTTTTTTTCCTTTCTCTGAATTGATGCTTGTTCACAATAAATTACCAAAGTATCAGTTCCACTAAAATTAGAAAATTGAGTTGCATAAATTGTTGGAATATAGAAATAGGTCTTCTAGTTATTTATAGGTACTTAAAATGTATAATTTGAAAATTTTCCTATTATGCTACTGTAACGGATTGACCTTGGCTGGACGCCAAGTGCCCAGTCTCTTGCCCCTCCCCTTTTGCCAATAAGATGATTATGACTTGTGGGTTTTGAGACAAGGCACTTTACTATAAGCGAAAGGTTTGCGCATGCAAAAAGCAAAGCAGGAAAATCTAATCTCTACTTCCCATTCCTGAGGTCAGCTCGCGTCCTGACAACCAGGGCTCTATGAGTTGGTTGTCTTCTCAGGGGATGGCTATTGGAAACAACCAAATGCCCCTGCCCCTCCCCCCCCATTAAGTTCCTTGGCTTTATGTCTGAGCTGATGTCCTATGGTCTGGAATATCTCTTTGGTCAGTCTGGGTCACCTGGCCTGCTCGTGTCCCCTCCCAAGAACCTTGCCTCTGCCTTACAGCAGTTAAAACAGTGGAGTGTTATCTCATAGCACTGTTAAGGCTGCTATGGGCTCAGATAGACCCAGCACAGCTACATTATGCATGAAACTGCCTGTTTTCTTAAGATATGGATAACAAAGGTGATTTACATAATAAGGATAGAACAAATGCCTGTTTATGTACATAGTCTTTCCCTCATTGAATAACATTCCAAAATACTATTTCCCTCAGCCTATTAAAAAAAAAAAAACAACAAAAAAAACTTTTGTTCAGCTTGAGACTGAGCAAATGCCACTTGTATGAGCACATTATTTCACTATAAGCTTTAATCAGCATGTAGTTAATTCTTCAAGGAGGTGCTTTTCACAGTAAAAATAATTAAGGAGAAAGTCTCTTGAACACCATGACAACTAGTTCATACACAGGATACCCTATCTAAACAAGAGCTTTATTAATAGGAAGAAAAGTTATCCAAGATGATTTTTATAACCTTCATATTGGCGTTTATTTAACCATAATAATTCCTAGTTGTTCCTCATGAATTAAGTTCTACACAAAAAGTTCTCTGTTTCTTTGGTTTTCCTCTCCTCTTGACTTTTCAAAATAAGGAATGGCCGATATTTCTATCAGAATCTATATCTGCACTATACTGCTCTATCATATGCTATATTTTTTATATATGTATTATATCCTATTTTTTTTTTTTGCAGGCAAAAATCTTTCACACAGAGTAAACAAGGCATTATAAGACATTAGAATTTTTTTCCACACAGATCAAATCACTTAACCTGTGTAGCAGAAATGAGATTGTAAATTTTTGAAGAGACTGGCAGCAAGGTAAACACATTACACTGCTGAGATATTTCACAAAGAAAGCGGAGAAAAGAACTAACCACTTCCTTTTAAAATAATTGTGAACCACTTTGATATTCATCTGTCCCAAACTAAAGCCTTTGTTGATTTTTTTCATAAAGGAGAAAAATAATATAGTTGAATGATAGTAGATCCTTCTCAACTTCATGATAGCACTAACAGGTCCTCAATGACAGTAATATTCTGCGTTGCTGTAATTATTCATATGTTCAACAGCTAGCTATAACACAAACTGTCTTCCACAAACCACAAGAAAATAACTTTATTCAGACACTGCACTCAGACAACAAATAAATAGGAGTCTCTCTGATAGGTGTAATGGCTCCTTTCCCTTAGGGAAAAAATTAAAAAATATGCCATGAGGGTCATATATGATAAATTTGATCTTTTCTTCTTTTGCACATTTTTCTTTCTTTTGAAAAACACATACTTCTATGCATGATTGTACTGTACCCCTTTCTTTTCTACATTTTGTTTTGAATGAAGCAAAAAGGTAGCATTATTGCAACAATTTCAAAAGGAAAATATTTCAGATTTTGTAAATGTTATATACATTGAAATATGACATGTCATAGTTTTCCTTTCCCTCAGAAAAGAAAATATGTGTTATCTATATTTGTGTAATAGCATACCTATGCATTCTGGAGTGAAAGAAATATCATCAAGAGCAAATTCTGTGGGTTCACTCCATCCCACTTCAGCTTCGAAGGCAACCCTGAAAGGGCTGTTACTGGAGAGGACTACACTTGCATACATCCATTTGTTTTCTTCATTTCTACTAGAAGACCACATAAGAATATCCATTCCGTGTTCCTCAACTGTGTACACCTGTTGATGACAAAACCCAAGAGATGCAACTGAATCAGCATTAAGCAGCAGGAGTGCAGGTAGTGAGAGTACTGCCTGCCTGGCTAGTACTGGCCCTCTTAGATATGGTAGATACGGTTCAAATCCACATCTTATTGGTAATGACCAGATGTTACTGAATACTTTTGCTAAGGCTAGTTCAGCTTCAAATAAAAAGCTACTATTAAAAGAAAATAAAAAGGACTGTTAATACAATCACTAATTGGAAAACTTACAGTCTCAGCCTCACATACAGAAGTTATTGAGTACAGACTTAACCTTAAATTCATCTAAAAACTGAAGAAAAAACTGAGAAACACCTTGAGCTATCCTTCCATCTCTAAAAGGTGACCTCCCTATAGTTGATAGACTGAGTGAAGATTTTAGAGATATAAATAAAAGGCTTAGCAACTAGAATTGAAGTCTCTCATCTGGTACAAGCAATACAACATTTCAGACAATCACAGAAAATTATAGCAAGCATATTTAGCAAAGTCATGAATAAAGATAAATAAAATAATTAAATAGTGAAAACAATAACAATGAATGAAGTCACAATTAAACAACTGATGACTTTATGCCAACACATGAAACTGAAGAACACAGAGGTAATTGCTCTGCCCACTCAAGTGCTCAAAATCCTTACACAATTTAAAGCAGATCAAAAAGAATGAAAAAGAACTGGAGTAAAGAAAATAAACATATTCTAACAGTTCCAGATGATGACCATTTCTTTAAGAGACCAAATATTTTAATCATTATCCTCTCATCACTTGCAAAAATACTTCTCTTAAGCCTTTAAACTAATTTTCCAGTGACCCATAGGTTCATGTTGTCGATTGAATGCCCCAGCTCAATGATGGAACAGAAAACCTGAGGCTCAAAAAAGTTATAAACTGAAACCCATATTAATGATCTGTAAAACCACGTACCTTTGACTCTCTCAGTCAACCTAGTGGGACAAATAAATTAAAAACTCAAATGGCACCATGAACTACATATTTTGTAGAACTTGGTGTATTAATTAAAATATCTCTGATGCCTGAACAGTCTTGCAGGACCTAATTTAGTCAAGTCTGGCTTTTGGTTTCAGGACTGTCTAACAGAATATCTTGTCACTGTCTTCCTAAAAGCATGCATCTTGAAGGGCTGAAAAGACAGGTGTCCAATTGAAAACCTTGATTAGAATAACTCTACATGTGAGGTTAGGAATAAGTTATAGCACCTGTGTGTGTCTCTGGAACATTCACTGTTTTACCAATCATGAAATACAACAATCTTGATCATCTAGCATTTTACAGCAGGAAACAATGTTAGAGTGGTTTTAGCTATTACTGTATCATGCAGTAATAATTTTTGCTTTTTGAAGGTAAACATTGAGATAATACCATTTTTAATATATTTCATTGTTAAGTCTCATAGCTGCACATACACATGGTGGGAAAATGGGGAGAATCAAAAACATTTGAAGATAATACTGGAATCTCTCTTTCAGGACAATTAAAGATTGTCCTGTTGTTTAAAACCAGATTTTTTTTTCCACTTTTTTTGTCTGGGTTAATAGAAGTTTCTCATACTAAAAATGTTAAGGGACAAAACTTTTTTGAAGAGTTCTGTGTAGGTACAGAGAAATTGCACCATGTCCATACAAAGCCTGGTCTCAGATGGAGCATAGATTAATTCTGTGTACATACA
>WEIV01006942.1:17067-39070 GCA_013390005.1 Calyptomena viridis
GTATACAAGATTTTTGCTGGCCTTTGTTAACATATACAGCACCTGAAAGGTAGAGCAAACTCTTAAGGATAGGATCTCCCTAAAGCCCTGGAAAGGTATAGCTGTGTGATGGTTAATACCTCCAGTGACTACATACCTCCTTGCACAGATCCTATGAATTGTCTACAAATTGGGGTTGATAGCGGAAACAATTTAAGATGTGAAAGAGAAAAAAGCTGGCAAGATNATTATATATTTACTGGCTAATGGGTCTGGAATGGCAGCAAGTCAATCTGGGTCTTAAGTGCAACATTTTCACTACATCAGCTACTGTTCACAGAGATGCAAAGTAATTTTATATGCCTTGTCTTTCTTATCTTTGAGATTTGACTGATGCTTACCATAGAGTAAGGGCATGCAGATATGTAATAACTATAGATTAGTTAATACATTGTGGTAACTGTCCTCAGTTAAATTTCACTAAAGTTTAAACCTGGGATATGGTTTCTCATAATAATCACATAGGTAATCTGAGGAAAATCATAGCCTTTAGTGTAAATCTCTAAACTGGTTAGCTGGAAATCTCAGTTGAGCTCCAAGTTCTGCTCATTTGTCATCCCACTATTTGCCAAAGTACTCCTGAATACTTTTACTTCAGTTCTCCAAATCTTCATCTATCCATAATTATGCCAGGAAAGTGTCTGTGTTCTTAAATGTCTTCAAAAAATTTAGATGAAATTTCTAAAAGAACAATACAAAATCGAAAATGCATGCTAATTCAAATGAANAAAAGTTGTAGTGAAGTCCTATTGAACAACTCTGTAACTAAAGAGTCTGGTAAAACTGTGCTCCAGCCCAATACTGATCTAGCTGACCTGCAGAGAACAATATTCTTTAGATAGTCCCATTCCCTTGCCTTAAAATCGTGACTTAGTTCTAATTCTCCACAGAATTTCCTGTGTGTTATAAACTTCTGAATTCTTTTTTCAGCTTCTATTTCATTTTGGGAATGGGGAAAGTGCATGTACTTTTGAAAATATAAACTGCTATTTTATACCTAGTCATCAGCATTACAACTCCTGTGGCTATTCTGTACCCACATGCTGACTTTTCAAGCTAATATATTGTCTTCCTGATCTTGCCTGAATCTAGCAGTCGGCATGCTGAATGGTACTACCTTCCAGCTGAACTGCCTAATAACTAAGAAGCCAATGCTGATCGAAAAGGTGCCTAAGAGATGTATTTTCCCATCATTCGCAACATGTCTTTAACTGCAGCCAAGGGAACAGGAAAATGTTGTGAAAGACAACCTGTATTTTCACTTCATTAGAGACATGTGTCAGCTGAGGACACTTTCCACTAACTGCGGTAAATAACGATACTATGTTTTCTGCTTTACACCCTTACAATCATGCCTTTGAACTCTTCATGTTCCTTGGCAGTCATCATTGCACATCTTCCTTAGACTGAAAATACATCAGAGACAGATTGGAATCATTTCTCTAAAGTCCTCAAATCAGATTACAAAATTGTATCACATTTCACTCTCATAATGGAGAAGCACTTAAAAAAATAACTTGTCTCTTTTCTCTTTATTTCTCTAAACTTTTGCTTGAAGTAACAAAAAATTTTGTCTAAACATTAGCTTGAAACAATAAAAAATTCAGGGTTTTTTAGTAAAATTAACCTGTCCTGTAGCAAAAGTTATTGTACCTCAGTTTTGTTAGTATCAACAAATACCAAGGCAGAAAATTGATATAGTAGTTATATTACCACGCAGAGAACAAATTTTGGTTTTAATTCTCAACTGTATGACAAACTCCAGTAGTAAATGGGCACAGAAAGAATGGTAAAGCATAATAAAAGCTGAATGCTTTCAGTCTAACTGACAAATGATCAATAATATCCCCACTGTAATGAAACAGATGAGAAAAACACATTCACTTCTTGCTGAAATTGCTCTCCTATATCATTAAATGCAACTAAATAGTCATAAATATGTAAAGAGAAATGTGGGGCTTTTTTTTTTTTTGCATTTGCATCATAATGCAGCAAAATTTGTTTGTATTAAGAGTTATTCTTGTTCAAAGCATATTAGTTGATATATTAGACCAGCCATGTATTTAGTACTGTATAACTCCCATCTCAAGGGCTGTTACCACATACTTCTAAGGAAAGCTAGTGGTTTTGTAGGTAATCACTGCAAAGCACTTTTTTCTCTGGATGGCTAATAGTCAACTGAAGTCCTGAAGCATCATTATTCGAATCTCTTTTAAATAACATCCATTTTACGTTAATACAAGAGTTGCTGTAAACATTGTGTTCTTTTTAAAAATAATAATAACAGGCTATGCTTTTGCCCCATGAATAAATTACAAAGTTTATGACAATGGAATTGTGCAATTGAAATGTGCACTATGAATAGAGAAAAGAAGCACTTCTAGTTCCTTTTTGCTCAATGACTACTTCCTTTTCTGGGTAAAAATAGGATTGTTCCCATAACTTTACATTATTTCATGTAGTTCTACCACATCTACTTCCTATACAGTCTTCGTTTTTATCTTTCTTTTTTACAGATTCCCTGTATGCCATTTTAATCACACATCTCAGAATGTCCTACATATTTTTTTAATTCAGACTTGAGCAGATAGCTGTCTTTTAGATAAGAGCTATAACATCAGCTTTTTTACTGATACTATTATATTTTAACACATTATTCAGACTTCCTATTACAGTTTGACTTCTTTCACCTTCAGTGCAACTGAAAAAAATTCTTCACAGAGCTGTTGCTTTAGAAGTTATGGGCTGCTGGCTTTATTGCTTTTCTTTTTTTGTTCTTTTTACACTTTTTTTTTTTCACTTGAATGGTTACAGTTAATTTATATTCTTGATTTAATAACAGCCACAGTTGATGCTGAAATACATTATTAGTTTGACAGAAAAGAGCAAAATGTCCATGAGGGTAAATTGAGTCTGTGATGGGATGACATTCCTTGCTGAGAGCTTCAGACTGTTGTGAATATTGTTATGTATTTGTTCATTAAGAGTACATGTTGAAAAGCCATAAAGAGGGAACTTTATTTACATGTGGAAGTAAGACAATTATTTATGGATCTCTTAATGAAATTGAAGACAATGAGAGTTAATTAAACTAGTCTGTTTAAAATGCAAAAAAAAAAAAAAGCAGACTGTTTGGCTGTCTGCCTACTAACTCACACACAGGCCACACATCTACTTATTCACAAACGTGTTCTGTGAAGCTTGAAAACATTCACAAGCTTTTTCAAAAATCCTTCTTATCAATCTTCCATATTGTAATGTCCAGGATACTTGAATTTAAACAAATAGATAATCATAGATAATCCCACAGTATTTCAGCTATCAACAAATCAAAAAAAGCAATTTCTGTTTGCTTTTTACTGCTTCTTACATTAACTTCATCCAATGCACCTTTCGTTCATTTGTTTGTGAGCTTCTTGTTATTATTAATTAAGTTTACAGCAATACTCAGAGTATCCATAAACTCAATGGTAGAAATAAAATAGAAATACAAACCCTATTTTGAAAATAATGACTTAAAGAAAAAATAGACAAAGCGTGGAATGAAAAGTAGCATTATTCTTTGGCTTGCTATAAGAAGCCTTTTTATGGTGGACAGTTGATCAGTGGCAGAGATTGCCCACAAAGGTTGAGTAGTCTTCATTTATGTCCATTTTCAAGACTTGGTAAATTTCTGAACTACCTAGCATGATCTTGTAACTGACCCTACTCGGAGCAGAAGATTGGACTAGAGATCTGAGAACCTTCCAGACCAGTTGCACTATAATCCCATGGAATTTTGCTGTGATTACCTGTTCCAGTGGGGAAATTTACAGTGGGGAAAGCAGAGGTACAAACTTCCTGACTTTATTTGAAGTCTTATATCACAAAAATATTCTTGTTCACTTTTAACATAGACTAAAATTACTTCAGGAGTTTGATAGCAAATCCAAGTTTTTATATTCTGTCACAAATTAAAAACTAGCACAACCTGTATTATCAAAATTTAACAAGCCAACACAGATAGGAGACTTGGGCAGACCACTTAAAGAGGAACTCTGTAAGTCCTATGAAAGGAGTTTTTTGCCAAGGGTTCACATCACTGCTTGAACTATTTACTACAGTACTTAACAACCAAAAGTGTACCTGTTAAGGACGCTCTTGGAACAGCAAGATGATATTTTCATGGAAGCTTGAGCTATAATTTCTAATATGATTAAACACCTTATTTCCAATTGTTTTACTAAAACACCCTTCACACATAATTATGATAATATTTTTAAAACTTTTATTTTAAACCATTAAACGTTGGAAACCACTTCTACTTTGTGTAAAAGAGTGAATTGTGCAGAGAACTGTGCCGAAGTATGGTAGTCAAATGTGCAATATTAATTCTTACATATGAAGCAAAAAGATCTCAGGTGGAACTAAAACTTAAGCAGAATTGTCACTTGACCTTGTCAGCAAAAATGTTGATTATAGGTGTAATTGCAGTGAAATTGTGATGAAATATTTTTAACATAAGTTCCTGAGATTTTGCTAATTCTAGACACAGAACAGCAAATAATAAGAAAGTAAATATCATTATGTTATGATGTAGTAGAAGTGCCTTTTCTCTTACCTTTAAGACTCCTGTTTGCGTAGAAGCAAACATCCAGAACCAGAACCGAACCCTACAGACCCCAAGACTAGCTGGGAAGAATTTGGTGGTAGTTATCCTTGCTCTGTTTCCTTTCTTCTCAGAGGATGAATTTACATACAAAAATCTCTGTCCTTTACCTTAATAAAAAGATAAAAAACATTTAGAGCTTTTCAATAGTATTTTATGCTTCAGACTACAACCATTTTTACACACACAGATATAGTATTTTTAAATCTTATTTTACCACATACAAGTACACTATACCTTGGTTGTTTGGAGATCTTCCATGTTAATGCTTTGTGTATTTCATAGAATCATAGAATAGTTCAGGTTTGGAAGGGCCCTTAAAAATTCAGTTCCAACCTCCATGTTAAAGGCAGGGATGGCACCCACTAGATCAGGTTGCTCAAAGCACCATCCAGCCTGGCCTTGAACACTTCCAGGGATGAGGCATCCACAGTTTCTCTGGACAACTTGTTCCAGTGCCTCACCACATTCTGAGTAAAGATTTTCTTCCTAATTTCTGATCTAAATCTATTCTTTTGTGTAATACTGTTCTACCTTGTCCCAGATGTCCCTTGTGCTAGATAGAATCATAGAATAACCTGACTTGGAAGAGGCCCACAAGGATCATTCAACTCCAAGTCCTGGATCTGTGCAGGACATCTCAAGAATCACATCATGAACCTGAGAGCGTTGTTCAAACACTTCTTGAACTCTGTCAGGATTGGTGCTGTGAGCATTTCCCTGGGGAGCCTGTTCCAGTGCCCAGCCACTCTCTGGGTGAAAAACCTTTTCCTGATGTCCAACCTAAACCTTCCCTGACACAGCTTTGCATCATTCCCTCGAGTCTTCTCACCAGAGAGAAGAGATGAAGTGATACAAGATACATTTAAATCAATATGACATTCTGCCACACAAAGTTGCATCAATGCACTTAATACAAAGTTTGCACAATATCACAGGCTTCATTATATTACCATTATTGCATGCATACTCTGTACACTGAATTTATATGCTTAGCAATTAGAGGAAATTAGTTTGGAACAAGAAGGAATTGGATTTGGGTCAGGAATGGGGTGATAGGTATTACTGGACATTACAGGCCTTCAGTATCTAGGCTTTTGGCAATTCTGACAAGTGATTTCTCTATAGCTAATGTGAATATTTCTTGACAAGTAAATTACAAATTTGGGTAATTTTTCAAATACCTATGCTCAAATTTTGTTTTCCTTTTGCTTCTCTTTTTATTAACTTTGTTTTTCTTACAATTGCTGGGTAATTTCACAGAAACAAAGAGCTAATTAAATGACAGAAACTGAAATAGAAAAGCACAAAAAATATCGAAATTGCAAGGGGTAGTAGTTGTTTTGTCATTGCATCGCCCTGAAGTAACAGCAAGAAAGCAAGCCAAACTGCTTATTTGCAAGGAACAGCTTGCTTGGGACAGCTGCAATTGTTTCTACCTCTACCTGTCTCTTCTGTCCCTTTCCAAGAGGAATCAACTTCCACATTTACTGCCTGTAATAGCAACACAAAGTAGCAAAGATGTCTGCAAAAGCTGTGATTTGTGGTAGATAAGCAGTCCCCTCATGATCAGGTGAGCAGTTCCTGCAGCACGTGCAGAATCCTCTAAAGGAAAAGGAAGGATAAGTGAGTAGGACAGAAATGGTTACAGCCATCCATGATAAGATATCTCTGTTGATTTTGAAAACATAAAACACACACAAAAAAAGAGGAAAAACCTGGACATCATACTGCTCACAAATCCAAAAGAAAAACAATAGCGATTGTGATACTTCTAGATTGAGTGCAAACTATACTTTGCTGATTAGATGGAAATTAAGACAGGGTTTCTAACCACTAAGGCTAAGTACTTCTCAAACAGAGATTGGTATATTTGTGATGGACATTACTACCCCATTCAGATAATTTGTATAATGCAAAGAATATATTATTTATTATTTATGTAATACAATATGTAATTAAACCTCACTGTCTACATAAAACAGATTACTGTAATTGTCTATAAATACATTTAATTCTCTTGACAATCAACAGGCATTTGGGTAGCAATCTATCAGCAGTATCTTGGAAAACACTTCCATATTAAAAATTCTGGCAAGTCAGGGAGGTAAGTTAAAGCGGGAACCTTAAGCATTTCTCACACACCCACACACATTCCTCTTCAGCCATTCTCTAAGGACCTGTGTATAATTGTAGGTTTTTCTAAAATCCATTAGGATGGTACCACACTCCAGAAAAAGTAGATTGCTAAAAATACTGACAAGGAGAAGAGTATTACTGTAGCCAGTTATACTTTCAGAAAATTCATCTTTTAGTGTCAAAAGCTGACATTGCATAGTCGAAGTTTGTTATTAGAATAAAATTATTTTAGTTGGAAGAGACCTAAAATGACCATCTAGTGTGGGCGTGCAAGTGGCATGGCACCTTGAGATCAGAGCATATTTGGCAGAGAGGCTGTGACAGGCTGTGTCCTGTGGATGTGGCCTGGTGTCTGTGGTTGTACAAGGAGCATTGGCCCTCAGGCCACCTTACCTAGGGTCAGGCACCTTGTCTGGTGCAGACATGTCTAGGACCCCTGACAGACACACTGTCTAGGGGCGCAGACATGGGGTCTGCTGGAGGTAGGTAGGTTGGCATAGGAAATCCAGAAAGCATAGATGTAGTTAGGATAGCTTAGTTTATCTTAGGGTTAGGCTGTAGAATCTAACCATACGCATGAGACCGGCTGTGTGTAGGTACTACGTAGATACTGCAGTGTGTAATAAACTTGGCTGATGCATGAACCTCTTTGTGGAGTCAGTGTATTCCCACCATTAATTGCTTTGCCCTCTATCAGGGTAACTCGCACTGGCATAATGGTGCCCCTTTAATCTAGTCCAACCGCCTTATCAATTCAGGGCTGACCAAGTTAAAGCATGTTGTTAAAGGCATAGTTCAAATGCATCTTAAACACTGTCGGGCCTGGGGCATCGACCACTGCTAAGAAGCCTGTTCCAGTGTGTGACCTCCCTATTAGTAAAGAAATGCTTCCTAATGTCCAGTCTGAACCTTCCCTGATGCAGCTTTGAACCATTCTCATGCATCAGCTGATGACACTGAGATCTGCTGTTACCTTGGCACCGACCTATGTAAGTTGTTTGTGTTTTTCTTTAATTCAGTGAATATTTCATTTCCCCCAAGTGATCTTGTACACATGGCAGTACCTGGTGTGTGGTCAGTATGAGGACCTATTTGTCCCGTGACAGCACTGTTGCTAATATTCCAGTCAAAATCATCAGTAGGGTCTTGTGTTAGTCCACATACATTTGTCCATTCTTGATCTTGTGTTTCAAAGTTACAGCTCCCAGGAATACTTGTATAGTAACCTGAAAATACACCAAGAAGTAAATTATAATCCCAGATCTATGTAGAGGCAATAAAGAACATACTGTACTTAGTAATGGAAAGGATTCTGGATAATGCCATGATTCCCTGCATTCCATATAATATAATTCCATATAAATAATATATGGTAGTAATGAGGAAAGAAAAAACTGGTTCTTCAATTCATGAACAGATAAAAGCTTTATTACAGATAAATGCTCATGTAACTCCTGAGATGAAACCAAGGACTTCACCGAATTTAATTCTTATCCAAGGTGAATGGACAAAATCATTTCGACAATTAACTAGCAAAACGGGACTGCACATCTACAGAAGCATTTTTCATAAACATATGTAGCTCATCCTTGTGAATGTTATGCCTGAAGGCAGTTTTATGATGAAAGAGATGTTCTAGTGATTAGGACACTGACTAAATTCACTAGAGTTTGTTAAATGTCCCCTTTCTAGCTCTATCTCTGATGCATCAGGTGACTTTGGAAAAGTAATTAATCAACAAAATTATATCAATGCTGTGGTAGAGATTAATCACATAGTATCACAAAATCTTTTTTTTGGCTTCAGAAGGTCTCTTCCTTAGTTATAAAGCAGAGGCAGCCACACAATTATGGAGTGAGAACTACCCCTGTGAGAATACTCTGGGAAAACGTTCCAAACTATTAAACGTCACAGTCAGGCATGTATTTTAGAAACAGATTTGACCGTGAATATTCAAAATGTCAAAAGAATTTGAGGATTTACAGTATGTTTCTTGATCTAGAAGTTCAAAAATCAAATTCAAAATCAAATTCTGCAACATTAAAATACAACTACTTATGTATCATTGTCTGGATATAAAGGATACAGATACAAAGAATAGATTGAATTACCTTTTAGTAATCTGGTTTGCATGTTTTCCTATTTTCTACTTTGATGCCAAAAGAACAACTGATGCTATTCTTTGTAAAAATAACTTATCATAAACCTGTTTTCTGTGACCAAGATCTACACACACACTGTAACCCTGTGGACTTTTGTTCTCTGAAAAAAAAAATGTGTTACCTTAGTTAAATGCATAAGACAAATATTTTAAAATAAATATAATTTTGATCCATTGAATAACCTCTATCCCCCTGTATGCTAGGAGAAGGATTTGCACTGTTCTGTAACGTACTGTATTCTTACTATTCTGCAAGGTCTGAAGCATCTCTCATGAGCAGACTAAAAGAGATGTCTAGGCTGGAGATAGAGTGCTCTGTGGGATTTTGTCAGTGTTTATAGATACTTTCTGGGATGTTTTAAAGAAGACAAAGCCAAACTTTTGGTGGTGCCCAGTGGCAGGACAAGAGGTAATGGGCACAAAACCAGGAAGTACTTTTTAAGGTTAAGGAAAAAAAATTTTTGACTGTAAAGCTGATCAAACACCTATCAAAGTTGCCCAGAGAAATTGTGGAGTCTGCATTTTAGGAGATACTCAAACCCTGACTGGCACAACCATGTGCAACCTATTGCAATGGAGTCTGTTTCAAGCAAGAGGTTGAACAAGATGATCTCCAGGGGTGCCTTCCCAGCTTAGCCCTTCTGTGCTTTGTTAGCACTAGTCAAATGTACTAAAGCATCTGCATTAGCACTGCATTCCAAGCATCATGAAAGCCTAATAAAGCCTAACTCCAACAACAGACACCCTCACATGCAGTTAGGAAAAAGAAGGGAATCCGTTAAACAAAAAGCCAAGTAGAGTTTTGTTGTACATCTCTAACAAAATCAAAATCCCAATCCATTTAGAATTTACACTGATAATAAAATATCTGACTTCAAGATTTTTACCCTAATATATTAACAGCACATTCAAATGGCAACTATTACTAAATATTTATGAACAGTATTTACTGGGTTGACAGAGTCATGTGACATATCTGAACTTGCTGGGTGTTTTTTGTTTTATGAGTAATCATAGCCTATATAGAAGCCACCAGAAGAAGACTGTTCCATTTACTGGAAAAACTGCTTTCATTTTAATAATTCAAGCACTCCCCTAGTTGGGTCATCAATACTGAGGTTTGCTATTAATCAAATCTATTGTGTATAATTGGCTGCAACACATGAAAATTGAAACTGCTTTTGTGTGTGCTTTTTTCGTCTTGGTACTTTCATCAAGTTACTGAAAGAGAATGAAAATTTTGCAAGATTGCCTGACTAGACTGAATGAAGCATAGAGTAAGCAATTTCCATGACTTTATTTTAAAAAAAGTCTACCAGTCTACATGGATGCAGTTCATTTCATCCAGGTTCTGTTGTAAATCCTGTACAGAGGAATTGCTGCTGAGGAGATTATGGTCCACTTACTTTTTTTGGTATAAAACTATAACAGAATGTGGAATAAGCTCAGACCTTGAGTTCATTTCAAAGGAAAAAAAACAGGGCAAATGTGGCCATAACCACTTGTGATGGGACAGGTTAGACTGTGAAGGGTTTTCTCTTTGCTTGTTTTGCTATCTTTTTTAATTAAGTAGCTCTTGGCTTTTCATTAAAAATGATGTTTCCATATCTAATGGGTACTTTATGCCCGTTACTGTCATTTATTCCCTTCTATAAGGTCTATGCTCAGGGTAAAGATGTGTTTATCTAAATGTAAGGCATCATTTGTTGGAACTAAGTTATAGCAGATAGCGAAATATTATACCTGAGATTTATGTGAGTATTCCGAATGCCAGATTACAGTAGCTCTGAGTTACTGATATTTTGACACTTCTGCAGAAATAACAGGACTAAAGACTGATGAAAATATTTTGTTGTAGCTGCAGCCTTTCCATCTACAATAAAAGGATATTTCACTCTATTAAAAGTGAATATCAGGAGGCTTTTTTTCTTCCCTTGGGGAAGCTTTCCTTCAGTATAGCAGAGACTGAGTTTCTTTACTGTGATTCAAGATCATTTATGGCCTGAAATGTTTGCATTATCTGACTAAAAAAAAAAGAATTGATGCTGTTGCAGTCCTTCCAGAAAACACAGAACAACACCCTCCCCAATGAAATGACTATATTCTATGAAAATATTTAAACAATAAAATGCCTCAGTGGTTTTCTGAACCTCTTTACCAAGCAGTTCACTTTGAACAACAATTCAGGTTTACTGTGTCTCTTAGGTCTGGAAAATGTTACAAGATTGAGTTTACTTAGTATTTTGCTGCATTTACTTTGCCAAATTCCTGACAAAAATATTAATATTGTGTACAAGAAATACAGATTTGCTGTTTAAAATTCACCTTTTTTGAAATCTACTTTTAAAAAGCAAGTATTTTAAAGTTATCATTCAACATAGATCCATTTCCATGAATACGATTCACAAAATTCACTGCAACATGAAGCACTACAAAAGGTAGAAACCACAAATAGTGACACCAGCTTCAGCATATGTACTTCAGAACTGTTATTTACTTTTATGAAAGGGAGAAACTAAGATGTCTCTAAGGTGTAGTGACATCTTAGCATGTATCCAAGTAAGTGTAAGTCTTTAAATCTATTACCTAGCTAAAACAATATAATTTTCATCACAAAATAAGGGATATTATTTTTGTAATCCCATTCAGTTAAAGCATATAGCAACCCAATGCAAGCAAAAAGGCCTTCAAGCCATCACCAAGTATTGGTTGATTTCAATGAAGTACTTTTGCTTCCACACAAGGTGAACATTGAATTGATGTGTGTGATGCATTTACTTTATGTATCATGGTTACTTTTGATCATGTCTGCATTACAGCAGAATTTGGACCTCTAGCTAAAAGTTAACAATTAGACTGATTACTGAACTGTATATTTAGACCGCTTATCTTCCTACTGTAAGTGCCCAGTCCAGAAAGTAACTGTAAATAAACAAAGAAATAGAGCAAGAACAAGGGCACAATCTCTTACTGTATGTGAGTTTCAAGCCTGAATTGGAAAGACTGTTAACTTGATCCAGATTTTAAAACTGAGCTGTGTCCTTCCATCTCAATCAGCCTTAGTGAAGAATCCCTACAGAAAAATTGTCTCAGTATCCACTAGGACTTAAAAAAACATAACCAGACTGGATTTTTTCCAACTGTTCAGTAACGGTGAAATGGCAACCTGCTTGTAATCATCTTCTGAGTGAATCATCTGTGTGAATCCACCTATACTGTGCTACAGAATTTAAAGTTATAATTTTAACTGGAGATTACATTAACACACAAAGAGATACTTACTGCAGTCAGCTTCATCTGATAGATCTTCACAGTCTGGTTTATAGTCACAAGTGAACTGAGACTCTATGCAATTCTCATTCCCACATACAAAATCAGTGAGGGCAGGACATTCCCTGGGATTCTCTCCAACTGAAACCAACAGGACATTTAAATCAATATTGTAATTAAATCAAGGGATCCTCATTTTTATTTGTTTAGCCATCATACATCATGACTTCAGGGATTTACCGCTTCCCACAGATGTAATTTGGTCTCACTCTTTTAATGTTGCATTATACGTGTCTAGACTATTGTATTGGCCTTGCCCAAAGCTTCAAGGGTAGTAGGTTTTGCCTGGAAAAAAGTTCAGTTCAGCATCAACATAACTGTTTCCCCAGTGTATTTGTTGGACGGTCTGTAAAAATGGATTCTGTGAGCTGTTTTAAAGTAGACCAGTTAAAGGCTTTATTCTGCTCATAATTATAGTACATTGTTTGGAAAATAAGAATATTTTAAATTGAGAAAAATCACTGTTATACACATTTGCATAATGCTTAAACTTTTAAAACCTTTATAAGACATTTAACTTTTTTTTGAAGAGTTTAAAGAAACTTCTGCTCTGAGTGTGTGAATTCCTCTTATGGTATTTAATATACAGATCTTTTTTACGACAATTCTTGATCATCTCTAAAAGTAAGTGAAAAATCATCTGATAAAATGAGAGTAACTTAGTAACTTGCACATAAAATGTTAGGGTCAACTCCAAAGAGTGCTGAGGTTCACCTGATGCCTTTTACTTTTAAGGCATCACAGCTATTCCTGAACTGTTAGACTATAAAGAAACTTACGCAAGTTATTTTTTAGTTCAGTGCACTGTGTGTGTAATTTCAGCTAACACTAATTGAAACATTCACATTCAAAACAAATTTCAAGTGCACTCCTGTTAACCCAAGATTGCTTTTCAATCTAGAGCTTCAAATTGTGCAAAAAGACATTTAGGAGAGTTTATTTTGCCTCTATTCATTGTAACATGTTTCATTTTTTCCTTCAAACATGACTAAAATTGACACATTGTTAAACACAGTCTAACCAGAACACTATGATATTTACCTTTGTGCAGGCCTATATTTCCAAAGAAGAAGTTATTGTTGTTGGGGTTTAAATCTCTGATGCTGGTAGTTATTGAATTTTACAGACTGAGGAAATGCATTCTCATTAAAGCAAAACAGGAAAGGAGAACTAAACTCTTGCTTTAGTTCCAACATGTACACAAAATAATATTAAATAGAGCGGCAATACAGCACTACAATGTAATCTAAATATTTTAAATGGGTAGCTCAAAACAACAACAAAAAAAAGCAGTGCCAACGTTGGTTACATGCAGGAACTTAAGATTAAAATTTTAAGCTTTAAAATACAAAATTCCCTGTGCATTGATAAAAATAAAATCTGTTTCCAAATTGTTATTTTATCTTGTTGATTGTCAATTTGATTTGACTGTGTCTGACTGGTGTAGGGGAATCCACACCAAAACAGCACTGCAATGCATATCTTAAATACACGAAAAGACACCATGGCTGCTTTTTACAGGGAATCCATGTGCTAGAGAGCCCTCAGCAGAAGAGAAGACTCTTGAGAAAAAGATGACCAAAGCATTTGTGATTGTTAAAGCAGTTTTCACATGTCTCCAAAATGACGTGACAAAACCTGATTGAAGATACCACCAAAAATTCATTAATATGGTTTATCCTACATTCTGGAAAACCACATAATAATGTAGGTTGGCAGAGACCTCTCCAAACCTCACTAGTCCAACCCACTGCTTCAGCAGCCTCTAGTACAGCAGATTGTGCAGGACCATGTCTACTTGAGTTTTAGATATATCAATAGATGGAGACTCAACAACCTCTCTGAACAAGCAGTGCTTTCATTGGGTGATCCTCACAGTAAAAGTGGTTTAGTGTGTTCAGGTGAAATTTCCATCTTTTTTGATTTGCGCTCATTGCCTTCTGTCAGTAGGCACTTGTGAGAAAAGTCTGACTCCCTCCTCTCCATTCCTCCTACACACTGGAAATGATACACTGGAAAATTAAATTACCTCTTTCAGTTATTGAATGAAGAAATTACTTGAATAATGAATGACTTAAATAATGACAGAAAATACGTAATGGCAGAGCCATTAGTACACAATAAATTTCACATCTTATTTCACTGCATATGAAGGGTGCATTATCACCATACAAGGGAACAACATTTGAAAATCCATAGCTCTGTGATTTATCATATTCCGCACCTTTACTTTGATGGAGTAACATTATGTTATATTATGTTACTCTATCATTTATATTTCACAGTTGTTGCAGTTAATTAAACACAGTTTTTAGTTTGTTTATTTTTAAATAAGCTATGTTACAGTACTTTAATCATACCATAAACCAGTACACTATTTAAATATAGTATTTTAGAATACTATTTATCTCTTTGGTTATCCTAAAATAAAACATGTGATCCACACACAGACATAATGAAAACATTGATCTCAGCAGGTGTGAATGCCATAAAGTCCAAACACAGATAATTGTATCCTTTTGGAGTAAGACCGTGTTTATACATAATTTTTAAGGATACCAGGTCACATTTATGATAATAATGGACTTTCTGCCACAACCTTTGGCAGAGAGAAATGAAATCCCTTTTTAAATTAATGTACCAGCACTAGCACAGCCCAGTCAAACCAAATATTCTAAACTTCTATTCAGAATTGCGGCATAAAAAAATCACAAAATATATTTCCAAAATACACACATTCTGACCAAAACTCTTACACAAGCTAAAAAACAAATCAAAACAAGAAATATGGTGGAATTTAACTATAAAACAAAATTTCAGCATCAGCAAATCCAATATCCAAACGGAAGTTCACACTGAAGTTACAACTTCGAAGTTTCATTTTTACTAGATGCTCTTTAAATACAATAAAAAGGAAATCAATTTAATCAGAAAAAATGTATTAAAGCACTACATTGAAAAAAGAAAAAAAAGAAGGGATTCAAAACATTATCTCATCTATTTCTAGTTTTGTCCTCAAAATTAGTGGGTTGCCAAAATCTGAGTTTGTGTCTATCAGTACTGACTTTAGAGAAATGTATTCAAACCTTCCTCAAGGGAGTTGCAGTATATAGCCAAATGATGTCTCCTAATGAACAGCTTAAGGTAGAGCTGACATCTCAGATAAAATAAGAAATTTTCATTAAGTCTTATTTCTTATGCTTCTGTTGGTTTTGGGGACTGCATGTAAAAATATACACTTTTTGTCTGATCATATTCCTCAGCTGTATTTTGATCACCAGTAAGTAGAAAGATAACATGTATCAGATGATGGTTGATTATATATAACATGCAATATTATATTTTTTCCAGTAGTCTAGTTCATAACATTCCATGAAAATTCAATCATACAGAAAAACTATTCTAAGCAAGAAAAAAGCATGAGAAAATATGGCAAATTTTATTTCTCATCTCTTTTTCTTGCAACAGCTCAAGAAACCTATAAAGAAGAAAATTATCTACTGTTGAATACACTCCGAACAAATTAAGACAAAGATTATTATGAAAATAAATGTTATCAGTTGTACTTTGCTTACTGTGTTGCTCTGAAGCTATCTTTGAGCAACTACAATGTTAAAATGGATGAGTGAGCTACAGCAAGCAGAGTGAGCTCATGCCATGTATGAAAATGTCGGAGGTATAAAACAGTGAAATACGCACAAGTGCGGATTTGTTACAAAATGGGAATGAGAGGAATTACAGGGAGTTGAAATGTTTTTCTTGAATGTTTTTGCTTAAATACTAAGTTTATTTCTGAATATGCTATGAAAAATTCACAGAGAGTTAAGATATACAAAATAAAAAGAAAACATTACATTTTAATTTAAGGAAACCATTGACCAGAAAGTATCTTGACATAACAAAAAATGCCATAAATATCTTTTTCGACCTGACCTTCTTCCAAATCTTTGGTTTATCCACTAAACTGAACAATCAAAAGTTTGCTCAGCTCCATACGTAATTTTACATCATGAAAAATATCCTAACAGATGTGGAGTGTTTGTCTATATGCATAGCATGATGAATAGAGGACTGGCTTAGAGCTACAAAAATTAGTGGTAGGGAGTGGATGGTTTGCTTTTGTTTTTTTAATGAGAACAGAAGCTCTAACAAAATTTGTTAATTTACAGCACTCTTGTGTAGCGGTGTATACTCTGTATTNTTTTACTCGCCATCGTTGTTTTCCTGGACTGGGCTGGCAAGGGTAGAGCTCAGCCTACCTGCTCAGTAGGTGATACCTAGCTAGACTCCTCAAAGGGAGCCTGTTGCTGGGATCGCCCCAAATGTATGCTGCAGAGCCTCCTGGTTGGTGTCCTAAGCCTAGCTGGGGTGGAATCTGGGCCAGAAACAAACCAGGACTTACAGCACTCTTGCACATTCCTTGGGCAAGTTACTTTTGCTTTTCATTATGCTCTACTTACTCTTCTCCTCCAATTACTCAGTTCATAAATTTGTGGAATCTGAAGACTATATGGATATGCAGCAGGTCGAAAGACCTTACGCAGCTCCTTTCCCATAAGAAATCCAATACAGACAACAAAAGAACTCACTGTAAACCAAATCAAAATAATATAGAATATAAAACACAAAGACAAAGAATAATTTAATAACTTATAATAATAATTGAGCTTTAGATTGGCATAGAAATAACTCAATTAACAAGAATCAGTGGAACAATTTGTTTTCTCCTAGATCAGAGTTGTGTGGCCAGAGCACATATCCTTATAAATAATTTTTTCTGCTACAGTAAATACTTGTATGTTAGATTCTTATAAATTAAAAAAAAAATCAAAGCAATTATTATGGCATAGAAAAATTATAATGGGTTATTGTACCCATTTATTTGGTTTCCCCTTGGAACTGCAACATTCCCCAAAAGCCAAGACACCACAAGAAACTAGTACAAGACATATTTTAGATGAAACAGTAATGAATGATTGCATGCTATGCAAATCCCTGTGCCAAATGAAATTACAGTACTTGAAAAGGAAAAAGGATATCACTTTTCAATTAGGTAGAATTTTGTATTGATGCAGCACAGAGCAATATAATCTTCTAAGTAGTTTTTAAAAGACCAATAGCACTGGCTTGGCTTGTGGATCACTAAACCATACAAAATAAGCATGTTAATGATGGTTGCTATAGAACCTGCATGTATATAAACTCACTTTTCTTTCTATGTATTTTGTTTTGAAAATGCAATTCTCAGAATATCAACAAAGATCTTCCCTAGTAAGAGTATCTCTGTGTATTTGTGTATATACAGAAGGCAAGCAAGATACAGATGCATATCATGCATACCATAAACGAATTGTGAGCCTATTGTGGGTACAACACAAGTGATATTTTCATATCCATCTCCAGTATATGTTATCTGTGGAAGACTAACCCATATAATACTCATGGAATTTATAGGCACAAGATTCATTTGGAGATAGCTGATAAACACAACGCTATTAACCCAGACAATTTTTTTTTTCAATTACGAGGAAAAGATCGGCTATGAACAGACTCACAAAAACAGTCTTCTTTCAAGTTTGCTACTAGGTCACAGCAAAAGGTCAGTGACTGTCTCTCTGACTCTCTGAGTACAAGAGCTTACTTTTACCAATGCTCTGTAAAATGTAAATATCCCTGTGATATCCATCTAAAATTACTGAAGGAAGCAGATAGGTCAGATATAAGTCCCATAAGCTATAGATTTTGATTTTCTAAAACAAACAAAAAAAAAGTTAAGTTTCATAGATAGCAGTTAATTTCATAGGTTGGGTGTTAGGTTGACCCAATGAATGTTGTTATATTTAAAATATTTGTCATGAAAGAAGTGGTTGATCACACAGCCAAAAGGAAGAGATGCTCCTGACATGTTGTATTACAACACTAAAGCCATAGATTGTCAGAGGTTGTGTTTGGCCAGTGTTTTGTGCTTTTGAAAGGCATAGGGTGAATCCCAATTATGGCTGTTAAAAGCTGAAGTGAGCAAGACCTTGAGCTGTTTTGGGAAGCAGTGTGTCACTCAAGGTGAAATACACTGAGCTGCTGTTTACCAAGAGCCTCATTTTCTCTGCTCTCCAAGAGAATCACATGCACTCACTCAGCAGTACACCACCACCATGTCAGCTGTATGAAGTGAAAGATATAATGTATGGTCAATGGAAATGAGACTTTTCTCCCACCATTGGTCTTTTTAGAAATTTAAGTCCTTTCTGAGCAGAAATATTTTCAAATTACAGTGGAAAATTCACCTTTTTCTATTGTTTGTTGTTTAAATTTTGTTCTATAGTGGGAGTACTTATATCACTTCCCTCTCCTCTTTCACAATGATTGAGAGGAATAGTCAAAGATAAAAAAAAATATTTTGTTGAAAATATTATTCAATAAAAGGAAATTTAATTTTCAAGTTTTACCCTTTGTTTAAATTGAAATTTATGAAACAGATGCTCCTGGAAGGTTTTATTACTCAACTGTACTCAGTAGTCTGAAATTTGGAAATTATGAAATACAATTTGCATCAAGCTTTTAATTTGCTTACCTCAAATGTTCAGTACTCTTTTCTTTGTGACTTTCTATAGAACATTAAAATTGTATTAGCAAATTCGTCAATAGTGTTTCTATCCATGAATGACCTTGGCAGTCTTGCAAGAAAAACTAGATGAAAAGTTTATACTCATGCAAGCTAGATACAATTTCAAATAAGGTTCTTTTGTAATTCTAAAACCTTAGAGAATTTTCCTCAGAGAATATGTCACTCAAAAGGCCAGATTTAATTCAAATATATGCTTTAGCTCTGACATAAACAGAAGATCTAATGAATTATATTGACTCTAAATCTTTGACCTGTACATACAAAATTTTGCCAATGGGCTTCTCAAAGCTGCTCAAGGCAAGTAGTATGGTGCCTAAGATCACCAAATAAACTGGAAGAATAAAAAAACTATTTATAGTTCTGGAAATGTACAGCATGCTCGGGCTCAAGCAGTATAAAAGATAAGAAAATTCTCTTTAACTTCCAGTGCTAATATTGTGGAGTCTGTAAACCCACAGTAGACAAGGACAGATTTTTATACTTGATGAAGACTGAAAGACCAGCTTTGGCGCAGAGTGTATGAGCGGGATAAGAAGCTTGTGCTCATAGTACTCTCATATAGGGATCTACCGTATTTGGTTAATACCAAAGAAGACACTAGGGAGAAGCACTGAGGACTGAGCAGTGAATGACTGAGCAGCAGGGTCTGGTTGTTACAGGCTTTATATCTTTGGAGCCTGCAAGTGGTTAAAGAAAAGGAGAAGAGGAGATAAGGCAAAACATCAAGTGATGCTTTTGCAGAAAATTCTATTTCCCAGTAATTATGAACATGTTCAACCAGATAAAAATATCTCCTGAAGCAGTTTGACATGGAGTCTCTACTCCTTGGTCATTTTTCCCCTCTCTGTCTCTTCTCTATTCTAACTCCAGTGCAGAAAGTTCTGCTGAGCAGATTATTTTTAGAGATTTTCAAGTATATTTACCCTACAAAATGACTGTCCGGATGTTGTTTCCACTGTGATTCAGAAGAAATCCAAACCACTCAATAACAGCACTCTCCCGTTGTGAGAAATTTCTTTCAAGGATCTCATATGAATATTTTCTTTTTTAATACGTGGATTTGTCCTAATGTAGTCCACAGGGCTCATTGTAACAGACCAATGGAGTACGGTGCAAGCTGCAATTAACTGCAGCAAGGAGACACTTCCTCAGCTGAATGCTCTCTTTGGCTGAGCAGAATTGTCATCAGATGTGAAATTCAGCTTGGATGTCACCTTTCAGAGAGGTGTATAATGGGTGCAGAAGATCAACTGTTATATGCAGTTTGGCTCTACTGAAAGGATGCCTACCTTGTACAGTAATTTCATATGGAAATCCTCGGGCTGGGTCATTCTTCTAGTACCACCTTTATAGACAATGATTGTGAGGTTAAAAAAAAATATTTGGAGCTCATCCACCTCTACCCTGCATATTTCACTAGCCATAAAATTTCTTCTCTTGTGGCTCATTTGAAATATGTGGAGTAAAGAAGTCTACCATATAGTATGAAGAATAAGCGATATGTGAAGCAAATATCAAAATTAAGATATTTCAATTTTGTACTGAAATCTGAGTTTACAGGCATGCTAGCAAACCGAAGTATCTTTGCAGTCAACAACTCTTCTTCAAAAGTTTCCCATGAGATAAACAGAAACTTAAAAAGCCACTGAGGTTTCTTCATGAAAAATCAGGTAAGAGTTATAACTTGTTTCTCATATTCAAAATCTGTGGCAAACAACCTCATGTGTTTCCCTAATAACAGTCTGAGAGTTGCAAAAAAGAAAGACAATGACAAAATATTTTTGTTAAGTTCATATATCTTTTACATAATCTCAAACAGGAATAGCAATCCTAGAGTGTTACACATGAATAAATTACTTCTGTCCGGTGCAATAAAACCTAGATAATTTTGTGATTTTCAAGATAGTGCTATATTTCTCTTTTTTCCATTTTTTTATCTTTTCAAAGACTTTCAAATGCAATTATTTCCCTGAATCCAGACTATAAAATGTTTACCTCCTTGGTGAAATTGAATTTATATTTTTCATGCACTTCCAGAGATTCTTAATGTTCAATGTTGTTTAAGCACTCACGCATAACACGACTTGTGCAGCAACTCACACCTTCTTCCCCCAGTGTAACTGTGGCAGCTCTGGCAAGCTGTGCTGAGGGAGCCTGTACTTTTTCCACATCTCTCCTGAGCATGCTGCCTTCCCCACCGAGTCCTTGACACAAGGGAATTTGGGATGTCCTCTGGAAGACAGCTGTGGCTCATTTTCACATTGTCAAAAGGGAGATTATTTCCTGCCTAGAACCAAACTGTGCATATATGTATCCTCTGCTGAGTGTAGAAAGATCTGAATTCAGTAAAATTTTCCCTCAAATGATAAAGTCCATTCATGTTAATGTATGTTATGCCAACATAAATTAAGTTAAAGCTACTGAAAATTTCTAGACTTCTCAAAATGAACTTTCTTTCTCTGTAATGAATGAGATTCAATGCGTATCAGCAATTTGTAAACTGATAGCTCACAATGAAATTGAAGAATAATTTCCTTCTAATGGCAAAATATAAATATTAAAATAAATAAAATACAAAAACTAACAATTAAGAATTTTACCATTGATTTCAGCACATTTACTGAGAAGTTTTACCCAGGTGATGTAATTCCACTGCCCAATTACATTGAACTGTTTATAAAAATAAGTGAAATACACCATGAATCACTAAAATATTTTGAAAGGGGCTAAAAAAGAAAATATTAAAACTGAAGGGAGAGGAGGTGGATGTGAAGCAGCCTGACCTACAGAGGATCTGCAGGTAACTGGACATAAATTCTGTCTGAACACAAATATATATTTCTCTGAATTTCTCTGAAATTTCTCTGAATTTTCTTACCTCTCACTTCAGGGTTAGGTTCATACTGAATATTTGTTGTGGTTTTAAGTAGCCAGAGTTTTTTATTAGCTGGGGGGGCTAGGAGAGAGGCTTCTTTAAGAAGCTGATGGAGTTTTTCTTTGCTCTAAGCTGGCTCAAGGTCGACTGCTGATGCCTCTGTGATAACATATTTAAGAAGGAGAG
>WEIV01006942.1:39237-57812 GCA_013390005.1 Calyptomena viridis
TAGTAGTAGTAGTAGTAAATACTTAATATTCTAAGTTAGAGCCTGTTTTGCTTGTGAAATAGTTAATAAACAGTTGCTTGTAATCCTTATCACAAAAGTCGAGGGTTTTTTTTCCCTTCTCTGAGAAATTTTAGATCTGTGTGTGGGCTCTCGGCATTTTAGCCGGAGTAAAACCATAACAATATTTCTGTTATAAGAGTTTGAACTTCTCTCAAGTGTCTGAGAAGAAGGAACTAAATTCTCCACTAAATGTAAGGCTTTGCATGATACATAGCTGAGAATTCAAAGAAAGCACTGGCTTGTTTTAAAAATAAAAAAGTTGGCCTACACATACAAACACTAGGATGTTTTAGTTATTGTCTCTCTGATCTGCAAAGGTAGGATGGAATTCTAACGAGAAAGGATTTCTCTGCTGAGACTTTCAAAGCTTCTTATTTATGAGAGCATGGAAGTAAAGTTGTTCAAAGGATTTCAGTACCTTTACCCGTGGTCTTTGCCATAAACAAACGTAGGTGAGGAGGAATACAAGTATATGAGGAGAAAGGGAAGGAAAAATGGCAAAGCAAGTTTTATTGTATCTTAAAGAAAATTTCTCTTCAGCTCAATTTGGTAAATCAATTTCGTGTTAATATATTGTGGCATTTTAACTTTCCTTTCTTTTAAAAACTAAATATAATTGTAATGCCACTATCCTATTTACCTTACACATTAGCAAGAAAGCTTGTGAAGTCTGATTGCAAACAATCAACCCAGCAAAGATCACTGGAGCTATAATAGCTCTTTCTTATTCCAGGACTTGTATGGCACTGAATTCCCAGACTATGAAAAATTATATAAATCAACTAAATAACAAAATGTTGTAGAAATTTCGATTGAATTTTAATTTAGAGTTATGATTCTTTTATTTTTATTTATCTTTCACTGTTACTTTTTCGCGTGGTGCCCTGGGATGCCAAGATCAGTATGCATGATATGGCTGAGTAATGCATATGTCTATGCTTATGTTCAATGTTGTGTATCTGGAGTACAAGATTCCTTTTCTTTAAAGTACCAAATTCAGACTACTGGCAAAAGCATGTCTGACATACTGTCCTTTTGATTCATTATTTTATGACAGTGAGCCACCAGCTGGAAAAGCAAATCAATAATGCTTGAAGTGCTCCTTAAGCATACCAGACCACAGCTGACTTCTGACAGAATTTTTAGAAGATGTTATCATGAAGTTAAGTGTCATAAGTCTCAAAAATAAATTTATCATTAGAGATTATTCTGTATGACACTCACAGTTATTTTACCATTTTATTAAGGAAAAAATGTAAACAAATATTCTTTTCCTGCCTACAAATAACCTCATGCAAAGTCAATTATTAAAAAGCACAAGAAATGACCACACTAAACTCCATTTGAGTCACATAGTGTGTCACTAAAGTTGTATAAAGAATTACTGTACAAGACGATGGGAAAAATATCAATTTCTCAATTAATTTAATACTAAGAATAATTTTTCTCTTGTAATGTGATTCCACTATTTTTCGAATTTTTTAATTAAATCTGTAAAATAAAGTGTATCAGATTTTGAATTTAACTTTTCTTTTTGTTATCAGAACATAGCTCAGCCTCTCACAACCAACTAATACAACTGTTTTATATCTTTGGTTTTAATATTTTTGGTAATATTTCCAAGAGCTCGTATTTTCAATAAACCCACAGTTGTTTCTTGTCCTTCAATTCCATAAAAATTAGTGAGACTTGAGGGAAAAAAGCCTTGAAGGATAGGGCCGCAGAAGCTAAGATCATAATAAATAAAGTTATCTGTAGTATTCTAGTGATACAGGAGCTGTTAACTAATTAATATTTAAAAGGAAATAGTGAAAAGATTCTTTGTTGTCGGTTGAAATCCCCATACAACATGCATTATGTAAATCACAGCTAAGTGAAGAGCAAAGAATTCTGCAGAGCTAGTCCACCTCCATGCAGATACTTTAATGATGGATACAGCTTATTTCTATCACACCCTGTATGGAGGCAAGCTGAATGATAATACATGCAAAATAAAATCAGTATTTAGATTTATTAAATGCTGTTATAACCATTGAATATTACCACACTGCAGAAAACAGATGAAATATTCACATGTCAAAAATCTCACACCAATTAACTCTCTTCCCTTTATACTCTCTTGAGAATGTAATTTCTGCAAGGAGGCAATTATTTTGTTGTGTTGACTGTAAAACATGTTCCAGGAATACCATTCAGCAGCTTCCAAAAGGCCAGTCTGTGAGGAAGAGGCTATCCCCAAATATTTGAAAAATACAGAATTGCTCTAACACTGGTTTCCACTACTATATTCCATCTGCTGGGAAGTAGATAAATATTCAATTTTTTCCCATTCACTTTAAGGCTTTCTCATTTCAATTCCATTCTGTTTATTTTAAACGTCTTATTAAAGCTTTAATTATTTTCAATTATCTTCTAGGTTTTTCTGTGCATGATCTCTTCCACTGTTTATGTAATTAACATGCCCAGAATACCATAATATTATATAGGATTTTACTTTAGTAATAAAAGTTCCAGTGGAAAATAGAAATGTGGCCTTAGTTCCCCTAGATGACCCTGGCCATGTGTCTAGCTCAGCAATTCTACGGCTACAAACACAGTATACGAATAAGTGCTGTAAATCAAGTCATTTTGTTGATAAGAAGCCCCTGACCCCCTTCTGGTTTGTATGCTACTCTTCCTCTTGAGTTTGCAACAGTAAGATTGCATTTGCTGTCTTTTAGCTTTATTATAAGAGACACAATAAAACTGTGAACCCTGTGTTGCAAAAAACTGCAATCTGTACTTGACATGCTTTCTCTATCCTTAATGCTCCAGGCTTTGGTCAGATGGGAAACGTTATTTTTGAGAAACTGGCAAAATGTATTTTGCTTGTTTGTTCTACAAACATAAAGAATCAATAACAACAAGAATGAGAAAGGTCAGACCAGGCTCCTTCATGTCATCATGCTGACAGGAAGGTCAGCATACCAAAAGTCTCAAGAAAATTAAGTAAGCAGGTCTCAGCTTATGGAGTAGAAGGCAAAAAATCATATACTGAGGCAATGTGAAAGGCACTAAAGGCAATGCAATGCTTCCCTTTTGACTTTGGTTTGAGCCTAAATATCATCATATAGGCAGGAAAATTGGGGGGTGGTGGGGTGGAGTGCGGGTTGGATTTTTAGGTTTTGTTTGTTTTGTTTTTTGACAGACATGCAGTTGCACAGATGCACAGATACGGAAAGCAAATATCTGACAGGCCTCTGATCCTGCTGAAAAGCGAAGGCATGAGCAAAAACACATTCCCATAGGATACATACACCTAAACTTTAATGGCAACCCTGCTGTACTTAGCATACACTACAGAGATGCTGTAAGTGAATGATTACTTGTTGTATGAAGATCGTTCCATATTAGAAGGCAAAAACAATGACCATGCAAATGACAGCTCTATAAATGATGAGCATCTTGGGTCTCCAACTTTCCTAAATTAATCTTAAAAAAAATTTGTCTTGCATATTGAGATTCAACTGTACATTTCAAACTTTTAGGAAAAAAGCCTCCTCTGAATCATACATCTTCATAAACAATAATTTTCTGCAAAATACATGGGAATATTACTATGCCAAAGCTGTAAGTACATGAAAGTAGTAGAAGCACATGGTACAACTGCTTTCCTAATGGAGCTTTTTGCTGAAGCAGGGCCATAAAACAAATAGTTGCTATAAAGTAATAAACCAGGTTACTTTTTGAACTGTTTCACTGCAAAGGTATTTTAAAGCAGAACTGGTTATAAAACATTGTTAACAGTCAAATTTGTAGGGTCATAGACTAAAAGCAATGTAAATTTTAGCAATCTTAACATTTGAAGAGATTTAAGATCCTTCATAAGACAGCTTTCCAACTCCCTGTTGAACCAATTTCCTTCCTTGCAATGACAACTCTGGAATATTTCCAGTTATGTTTATATAATGTCCTTTCTCAGTTATTACATAATATATGGACTTAAGAGTAAGAAGAAATATTTTTATATTATATGAATATATGTTGATACCCTCTTTATGAACTTAACAGAGATATTACTTCTTCCTTAAAAAAATAAATCCCGCTATTTTTATTTGATGAGTATCTTTATGAATCTGACTGTAAAGTGTCTAAATTGTTGTAGATCCTAAATGGGACAGAATCTTAGATATGTCATTTAACTAGACCACACTGCTATGAATTAGTACATGTGAATTCAACTGGGAACAAATTGCAAGAGAGATCAGCACCCACTTTGTTATTCAAGACGATAGGGGGATATTGATCCTACCAGGGAATCCATACCTATTCCCCCTTGTTTTTTGGAGAACAATCACATGCATAGCAATGGGGAGAATGAAACATATAAAAATCACAAAAGGGTCATTAATGCTTATGCTTGGAAGAGCTTTTAAGACTAAATGTGCCTTACAGTTTTGTTAAAATTCAGTTCTGAAGAAGGTCTCAAGTTGTATCCAGTTTCCATTTTTTGACTTGCACAACAGAACGATTTCTGAATGCAAACCCTCCATTTTTTCAGATGAATCTAGATCAAAAGATGCTCTCCAGAAGTTAACTTTTCATACTCTAATTGATAATGGGCATTCCATCTATGGCAGGAGATTAAAGCATGCACAAAAAAATTCCCTAAAACTTGTAGAATATTGATATGTGGCACCAGTAATGACCACTTCACTTAACAAATCCACACCTTTTCTTACTGGATAGAAAGACCATGAACCACTCAGTATTTATCTTCAGGGTTTTTAATTTTGAGGGTTTTTTTTGTTTGGTTGGGTTTTTGTTTGATTTGTTTTTGTTGTTTTTTTCAATAAAGATAAGCTCTGTTCCGATTTAGTCTATTTCCACAAAACTATGAATTAAATAGAGTGAGTATTCTGTGAGGGAGTCAAAGTTCTTGTTTATTTTGCTGGCCTTAACACTTCAAGTGAACCAGGGAAAAGGGTATTGACAGTGGTTCATTTGTAGTCTCTACTCATTTTTATGGCAAGAGCCTTCATGATAAAACACAGAGACCACAGGTTTCACATGATATAATCTAACATAATTTATATTAAATGGTTATATACAACATCAGGGACTCAATAATTTACCAATGAATTATAGAAGGAAACTTTTTACTCAAAACCAAACAAATTAAGGGAACAAAAAATTAATAATTTCTTGGATTTATCTGCCATAATTTAGTGGTCTCTGCACTAACACAAGATTTTCTCTATGAGCAGAAAAAGTTATTTAAGTTATAACAGTGAAAACAAATTTTCATAATTGATTTTACGAGCAGTTCCATTATGATGAAAAAAAATCATGTATTTAAAAACAAACAAGACCTTCCTACATTTCATGTAGAATTCCTCCAGAAACTTCCCTCTTGAACTTACTTGTGGTGCAGTTGTTGAACTCTATGTCATCTATTGCTGCTCCTCCTCCTAAATCTTTGGTACGAATGCCTTCAAAGATAACTTCAAAATTCCTCAGCTTCCCCAAGCGTAACTCGACTTTGTTCCACTCATCACCATGATTCCCTGATTCACTCCATATTTTCATAATCCCATGATTAGTCTGAAATTTGAATAAATTATATATAGTAAGACACGTGGAAATATGAATTATCAAATAAGGTCACAAGGGTTTTGGGGAAAAAAACCCAAATAAAACCAAACAGAGAGAAGACTGGAAGACATCCATTCAGTTTTGTCAAGAATCAGTAAACAGATGCTTTGTTAGGACAACAAGAAAGATAGTGAAATCAGATAATTACTGGGAAAATAACATAACCATCAATAGTAGACAGATCCTCAGTAAAGAAATTACTATGTATATGATTGAACTGTAAAACAATCTTTTAAAGCTTTTCTTTAAACATTTTATCATATTACCTAACTGGGAAGTCAGCAGCAAACAACAGGTTTCATTTCTTAGTAGTATTAGAACGCAGATGAAACAACTTCACTTGCCTTGAAGGGATGACACATATATATGACAACTCAAAAATAAATATTTGCAAAATTTTTGCAAATGTCTAAATTTATATTTCTTTATGCCTGTGTAACTAATCATCTAAACTGTAAATAAGAAAAATTTTTCAACTCTTTTCTTATCAAAAGTCTTTAGTGTCCAGCAAGGGTTAAGAAAAACACTGTATGATGCATCAAGCAGCTAAATATACCACATAACAAAGGTTCTAAGACAGTAGTACATGAACAAGCAAAATGTAAGGAAAAAAGAGACAGCAGTAAAATAGTCAGAGAAGAAATTTAATTACATTTCTTTATCCATGGTGAACCTGTTAGATCAGATTTATGTTAATAAGATTGTCTTATGCATATTTATGATGAGAAAATTAATCTTGAAGCCTTAGATATTGTGAATAATAAAGTGTAGACAAGCATGCACAAAAATATTACATCAGTTGTTTCTGAATCAGGGAACTCATAGAATTGTTGATACGTTTTATAAGGAAGTCCTCAGACCTACCAAAGCACAGAGACACTTGAAGTATGGCTTGGCAAGGGTATTCTGGAAAATCATAATTAGCTGTAAAGATATTTTTGAAAACCATGGCAACCTTACTTTGAAATGCTAAGTAGGAAAAAAAACCACAGGGAAGTGTTTCCATAACTGCATGTAAAGCCAGAGATATCCAGCTGAATAAATGTATTTCTGCACATAACTAATGGTATTGGACTGGTGGTGATAGCAGCCCTTTATATCATTATGTCTGAGCACTACAAGTACCAGGGTTGAGTTTAGGCATTGCTTCTTCAGTTGTGTCTCGGTTTAAAGCCAATGACATAGTCCATTAAAGTGAAAATAATATAACAGGACCTCACTGGTGTTTTGCACCACTAATTGCAGAGTTGATGACAACAAGTTTTTTTCATTTCCTCTATGTGTTTCTCCCAGTGAGACTCCTGACTCTACGTGCAATCACATAAGAGGTCTATTCTTTTAACAGAATCATGGTGTCATAGATTATCTCAAGTTGAAAGGGACTCTTGACAATTATAAAATCCAAATCCTTGCTTCTTGCAGAACTAACTAAAACTAAAACATGACTAAGAGCATTGTCCAGATGCTCCTTGTACTCTTAATATTCCTATTCATCAAATATGTAATCAAAACTTTAACTCAATGTTGTGGTTTTAAGTAACCAGAGTTTTTTATTAGCTGGGGGGGCTAGGAGAGAGGCTTCTTTAAGAAGCTGCTAGAGTTTTTCTCTGCTCTAAGCTAGCCAAGGTCAGGCAACAACGCCTCTGTGATAACATATTTAAGAAGGAGTAGAGAAAGAAAGGCTGAGAGTTTTGAGATAAGGATTATAACGATTATAATTGGAATAAGTTTTAAGCAAAACAAGTACTAAATTATGTTGAATTTTGTTGTAATTGTTGTAGAGAATCTAGGGGTGGATTTTGTGTAACTGGGTACTCTTATTTAGTGATGTGATAATGTTTTCTTTTCTTTTGTTTCTGTATGGGAATCTGGGTTATGTTTTTAGTTAAGTGTTAATGTAAGTAACATTATAGGTGTAGGGTTTGGTGATAGTTCTTAAATATGTGATTCACAGAGGCGAGGGGTGGAGTGTTGTGGTTTTAAGTAACCAGAGTTTTTTATTAGCTGGGGGGGCTAGGAGAGAGGCTTCTTTAAGAAGCTGCTAGAGTTTTTCTCTGCTCTAAGCTAGCCAAGGTCAGGCAACAACGCCTCTGTGATAACATATTTAAGAAGGAGTAGAGAAAGAAAGTCTGCGCAGAACATCATGGCCGCTTAAGAGACAGGAGGGTGCGGAGCTTGATTAGCACCAAGGTCAGAGAGAGGAGAAAGAGAAGATGCCTTAAACACTGGAATAGGGCCCCAGCAATCTGTGAGGAACCATAGGGGCGAAGATTCTTCAGCCTGTGAACCCGTGGAAAGACTGGGAGATTTTTCCACGCTGGAACAGAGACATGCCGGAAAAGAGAGGCTGTGATCCTGTGTTTGGAGCAGAGGGGCCTGGTGGAACCCCGTGGGCCGTGAGAAGAAGAGATGCTGGAGGCAGAGCAGCATTTCTTGGGACAATTGATGGCCGTGAGAAGCACATGAAGCACTGAAAGCAGCTGAGCAGCCGGCACCTGAAATGACTGCACCTATGGTAAAGTGATTTACATGACGACAGTACCAGGAAAACTGTTGTTAGTAATGAATCCACTAAGAAGCAGTTTGCAACAGACTGTTTCCGTGGAGAAGACCCCATGAGGAAAGCTGGGGTGGGACTCTCTCACTCTTCTGAACAGCAGCAAAGAAAATCTCTGATTGTAACCCCCCCACACACACACCTGCCTTCCCGAGCTGTTGGGGGAAGGTGAAGGATCTTAAAAGGGAGGGGTGGGGGGGGAGAAAGGTGTCTGTAACAACTATCAAACTGCTCACCCTTAAACTCTTAAGCTCTGATTTTAGTAGTAGTTGTAGTTGTAGTAGTAAACTCTTAACATTCTAAGTTAGAGCCTGTTTTGCTTGTGTGAAGTAGTTAATAAACAGTTGCTTGTAATCCTTATCACAAAAGTCGGAGGTTTTTTTTTCCCTTCTCTGAGAATTTTAGATCTATGTGTGGGCTCTTGGCTTTTAGCCAGAGTCAAACCATGACACTCAATTATTTCAATAACTCGACAACAACTATTCCATTGATTCTGATATTTCTGAATAACCTCCAAAAGAGTATTACTTATTATTGGAGTAATTTGTTTAGTGTGCAAACATCTTCCACCTGTTCAGGACACAAATGAAATGGATGCCTATCATGGGTCACGTTTGGCCTTATGGTCTCCAAAATAGAATACAAAACCAGAACTTAGAAAGAGGCACTTTTGAACATTCAATCCATTTTTGTATGTGGAGCCTCTTCTGTCTGCACTTGAGAATACTTTGCAATACAGATAATATTCACAAATATTATTTATAATAAATTACTGATTAATTTTACAAAGTCACTCAGTGTTCTGTATTAGTGGTGAATTTAAGAAACTTAAAATGAAGTGGATAAAAATAATACTAAATGATAAGGGACTTCCTTTACTTTCATACACTTAAGCAAGATAGAATTATTCAAAACCTCAACCTATATGAAGATTAAGTCCCAAATCTATAAAAAAATTGCATGTATTTAAGTTTGCATGTATGGAAGTTAGTGGAGCTTTTCAAAATACACAGAGATAAATATTTATGTAAAATCTGGAAATGTCAAGTGTTGCACAGTTAACTGGAATACGAGCCTTGTGTCTGCTGTTAGCTGGATTTTGATTGATTTCACATTATATTTCATTACATGACATTCTTTTTAGACTTACGCTATGTTTATCACATCAATTTTTGAGTAAAGGATGATGGAAGTAACAAGTGATACTGATCTCATATTTTTTTGGAAATAACCACATAAAAATGTTGTAGCAATCAATGTGTATAGAGTATCATAGCCATAAAGTATCAAATCTTTATGCAGTGACAGGCACTGGGGCATTTTTTTATTCAGTGAAACACTGAAATACTTTTTGTTAGGAAGAATTTTTTCCAGATAGAAACTTTATGGCAGTCTCCTTGCAATTCACAAATTCTTGAATATGAGTACACAAATAAAATGCGAAAAGAGTAATTTGTAATTTCTCTTCCCGTCTGGGCTCCGTGATAGCAGTTCCTATACAACAGCAGCACTCCATAAAACATGAAAGGCTGATTTTTCACTTGCTCAGCTACAGGTCTACATACCAAAATGAAAGCATCCTCCTCTGCTGCATAACTGCATAAAGGCTGTTCCAATCTGGAATAAAAAGTCCCTTCAAAGACATAAGCCTTACACACTGTCTGCATGAAACATCCAGAGAGACGTGGGAAAGGGAAAGACAAGCAAGAAGCTTGGCTCTCCTCCTCTCCCCAGGCCCACACAGAGAAGCTGGCTTGGCTCAGAGGTGTAAGATATACACTTCTTCTGGTTATATCCTTGTCATAAGACGATCATTGCTTGTAAGCTTTGCAGATTCCATTTTATGAATTATTGTTTTGTTTTCTGCGTTCTCCAGCCATTTAATCTCTCTCGCTCTTTAGCATTTCTTTCATGTCTTTGGAATGTGTTTGTTTCTAAAACAAACACAAATATGGCCTGAGGTGGCAGAAGAATGAGTCTGTGCTTCGACCTGCCCATTGCATCCAAAAATCCTTCAGTCTTTTTCACTCTGATATACATACATTAATGTAAAGAAAAGATATGTAAAATGGCAAGTAGAAGTGTGTCTCAGGGTAGAGGAGGCTGAAGGCCACACCGTCACCTTTCTTTCTGTTTTGAAGAGGTCATTCTTCTACTGATGCCTATCATACTCAGTGTCTTGATTACTCTTCAGCCTGGGCTGGATGAAGGAGAAAGGCCCAGCTGAACTCTATGCTCCAAAAGGCTGATAAAAGCTGGCTAAGATCTGTGGGGTCATCAGTACTGTCTGTGTGTGTGGGCTGATTATGTTGGCTGTCGGTCAGGGCAGAAATCTCATTTTCCAGTTACCTGGCAGGAGTCTTACTGTATGTAGGCATGATGCAGACAAAAACAGTTAAAGAGGATTATTTGTTGGTCAAACCTATAAGCTTTACAGGATGAGTGGACCACAGGCTACAATAGAAGAACACCTCCTAGTTTAGCATGTGTATTTCTACTTTGGACTTATTTCTTCTCAGCATGTGGCCCACTATTTATTAGTGCAGACTACTACCAGCCAATACGTCCAGAGAAAAGCTCTGGAAAGTTCCTCAGAACATAATTTTTACAATCTGTTTTGTAAGTCTGTACTTTATAATTCCCTAAACTCAACTTGAGAACTTATGAAAGTCCAACGTTAATTACAGATCACCTAAAAAATTTTTCAATTCTCCCGAAAAATACACAGCAAGACCACCAAAACCAGATGGTGTTTTCATTTAAGGCTCTAATATGTTATTATTAATTGCACGTCACTGCCCTCTACAGGATGAACACAGCCAAAGGTCAGGCTGAGGTAAGAAGCCAAAATTAAGGAAAACTTAACAGTAAAGGGCACATTTTTGCATTGATTTGTAGAAGTGAGTCCTGGTTTTCTGCTGGTACATCATCCTGAGCAATAAACACTATCAGAAAATGGCAGAATTACTTCTAAAAAGACCATAACGTGTTTAGATCTGTAGGTCTATAAACCTAACCTAATCAGAAAATTAATATTCATATTCAAAGGACTTTTTTATCTGCTTTCTGATAGTCTGAGGGGAATTACTTCTTAATGATTTCATTCCATTGCGATTCAGAATCTTTCTCATGCTTGTCTTATCTGAAGAAAGATCTAAGATGTTTATAGCCTCTCTGCCGAGCTTTTCAGGGTGAAGGTATAGCTTACTAGGCTCAATATTCTCATTAATTCACATGGGGATACTAAGAAGAAAGGAAAGGGAAGGATTTCCTTATGTTTTAGAATTTCCTTTACTTTATTGCTAAGTTGAATATTTTTCCTCTGCAGCAGAGACCACCATTATTCTCAAGGCTACATTTCTAGCAGAATGAGAACAATATTAGGAAATTACTTCAAACCATGAAAGAGGGATATGTGATTTTCCATTACAAGATGTTGCAAAGAAACTTGTTATGAACACTTTCTTTCAGAACAATACACTAAGTATTACAGATGCACTTATAAAGATTCTTCTATGAGACAATCTTCCTTGTTGTGTCTGCAGTGAAACAGCAATGAAACACACATTCTCTTCTTGATCTGCACCTCTATTTCTATTCATGTTCTGAGTAGGATTCAAAATTTTTCCCTGATTCATTTGCATCACGTATTTATTTCAGCAGAGCCACAGGAAATGAAGCAGAGCTTACCAAATGGATGGAGGCAATGAAAATACTTGCTAAATATTCCAGGATTCTTCAAAGCAAATATACTTGAGGGCTTTTTAATCAGAGACAGAATATTTTTAAATGACTCATCAAAAAACTATTAACTGTTTATTATCAATAGCATGAATATACTTTCAAGATTCACTGTACCAAAAGACTCCTCTTTCTGCAACATCTTTCAGACTTTTGAGAGAAATAATAAAGCTCTTTTACATGCATTTTTAAAAAATTAGGAAAAAGACCTCTCCTCTCTCCTTTCAGGTTCTTTTGAAAACTGGATCTTCCTGGCAAGCTGTAACCACCCAGAATCTTTTAAACATGATACATTTTATGCAAAGCACAGAAAAATAGCGTAGAATGGGCACAATGTCCCTCTGTTTTACAAGAGTATTTCAGGAGGGGACTTTACTTTTCAGGCATTTATTCTCAGTTTAGAATCAAATGTATTTCATGTTGTGTAAATGAAGGAATTAATAAAGCTCATTTTAATGAAGTTTCACTTTCCTTGGTGTAGCATCATCATTGAAGCCTGTTCATGGCTAACCAAGAAGTTTAAAGATGAAGGATTCCATAATGATTCTGTGCTTCCTCCTTTTTTCAACAAGGAGTGGAGCGCAGTCCTGCACTTTGCAGGTATATCAAAGAAACAGGAGACAGAAGGAAGAAAAGTCGCAGCTTTTTCTTATTTACCCATATTTCAAAGACCTTTTCTATGAATCTGTATTTCTCCAAATCACAGAGTAGTTAGTCTCTTTGATGATACCTCTAATACTACTTATTTACTTATATTGGTTTCATTGCTCGAGAGTGAGTCCTAGTATGACGAGGTTCTGAGCACCTTCCTTATATATTTGATCTGTTTTTACCTTTGCACTGCAGTACACAGAATATTTGCTCATTCTAAAGATTTCGTTTTCTAGCACATTAAAATAAAATAAAACTGAAGATTTATGCTGTATATCAGAATCTCTTTTTAAAAAAATGCTATTATTGTATCTCCTTCACCTAAAGTTGCTTTCAAAGTACATGAGAGATTCTATCTTCATTTCTCACTGATTTTCTCTTAAAGCTTCCTAGAAGAGGACTCTTTAGCTACTCGAAGACAGAACCTTAACCCTGCAGAGTCTGATCTAATATTTCCTTCAAGAAAAAACAGCTCTACATCAGATAAATGCACACAGAGCAGTAAATTATCAAAAGTATTTAAATGAGTCAAAGAATGAACTCAAGTCAAGATTTGTTCATCCAAGACGTGAAATTTAAGTTAATGTTTTCTTTCAGATTTTTGCTTCTATTTACTTTGTTTCCTTGTTTCTTCTTTTCTCCTATCTTTTCTTCATGGTGACACAAATAAAAATGAGAGCAGCCAACAAGGCCATGAGACTTATGAGTCAGCACATGTGTTCTCTGGCACACCTGTCAATCACCAGTCTGATAATGATTCAACACAAACAGTTTGGTGGCACATTATAACAGCACTAGTTAAAATAACTCATCTCAGCTACTTTATTTTAGAGAAAGATGTCTACTCTGTATGTTAAGTGTAAGGTTGGTAAGTGTATGCATACAAACCAAACAAAACATTTGTACATGTTGTTGACAATGTAGAAAAATCTGGGCACAGTAGTATTTATTACTTTGCCTTTAGCTACGGTTTTGAAAATTTGTCCCTCCTATTAAATAACCCACAGAGGCTTGTAGTTAAGATTATCATTATGTTTAGAAAATTGTTTCTAATTATCTTAATGTTAAAGCTCCACATTAAACATGTAACCCCAAAATTATTAAATCTATCTAGAATACCTCTGAGACAAATAGAAACAACTTCAATATAGCAAGAGATTTTTAATTTATACCTTCAATCACTAAACCAAAGGTTCCTGAGGGATGCACACTACGGGATTTTGAATTATTCAGCAAACTGAGGTAGCAAAAAATGAAGAAGCAACATCAAAAAAGCAGTAAACAGAACTACAACAATCTATAGAGTTAGTGATGAGCATGTAACAAGGTAAGTTTTACTTTAGGGATAAAATGCTAGTGAGCTTATTCAAGTTCCAGTGACTTCAATGAAGATTCGTGATTCTCAGTAATGAAAAGAATACATTAAAAATAAGTTTCTCTCTAAATTTTCAGAGTTATATTTTGGAAGTAACTTGTCCCTTCCTTCAATAAAAACACTTGAAAATGAAACATCGAGCTGATCTAATTATATATTTGAGAAATTATTTGATTCAGGCAAAATGTGTACTGACCAAGTACATTAGCATGTATAAAAATTTGGTTCACTTTTAAAGAGAACTTAAAAAAATCACATAAATGCATTTTCAAAGGGCATTATAGAAAGAAAAAAACCAGCAAGATGAAACACTGATATTCCAGCCTTTAAGCTTTTTATTACAGTCTGTTTCTATTTGTCTCAGTAGGTTTTCATAATAAGAGTTAATGACAAAGCTCATTCATTCACTCCTTTCATTTCCTCCTTTGTGTAAAGAATTAAGGTAATTTTCACTCTGAAAGATCTTTCCCCCGATTTTCATTTCCAAAATTAACAAGACTATAATAAAGGATTATGCATTTCAGCAAAAATTCCCATGCATTCTAATGAATTAATTAGATAAATAAAAGTGCATCACTGATGAAATTTACTTTTTAAAATGCACCAGTTTTAGAAATCTAGAATCTCAGTGAGTTCCTTCAGAGCATCAAAAGGCATTAACAGCTCATCCTGCCATGGGTGCCAGCACTTGTAATATTTCTAGGAGCTAAATGGTAACACTCTTGTTTCTTAATTGCTGCAAGTGCTAAGTTGAGAAAAGCCAGTCTAAAAAATTGCTTTGGTAAAAAGTGACTAATAATTCATCTGGAGACAGGATTTTGTTTTGAGTGGGTACACATTTCAAGGAACGACAATTAAATTGCTCATTAGCAAAGATGAAGTTATACTTTAAAACTACTTAATTTGGAAATCTATAATGGCAAGGTAAGAGTAATTTCCTGATTTTCTTTGAATTATTCTGTGTATATTACTTTCTTAAAACTTTCATTTATCCTGTCACAACCTACTGGAAATCTATAATCTACCAGATTTCATTATAGCCAGCTTTCACCTATAACCAAGCAAACTCTTCTAATATTTGCATCCTTCTACATTCCCATGATACGATTTCCATCAAATATGCTTTTATGTGCTTAGGCTCTTAAATCTTCATTCTATATGTTATACTTACCTATTAAAAGAGAGAAATAAAGCAACTTCTCTTTGTAAAAGAGGATTCGTTTAGGTACATTGTACTACTTCATTCTCTCCTCATTTCTTTGCCCTTCCAGCCCTTCTTTCTTCTCAAATGCAAATATTTCTTCATTTCCTATCATAATCCACCTTTGCTTGATGTTGGGTTTCAGGTAGCTTAAGGGATACCGTTTTGATTGCTTGGATTACATTTTTTTCCTTCAGTTGCTTTTCCTTGCTGTTGCTAAGACTGAGTAACAATAGGCATCAAAGGCATTTTATAAGACCATCAGTATTTCAAGCAACTTAGTTTAATCTTGCCTCAAACCTTGTCACACCTTTGTTTTAGTCACATTTACAGGACTCCTCTGATTTTTTTCCACCTCAGAGTTGAGGCAACTGTAATTTTTTTGAAAAACAGTACTTGAAAGAGAAATAAAAGCAGTTATAAAATTTCTATGAATACTCTGGACAACTGTTAGAAACCTCCCTACTGCCAAACAAGGACAGCGTGCTAAATGCTGTGCAATGCTAGATTCTTTGGATTATAAAAGTAAAACCTTAACTTCTACTGACTCCCTAAAAAAAATGCAGAGCATATAAAATAAGAGGTATAACAGAACAGTTTATGAATCAAGATCATAAAAAGTTATTTGCAGAAATAAGACAACCTCAAATCTGCCATAAGTTTGCTCCTATAGGGAATATTCTGAATACCATATTGAAAATCAAATCACTCATCAAATTTCAGCTTTTGATTATGCAGTTTTAACTCTTTAACTTACCTACTTTGGGGGAGGTTTTGGATTTGTTGTAGTTGTTCGTTTTGTTGGTTGCTTTCGTTTTTTTACAATTAATGTTTTTCTTTATCAGTTAATGTTTTTCTTTATCAGTTTGGATATAGAATGAGAGAACGAAAATGAACTTGTTGTCCAAATAGGAGATGAATACCCTTAATAACTCTAGAACCAGTGGTGACAGCCACGATGCATTTGGACCTCAGAGCACCCACCGGGAAGGATGATGGCAAGGCACAGCCCCCTGGGCATCTTGGAAAGTCTGTGTGTATGACCAGCCACAGTGAAACTGAGATGTGCATCAAACTCAGAGCTCAGGTCCATGGATCAGACCAGATACTGCCACTGTGTACCTGTACAGAATGTCTTCTAGAACTATGGGGAAGCACCTTTCTTTCCATATGTCATGGATCAAAGTACTGTTTGAGTGACAGAGTGGGTGGGCAGAACCTGTGCTGGTTGGACTAACTTTTCTCCTGTGACACTTTGACAGATGCTCGCTGAGGTCAGAAGCAGTTTTCTATACACAGTGTCACAGAATGTTTCAGAGATTTTGTTTGTTTTAATCAATATTTCAATTTAGCAATTCTAATGCCATCTTGATTCTATATAAAAAGCTGAATGGAACAAGGGAGAAAACGTATCTTTACAGGGATTCTGCTGAGATAAAAAGATAATAAAATTTATAAAATAAAGGAAAAAGAAGTACATATATATGAGGTAAACAAAATCGTACTTAAAAACAAAAAGTAAGAGTCCTTTAGGCAGGACAACATAATTAAAAGATTAGTAATAATTCTTAAGACAGGCAATAGTAATTCTTAATTCTTGTACACTGTCATTAACATTTTTAAGGTTTTACTAAATATTTAATCTGTCAGTTCTTCAAAGTGATAAACCTGTAGGACAAGGATTGACATGAATATTCCCTACTAATCATCAAAGAGCATCGTATGTTTTTCCAGATGCATAAAAGAGTGATTGATGTCAGTCAGACATCATCCCTACTTTGACAGTAGTGGGATGCTCACTGGGTTATAACTGTATTTCTTTGTGACTTCTACTATACAGCCTATTTGTATTCTATTAAAATATTCTTTTCAATTGAATTGTAGCTTTTGGTCTTGTAGAAATATAGAACAGGTCCTCTGGGATATCAGATAAACTGGACTGCCTCAGGGGACTCAAAACACTAGGGCAAAAAAAGTAGTAAGTTCTTTATATAGTCAAATCTCAATTAAGTATTTGAAGCTTTACTGAATTGATCTTGAGCAATGAGACATCTTTAAGAGAAATACTCAAGTCCTGTGTCTATAGTATCTGATGGATATGACCATTTATTTTTAGAGAGTGCCAAAGAAACAAATATCTGATTTAATTTTTTTATCTGTAGTTATGAAATGTATTCTCTACAAGTTAAGGACTCATAAATGACAGATATTATTATATTAAAACACTTCAATGAGATTCCCTCTCTCTACTTCTCTATCCAATGATCACCACCTAATATGTTCAAGGATTTATAAAGTTATAAATATCTAAATATCTATAGCATGGTAGGGATGTACAAGACAAAAATTTGCAAACAGATTCATGAGATCTGATATTTGCATTGCCAGCATAGATTTACATATATATGCAAAAATATTTACTGAAATATCCCAAATTCAAATATTTACGCAGTGACATTCATGATGGTATCCAATATTGCTCATTGGAAGATACCATATATAGTTAAAAGTTTACAGGAGGATGTATGGAAAGTAATAGCCACCTTTCCTCTTATAGATGCTTGCTTTGCAATGAGATAAATCATACTTAAGATTCCCTTTCATATGGTGAATAAAAACTCACCATCAACAAAGGGAGGTTAGAGTGACTGCAATGAAGTGGCTGCTGTGGAAGCATCTGTGACTTAAAGTAATAGGAATCCCACCCAGATTGGAGGAAATTGTATTTTCACAACAGGTCTTGTGACCTTAACGTATTTCTTAGAAAATAAATCTCCCTGCTGGACAAAGGGCAGAGATCTCTTTTTAAGATGTCTTTCCTGTAGTAATATAGAAATACTCTTCCAGATAAAGGCAAAATGACTAATCTCAAAACAAACATGGGAAAAAAAGTCAGCAGCACTTCAGACATGTAAAAGAGAATTTGTAATAACTTTCAACCTGTCAAACAATACAGATAAAACCAAGGTAGAACAGGAAATTCAGTGGCATTTTTTACTCTTTCATTAATTACTTTTGTTTTCAATTAAAATCCTTCAGAGATCACTCCTTTTTTTTTTTTANGATGATTCAGGTTCTTAACTACATACAGTAAAAATTTTCAAGCTCTTTAACATTGGTCTTTTCAAGACAGCTGCTGTCTTTAGAAGAATCTTACTGCATCATTATTGTCAAAGGATCTCAGATCTAACCTGAAGACACACCTCAATTCTGTGCAACAAATCTTTGTACAACTTGGAATGAGGGAAATGCAATTTTTATAGAGATTAAATTCCAGAGATACTGACTTTAGCAGACTATAGTACTAACTAAGACAAAATCTAAGGTTAAAAGTGTGCAGCTAGTGAGTCAAAGGA
>WEIV01006942.1:60224-80098 GCA_013390005.1 Calyptomena viridis
CATTGTGACTTGGGGATTGTGCCTCCTATGTGGTAACATTCTCTTAGTATCGCTTGAAGAACACAGCTGTGTATAAAGTGTTAAAGAGATGGAAAACCACTTTAATAATTTTGGAATGTTAATAAACTTTTTGATAACATATTTCCTCTGAACTCACATTGAACACAATTTCAAACTGCAGTTACATGTCAAAATGCTCAGAGTAATGTTGTGCAGTGCAGAATCCTTCACATTTAATGAGTATTTCCATGTCATAAATAACAAGAATCTTCTTGTGTTCGCTGGTCAATGAAATGAATTAGATGCCTCATGTATCAAAATTTAAACACTACCTCTTCTGGATCACATTGGAAACTCTTATTTAAAGAAGTTTTTCTTCCATGCAGATCAAACTAAATTAAGCTAGAAAGCAATAGTATACTAAGTTGTGCTATTCAGCAGAAGGAGTGGAAAGCAACAGTGAGATGCTCAGGGGAAGACCAAATAACATCTAAATGTAAGCTGAAGATTTTAATTGGATAAATGGCAGAGTAGATTTATCATACTGACAGTTAAAGGTAGTACCTTTTTCAGACACCTAAATGAGATGTTATAAATGTACAGAAAATATGTCTAAGCAAACTATTTAGAAGCTGAGAGATGATTCACATTTGTGCCTTGATTTATTGATTCAGCCAAATATAGATTAAGTGCCTGGTCCATTTCACTGTAATTTCAAACCAATAAAACACCATTTTCAATAAACTGAGAAGTTACCTATATAAAACGAATGGTGTTATACAACTGCATTAGCCTAGGTTTCCACTGTGGTTTCATATGACCTTTACACAACAGCTCTCTTCTTATATTTTAGTGAAAGAGCAATTGCCATCCATAAAATGATGTCAATTAATTATTATGATGATTATTAATAAAATTGCATCTATTGTATCAAACTTTCTCCTACCATTATAATAAGATAGACGTAAAGGTGTTTAATGGCTTATAGGTGAGAGATGATTTTGCCAGGGAATAAAAATAAGGCTACTTGAACTTTTTTTGTTAACCGTGCTTTTAATTCTTTTCCTGTTATGAGCACTAGAATTAAAACTATTTTAAAATATATCGCTATATTTGTATTCAATGACTGCTATCCAACAAGCAAGATTTTTGCTAGAATGTTTTCCTTTATGAGAATTTTATTTTTTTCACTTGCATGATTTTGAAAGTTAAGCAAAAAAATTGGTCTTGTAGTTTTCATTTATTATGAAGATCTGTGAAGCAACCAGATGATGTTTTGATAGATACAGTCTCAAAGGCTTAGGATTTTTTGTTTGTTTGGTAGGTTGTGAGATTTATGGTGTGCTCACTCTCTTTGGAAAACAGGACCACAGTTCTGCTAAGAAAATGTTCATATTTTGACCACACCGTTATTACTGGTTCACATTACAGCCCAGCACTACAGCTAAAGATTAAATAGTTCTCCTTATATGTTAATTTCATATGATCAACACTTATAATAAAGATATTTAAAAAAAACCAAAGAAACAAACCCCCAAACAAACCAAAACACTTTCCATATCATCTAAACACCTGGAGCAAAAAAAAAAATCACAGAGAGACTAAGAACCTCAACTAATCTGGTATGTGGAAGATAAAACCCACAATTTTTAGTGTTCATCTCCTTCTTTTAGTGCTCCTGATGAAGACAAAGTCGTATATACCCTGCAGAACACACAGTTACACCCATATATTCCAACCTTAAAGCAAATGGTCTGACATTCATATGAAATTAATTGGAATCCATCCTTGTGAAATAGATTACTGCAAATATAGAAACACAACACAACAGCTTTGGAGTTTTTGTTTGGTTTATGGTTTTTTTTCCCCCCCTGAAGTTAGTGAGCATTCAAGGCTGAAGGTCGGAAACTGTTAGACTCTTACATTAAGACCCCTTATTTTAAGAATTTTAAGCACACTACCACTTGATACTCCAAGCCCGTCAAAAATCAGAGACTAGAACATCTCCAAGATACTGAAACTGATCTGTGAATTAAAAATAAAAGTTGCATTAAAGAATATAAAACTGGTAACAAATTAATGTTCTACATCATGAGCACTAGTGCTACATCTAATCTTGCTGAAGTTTCTCAGTATAACACCCGTTCAGTTCAGTACTTATTTGAAAAAAGGAAGATAGTTTCCTCAGTGGAAGGCTAAGGGGCCTTGGGGTGTAAAAACAGATGAGAAAGGAAAAAAGGCAAAAAGAAAGATCTTTTGCCTCTTCTGAGGTCAAATGGAACTCTTAGAAATGTTTAGGTTTTTTTCTTAGAAATGTTTTGGGGTTTTTTCCAAGTCGAGTTGTTGATCAGGAAAATTAGACACTGTCTTGGGATTTTAAACCTGATCAATGTTGTACAGTCTGTAAAAGGCATCAGCAGGCACCAGGTCACATTTTGCATTATTTGTTCTTAAAAAATATTAGATTAATGAAATTTTTGAATTTACCTCTTTAGAAGAAGAGGTGTGGAAAAAATAACAAAAATGCTCGGCACTCAAGGTTATACCTCTATTATTCAGACAGTCTCATGTCTGTTTCACAGGTGTTATAAAAAGATCTGATTTCAATGTCTGTTGCTTTGGTAAAAATCATTCACCAGCAGCTCTTTGATCCTTAAAAGAACTCTGCCTTAAGACACACTTAAATCACAACTTTCACTGTTGAATGTCTGCCCTGCAGTGTTAGAAAAGAGCAAAAGAAGTCTGACCTGCAAAGATCCCGCAGTCACTTCAAAGCCTTATATGCTAAAAAGCAGCAGTGTAACAGCACTCTATGAGATTATGAATTGAAAAATCATGTAAGTAAATCACTCCCAGATATCTCTGATTTGGAGAATGAATTCAATGAAACAACACTGGAAAACAATGCAGTGTGGAGGAGGCTGAAAGTGCATTTGTTATCTCTGTCACATTATGCAATATGGTGTGTTGTTTCAGTGATTCCGTATGTACTACGCTGTCAAAATCCATCAGCCTGCTCAGTTTTGCAACCAGGCACTGCCCTGCATGACAGGGACATGCCCTTAGTCGCACTAATCCTATACTATTCATCAGCCTCTTCTCCTAAGAGAGAGAAAAGTCGAGTTCTTAAAGAATTTAGGCAAAAAAAAAAGCTTAATAATTCACATATGAACAATTTCACTTATATGTGTTCCTAGAAAAATTGTGATTTTAGATTAGAAATCCTCTGATGAACCTCTTATCTTCACAAGCAAGATTCCAAAATACAAGGGTGATTCTTTAACTTTTCTTCAAAGTAATTTTTTCCTTCATAGCACATTCAAATACATCGTAATATCTTATGAACTCTGGAATGAATCCTTACATCTGGTTGCAGTGTAACAATTAAATATATGTAATGCAATATAATACAATGAGTTATATGCTTCCAATAATTGACAGAAGATTGAAATAACTTCCTAATGTACTCATCTGAGAAAATAAAATGAATGGTGTCTGCACTTACCCACAGTTGTGCATGTTTGTTTGTCCCAAGTAAATTATTTTTGAAAAATGGTAACCGAAAACTGACTTATTTCTGTTTTATCATTGTCTCGGTCTCCATTTGATTGGAGATATTCTTATGTAATGTGGTCAAAATCAGGCCTAAAACAACCATGTTTGAATCAATGCCTAAAAAGATGGAAAGTGTTATTTGAGATACAGGAATTAAAAATACAAAATTCTCTTGCTCTGGACAATAGATGCCATAAAATATAGTCTTGACAAGTATCTTCACTGATTCCCTTCAAGGCTCCTGGAACTAAGGTAATATTTCCTTACTCTCATTAGTCAGTTGTCTCAATATATGACTTTTAATAACAATTCACAGGTCAATAAGGGAAGTAAATAGTTTAAAATTGTGCCCTTTTGAGAGCTGTGGATATTAATCAAATAAAGGTCGTTACCACTATGCTGCTATGTGGAACAAAATACTAGAAAACATTTACACTTTGTCATTAGTTTTAAAGAATTTTTCCAATAATTTTATCATGTCTATGAAATAAGTATTATGTCTATGTTTATTATATCTACAGATATTCTACTTTTTTTGGAGCATGATTAGAGGTTCAGTGAACTCGTAAGTAAAACATTCAAACAAATCTTTGAAAATTTAGTTTCTTCCTCTAGTTTTATGGAGGTCAGAAAATCTGCTTTGAGACTACCTGAACCCAATACAATCTCTAAATCCTACATTCATGTGAGGAGTTGGTTGTTTTTCATGCAGTCAGTGAGAAGAATCAATGTGGAAATACACAGTCTATTTTAAGCTGTGAAGTTGCTTCCTCAAACTTTATTCTTGAGTGAATTGCCATAGAAGTAGGATCAATTATATTGATTTGTGAAAATTTAATTTTAAACTACTTGATCCTAAAAATACAAACGTCCAGAATATATCTGCTGGCATTTATAGCACCTCTGCTGCAGGTTTTCATGTCAACAGCTCAGGACAGTAGGCCACTCCACTAAAAATAACCAGGGAATTACAAAACTCACTGTGAGTCATTTATACCTGAGCTGTGGCATCTGCTAAGCTATACTTTTCTACATTACCAACCCTCTCCTCTCTGCATTAGGCTAGTTAAAACCAATAAAAATACCAAAAGGACAACTGTGATGGCTTCCAGCTTTAGCAGAGAAGCAGCAGCAGCAGCGAGGTAACAGAGTCTGTGCTGCATCAGCCCTGAGCAGCTGGAGGAGGCTGGATGCTGGCTCCAGCTGCCTGTGGCCCTGGCCAGGTTGGTCTATTGCTGTGGCCACATCAAAGGGGCTCTGCTTTGCTTGCCATGAGCTGGCTGGGACATTTTGTCCACCTGCATATCATTATGTCTTTGCTCATTTGTAACTGGATGGAATTAATTAAACAGGTAAGGTCCGCTGGAACTTCTTAATGAGATACTTTGTGTATCGGCCTTGCCACAGTCAGCAGAGGTAACTTATGACAGGTTTCACCTTCCTTTTACATCTGCATATTTCTTTTTAGAGGCTCGTTTTAAATCTTTGAAAGAATTTCCTGCTAATTGTATTAAATCCTAAATGATCTTTTTTTTAATTACAATATGCTGAGCAATTAACATTGATACAACAAAAATTATCTTCAACACATGGTTTTACCATTTCATTGGTTCTCCTTTCCCACTCTGATACCTAGGACTTGCTTCTGTATTTTTTAAAACAGAAGCAACTTATATAGCGTTAGGAAACTTATGTTTAGGTCATCATAATAATAAAACCTATCCTTTCTTTCACCTGATAATTCTTGCTTGCTCTCTGTAAGCACATGTAAAAAGACACAGTTTCTTCTTACTTACAAAATAAACCAATACTGATTCCTGATGAGGTATCCCACCATGCCCACTAAAACAGGCATAGTGAATATGCTTCACTTTATCTTTGACTTATCTCCTATAATGGATTGTATTCTCTTACAATTGGCACAGAAAAGGTTAGAATATCTCCAAATCTCACTTTGGAGTAGCAAAGTTTTGACTAGTTGTATCCAGATCTCCTGGTGATCTGTTTGCGTGATGAACTTTTGCACTGCTATTAAAGACTTTGAATTTAGACGGATGGTGAGCTGGATATTACAGTCTTTCCAATTATCTGCAATGTCGACATCTTTCATTTGGATAAATATTGAGGGAGTTGATTTGAAGAATACTGTATGTTTGCATCTAGTTCAACAGGCCATCACTATGATTGGATTATTATCCCATATACAGGTGGTTTTCTCCAAAGAATATGTACTACAATTTCAGGAGAAAACAATCAAAACAACAGTAACTGCAGAGAAATTCCATTAGGAAAAGAAATCGGTTTTCTCTATCTGCAAACATTAACAAATAAAAGGTTACTTCTTGGATATAGTACCCCTTTCATGATCCTTCAGTTTTTTTGTTTATACTGTTGAGATGCTTTAGTAGTATGTTAGACAATATTCTTAGACTTCCTGACTGTGGACAAGCAATACAAATATTAACAAAGACATGAATTCATACCATGAACTATGATTTTTTAAAAATGGCCTTTTAGGCTCGACTACCATTTTTCTTCCACTGCACTATTTCAGGAGGAAGAGGAATGTCTTCCTCAATCTGCAATATTTCCTCATCATACTGTTCATTGCTGTGCCATTGTATGTATGGTGTTCGCTCTTAGCTCAACTTTTAATGGATGGGATGAAGGTAACTAGAGACAGTTTGCTAAACTGTCAGACTTGAAATAGTAATTATCTTTCTGGATCAACTCTTCTTCCTTGCATTTTCAACTGTTCACTACCTACAGATCTGATTTCACTGACATTAACTTTACTATAAATCAAGAGATACTCTATCTGGATGGAAATATATTGATATTGCAATTTGAACTAGGAGAAGCTTCGACATGATTTCCCGTGATTAAGTGTTGTTTAATTAGGTTTTATTCATACAGACACTGCCAAGTAGAAACTCTAATTAAAATACTGACTTACGGATCTTTATAAGCAACATAACAGGTAAACTTAAACCGATACACAAAAAAAAAATCCCAGGTACAATAAAGAGAATAATTTTTCCTGTCTTCAGGTAGAATTCTTGCTTTCATTAAAAAAAAAGAATAATTAGTTAAGACTCAAATGTCTTCTATTCGCATTGCCTTTAAAAATATCTTTAAGCTGCCTGGAGACAAGGGTTTAAAATAACAAAAAAATAATGTCTGAAAGGTTTATTAAGATAACAAAATTAGCTGAAAATAAGAAGACAGCAATGTCTCACTGCAATAAGAATAAAAGAATGAAAAAACATAAAGAATATTCCAAAAACCTAGAAAAATGAAATATTACTGATTGTTACATAAAAAAATCCATAAAAGTCATATATTTGAATATTAGAAAACTAAAAATATAATCTCTCCAGGCTTTTCTCAATGGGGATAAATGTCTTGTAAATATCTGCTCAGGTTAATTTTTAAAACAAACAAACAAAAAAAATTAAATCCCTTTGTCCATCCTGAGGCTGCAAAAAATAATTAAGAATTTTAATTACTTGACTTGAACCTGTCAGGGACAATATCCCAACAGAGAACAAATGTCTCTTTTTAAGTCACATTAGGTGGTGTGGTTTGTTTGATTTTCTTTCATTTTACCTCTTTTTTTCCTGTTTAACAGAAGTATTTAAATGCGTATTATTAAATTCACTATATGTAATAAAAAGAGATTAGAATTTTTTTTCTGTTGTTAAGGCAACTGTCCACACTGGAACATACTTAGTGTGATAATTACTGTACACAATCAACAGTGATACAAACACTAGATGCAAACTACTCACACAAGCCTGATGCAGCTAGTATTTATTTTCCACCAAAGTTAGTTTGCAAGTTATCTTACAACTAAAATTAAACAATGTTAAAGTTAATTACAATATTTGGGTGCTACAAGATACACAGTTGAGTAATGCAACGAGAATATAATTTGACCTTTGAGTTAAGATGTTTATTCTTGTTGTCTTATTCATTTTAAGTAATGGGATCTATTTTTGTTTTATTTTTTAAATACAGTAGCAGTTGAAAGTTATTTTCAAACAACAATTATTATTTTTCTTTAGTCTACTTGCCTCTTTTAAGGATTTGAGCCTTTCTAAGAAAAAGAGCTGTATAGATACATCTTATTAACTATGCAGTTACTTGATGAGTGACCTGTTGTCATTTGTAGGTGTTTGGACTAATCCATGAAAAATATCTCCTAATGCCTCCCAAAGGGTTATATTTCAGACAGACATATCCTAGGTTGTATCTTTACATAGTAAAGCCCTTTATATTTAAGGCTTTTAAATTATTCTTATAGCATCCAGAACTTTTGATAAATAATTTTTAGAAATTTATTTTCAAGGAAAAAAAAAATAATTTATTATTGAAAGATAACTTATATTATGTCAATAATATAATTTTTGTGTTTTTATTTAATATAAAGATAAATTATATTATGTCAAAAGACGCATTGGAATACTTCAGTGCAGTTTACCAAGATGTTGTTAGAGATATTGTAAAAAGGGTAGCTAGGAGACATACAGCAAATAAACAGCACCATGATTTATACTTGAATAACCAGAACTCCCTGCACAGATACAAGTAAGCACAAATGCACACACTTTTGCAGAAGTTACTATTACATCTAGAAGTGGTATATTTGGTAATTGTGTCTGAACAGCATTGATTATTTCTACTCAGAATCATACTATGATTTAAAAATTGCTTTTGCAAGCAGTTAATCCCTTTTAATGAACAACAAAGAAATAACCAATTTTCAATGCCTCAGCTTTCATATATAAATTAATAACTAAGTAGGCCTTTCAAATAATTTTTTTCTCATTTCACATTTAGTGAAGAAAATGCCATTTCTAAAGAAAATTGATTATATATTCTGTACTCGCTTAGATAAAAAGAGAAATTATTTAATGCAGTCTTTTTTTATTTTATTCTCATTTTGTGCACATTACTAATTCTTTTTTTTTGTGATTGTCATCCCATCGGAACATTAGGGTTGTATTGTGATAGCCACCAATGGGGATGGCAGCAGAATATGAAAATAGCCTCACATGGAGAATATTAAAGAGAAAGGTGCTGTATGTGAAGAGGGAAAATGGAAAAAGGATTGTAAAAGAGTTTCTGTGGCTTTTCAGAGAAGCTTCCTTTGGAAGAGAAATGCTAAGAGTGTTTTTGAGAGACTAGAGTGATAAAAACCAGCACTGATCTAGAAGACATGGGAGCTCTTCCAGCCTGTAAGCCAAACAACAGAATGTCAAAGTGCTGAAGCACTCTGCTGGAGCACATGCACTCTTACAGATATAATACATTCAAAAGAAAAGGGTTTTTTTGTTACCTTAATCAGAACCTGAATATGTCCTACAGCTTTTGATGACTTGAAGTACCAGAAACTCATCACACAAGTCCCACTTGATTCTTTCAATATGGAACTCTTCACATGGGCTTTTTCGTTTACTAGGCCTATTGCAGTGGCCTCAAGATACAGGAATTGTCCTGAAATTAAATTATATATTACTGAAAAAATGTTTTAGACTTTCAAATTAGATTTGAAAACTTAAATTAACTGCAGAATTATGAATTATACTTCCCATATAGGCCCTAGAGTAGTTAACCTCAGCTTAGGACAAAAAAATGACCAGATCACATTCCTTCTGTACTTCTTATATCAAGAATTAACTAGTAGCACCTTAAGATTTGCATGGGCCTGTGTAGAAGAGTGAGAATATTTCCATGTTTTCCACCCACTCTGATTATATGCCCTTGCCTGACAACACTAGTTGTTATTCTGACAGTACATCATACAACAGCCACAACATGATAAATTTCAGGATGATGTTTTCTGACAAATAGTCTCCAAAACAGCAAGCCACACTATATAAAAACTTGTGAAATGGAAGAAAACCTGTATACCTTTATTAATCATTAGGTATCCCTAATGGTTCATATTTCCTTTAGTCATTTGTACTCTCTATATTTACATATAAATTATACTCAATATTAACATATATAAATTATATAGTCACAGGAAATTGCAAAAATAGATGCCTAGAGTTAGTATTTTCCAACACTGAACCTTTCCAACCTTTATTTTTAATCAGAAGTATAATAAATTCTGAAAGTTTTCAAATTAATTTTTTCCTTTGTACAAATAAGAAATGCATAGTTCACATAAACATAAATGTAGTATAAATACCTTAATATCTACTAAAATTTGTATATGAATTAGACAAAAAAATTTTACTGCAGTAGAGATGGAATAAAATGGGATTATTTTAACTTTGACACTTCTCTGGCTACCATAGATATATGCCATAATATTATGGGATGAAAAATATGCTTTTTCTCTGAGGTCAAGAATATATTTAACAAGGGTAGTGACATATTTATGACAACACTTAAAAAGTATTTATTATTGGAAAATACAAACGAATTAATTTTTTTGTACGTATCTTCAAGTTTATTGGGTTTTGTCCTTCGGCAGTTCACCTAAGCACTCAACAACTACTGTCATCCCTCTGTGCAACTCTGCTGCGAAATATTTCAATTTAAGGTCAGTTCTGAGCTAAGCTTTGGTAACATCTTAGTCTGAGCTATAGGACCTACAAAAGCAAAGGATGAAGGCACATCATCCTTGTAGCATCCTTGTAGAGCTTGTAGCAAGAACAAGAGCAGAAAAATGTTGCTTTGGCCAAAACAAACCAGGAGATGCACTACCACTAACATAAGAAGTTTGTTGATTTAAATTTATTTATTTAACATGATGAATGTTTAACAATATGAATAGGCACTATGGATAACTGTAAGCTTCCTGGAAATTACTTCAGGCTCTGGAGGAGAGGGACCCAGTAGATCTCAGAGCTGAGCTAACTCGCTCTTGAAAGTTGCAGCCAGACCAAATGCCTCTCTCCAGACAAGTATCAAATTATCTTGTTTGACTCATATGAGAAACATCTGAGAATCAATTTTCCTTAACTTGATGTCATTGTAAAATGGTAATTAATATTTTTATATTGTCAATCATCTAATTCATAGAAAATGACACCCTGATTAGACATGTTAGAGCTCCCCTGCTGCCTATGAAGGGAAGTATGAGACATTTCATGAAGACAATTATATCTTGTTTGTGAACATACCAGTTCTATTTCCAAGCGTGTGGTCCCCGGGAGGTCTAAGACTTTGAGGCGAACTGACCCTTAGCACCCAGTTAAATTTATCAGCCAGAGAATTTTGCCAGCCACATCTGCCATTCTCAAAGGTGCAGGAAGTTCCACATTCACTCTCGTCTGTGTTATCCCCACAGTTGTCTACAAAATCACAGCTTTGTTCTGGTCTGTAACACTTGCCGTTCTGGCACTGCAAATAGCCATGTGAGCAGGAGCCTGAAAAGAAAAGAATGAGGGTGTCCTTGTGAATCACATTGCCATGCATCCCAACAAGGTTACTGGAAGGTTACATCTCAGAGAGCTTGATATTTAGGAGGAGGAGGGTGGTCCAGAGCAGTTTTATTAAAAGCCTTTGGTTCCCCTGAAGTGCTAATCCATTATCAGTTTATTTCTTTTGTATTTTGTCAAGCGATTGCCTAAATAAATGACTCTTTCCCTTGTAAAGCCTTGGAGGGCAAGTTCCAGCCAGGCATTCCTTGACTAACAAAGCTTTCTGGTCTGACTTAATTGCTGACATTCTCCTTTCATGTGATGTAAGATTAAATTATTTCATTTTAGCTGCAAAGTTGAGCCTACTTTATGAGCCCTAATTTGGAAGAAAAAACTTTTCTATTTTAACTACAGAGGTTTGCCTTTTAATGGACTTTTTTTTTTCTGACAATTTCAGTGGGTTGATTCAGTGGGAATACTTTTTGTGCAGTATTCCTGGCACTATTGAGGAATAATTCTGCTATTGTACAGCCTAAAGATCACAGGATCTGTTTCCAAGTTTCATGTTTTCATTTCAGATCAGTTTCTGCAGGATTCTGGATAAAATTTAGCCCCTTCGGTACATTCTGTAATCAAGAAGCATGACTCAAAATTCTGAAACAGACCTCTCCCTATTGGCTTTACATATTCTGCTCTGCCAGAAATAAATGAACAAGCACAATTTTATTTATAAATATGAATATTGATATATTAGCTCAACAAACATAAAATTAGAATAAACACATGTATGAAAGATGGTAATTGATACTGAAAATAACATGGTGCTAAAAACTTGTTTCTATTATCACTGTATTGATTTAAAGGAGGACCTGATGAAGCTAAATTAAATTCACATAAGGCTGGATTTTATTAAGAGGTCAGAAAACTGATTTATTAATAAAAAGAGAATAAGAGATGGGGTTGGCATGTTGGCAACCTCCATCTCTAGGCATTTGTCTAAGCCAGACTCTAAATTACAAATACCCCAAACAAGTGAAAAAGCATTGCTAGACCCCTTTGCTGAAGGCTTTTAGTAAAGTGAAAACAAGTCTTGAATTTCTAGATGTTAGCTAGAGAAAACAAGTGTTAACCTCTTTTTTTTTAAGTAAAAATTCTCCTAACAAAGTACTTATTAAAAATACAGATAAATATTAGAATACCATAGAAATATGTGGCCTATGCTGTAGGCCACAGAAATATCTAGGAAGTGTTGTAGGAAAATTTTTAATTTTCAATTCCCAATTACTTAGTAACACAAAAATATTTATCATATTTGTCTAGAAGAATTGTGTATGATTTGGCTTTTAACACTTGCTCAGAGAAAGGAGGAAAAATTCCTGTACAAAAAGAAGCAAGCCAGAATAAAAGTCTGATACTGTCTTAGAAAGTCAAGCACATCAGGTAAAGATCTCCATATCTGAAGACATGAAAAATGGGTAATCTCTGACCACAAGAAAAAGACTTGTCTGGGGTCTACAGTTACAAGTTTATTACAGCATCAGTGGGATTTTTATTAGTACACAATCTTTGAAAATGGTCCTGGTAAAAAGAATGGTGTAATTGTATTGATGAATCAGTCAGTATCCATCAGAAACTTCTATCAATATGCTTCAGATTTTCAATCATCCATCTTGTTTACCAAAGGATAGCAGAGATTTGCCATAAAATTAATTAATTTAAATGACATATACTTTTAGGAGCAAGTTATTATAATCCTACATTTCTTTTCTGTGACTGCAGTAAGAATTTAGCAAAGTACTTATTTTGTCAGTAAACTAGGAATTTTAATTTCATGATATAGTTTGTGCTTTGAAATACTTTTTCTTGCAGTTCAATGATCAATAATTGCAATAACTATTGCATTTTCAGCTCCATTTGTAGCATTGCTTTCAAATTCAGGTTGAAAAAAACCAAAAAAGCAGAGTTGAAAAGTGGAAGTCTTTGTTTCCTGAGGAAAAACAAAAAAATCCATCTTGAATCCTGGCATGAATGAATCTTTTCAAGCATGTGTAATGAGTGATATTACACTGCCTAACTGAGTCTGTAACGTGACTTGTTTTTGAATGCACTTGCATAGTATGGCTTCACTTTAAGTTACATTACTAAGGCTTTATAACTGTAGGGGAAAAAAACAAAACAAAACATTCAAAACAAACAAAAAGAAACCAAAAACCACAAAAAACCCCCACCAAAACCCAGGAAACAAAAAACCTCCAGACAAACAAACAAAAAACCATCAAAAAACCAACTCTGAACCTATGTGGGTTTTTTAGAGCTCTCTTCCTCTTGTTCCTAATTTTTCTTAATCCTAACTATTCAAGCATTCTCTTATATAGATTCTTGTGTGCATAAGAGAGATATTTAATTGAGAGGAACTTCTCCTTAACAAGGTTCAGCAATTTTTTCTTCCAGTTAGAGAAGACTGGATTTTCCTTCAGTCTTGAAGATTATTAGCCGGTAGACATTTTGCCCTGTGTGGCAACTGTATCAACACATTAGGGTGCAGTAGATCCAAAGGGGGTCTTAGTGTCTTTCAGAACATTAATCTTTGAATTGAGGAGGACTTACACAACATAGGAAAACAGCTTCACAGTCAATAGTTCTCTTGTCTTATATGTCCTGAGCAAAATCAATAGGTGGAACACTTATATTTCAAAATACGTAGTTAAGACTAGGATAAATCTCTTTGGTTTAGAACAGTATTTCTCTTAAATGTATTTGGGAAAAAAAAATGTACCTGCAAACATCAAGACTATAAACTTAGTAATAGAACCGAAATATGGTTTATCTTCTGCATCAATGAACTTTGAATAGTAATAAAGTTAACATGGTAATAGACTTTCAGCATTTAGGCAGAGCAGCAATAAATTACAGAAAATATATTCCTATTAAGAAACAGCCTGTCCTGGTTTGGAACAAATATATTCAGAAGGATAAATATTCTCTGATAAAAACAGGCCGCAATCACCCTCTCCCANTATAAGTACAAGATTTTTTTTTCTCCTGGCATAGAGGAGACGAATATGGGATAATCATAAAGTCACCCCAAGACACAGCCTTACTGTGTTACTTGTGTAAACTTCAAACTCTGGCAAGACCAGTTGTGTTCTCAAAAAAGTAAATTCATAACATTTAGTTTTCCTTTCATTTCAGGATGAGAATCCTTCATCCTTCCCTTATGGAGGTAATAGATATTGGATTTTTGTTGTTGTTTTTTAATTCCACTTATTATTTCACCATTAAAATCCATTACAAGTTCATTACAAGGTGTTTGGACTCATATTTGAGTATGTGATCCTTCTATTTGCATTCAATATTGATGGAAACGAATTGCATCATCTTTCTTGGATTGGCCATGGAAGATTCCTGAAGGAATTTTCTGATTACACATTTACATTGAGTGACCGAATAGAGCCCAATTAATGCAATTTATCAGAGGCAAGATTAAGAAATAAGTAGATCATGTTCTGTAATTACTTCTAAGTAGACAAACAGTGACAGCAGAAAACTCTAATCTAGTACAAAAAATCCCCAAAATTACATTCTGAAAAATTGAAGTTGGTGAAGTGCAAATTAAAATGAAATGATTGAGTAATTAACCATTGAACAGATAACCAATAGCTGTGATAAATACTCTATAAGTTAAAGCCTTTAAATAGAAACTGATTTTCTTCCTGAGAGATATGCTTTAATTCAAACTAAAATTATTTGACAAAACAATGAAAACTCTAGATGAAAACTTGGTTATTGTTATACAGGAGGTTAAATTACATATTAATAGTAGAGCATTTTGATTTTAAAAACCAAAGTTCTTTTGCAAACCTTAATTTGCTTATATAATTATGACAATTTATAATAGATAAACTAAATGTTTGTCCATACCCATAGTACCTGCAAAATAGGAAAATCCAAAATCTCTCCACTAGATTCCAATCTTCTTGAATCTGGTCCTTTAAATATCTTTTCTTATTAGAAATAATTTAAATATGATAACTAAACTGAAAGGAAAATAAGACCAGAACTTCTAGAGAATTACAAAAATATGATTGTTAACAGCTGAATTCAATGATCAGAGATCTTTCACAATCTTAACAATTCTGTGGTTCTGTGATTGTGTATAGGACTACACTAGTTATGACTCCAGTTATGAGCATTTAACTGTTAATTCTTTGAATTTAAACTTGTTTGTTTATCGGTTCTTGTTGTATATCAGCATTGTTTTAAAATCACCAGAAAGCTAATTCATGTTTTGGAACAACAGGAAGCAGATTGGTGATAAGGATATTCCAAAAACTGTTAAACTTGTGGTTTTTAGATTTATATTTAACAGTACCAACATCCATGTTTTCCAACCCTAAATCAAATTGAGTGAACGGGATAGTCCAGAATTATCAAAATTATCAGAGCAGCCTATTCGTAGGTGTGAAAAGCTATATCTGCTTCAAAATATTTTAAAGATATTTTATTTATATTCACATAGCTAGAAGCATACCTACTCCTAAATCAAAGCTAGAGCTCCTGTAGAAACATAATCTGGCATAGAGGTCAGAGTAATTAGTCAGCATGCTACAAGTGTGACATCCCAGGGATAGGGGCTCTCTGGATGATTTAGATCTCTGAGTTTTTTTCTGCAACAATTACTCCATTATCATTCTTGATCTGAGTTGACATTACTGTATGACTGAAATTTATGTGTCCTTAAAAAAGATAATTTGTTAACAAGAACATCTTTCCTCTCATATCTCACCACTACCACACAAGGACACAGAGTAAAGTGCTTTCATCTCTGTTGATGATGCATAGTAATACTGACTTGTCAGTGCAGGAATGTGAAAAATGAATCTCACTTCAAAAGAAAAGCTTTAGAAATTAAAAGAATTTTTAGAGACTTTCAGAGACTGAAGTGTTGGGGAAAAAGAGATTTAAAAGCTATTACACTTTATTTATTATTACACTTTATCAGCCTCTTTTTTTGGAAATAGCCTTTTTTTTTTCCCTAGAATTGAGTGCAAACATTTGGTTTTGTAGGCCCTTCAAAAACACAAAGAGCAAGGTAGTCTATCACTGTACAATGTCATTATCTCTGTCCGTGACAGAGCACTGAAGAATCTTCTTAGTTCCATTTGTTTGTACTTTTTTATTAGAAAAGTATGGGGTTTTATCAGTCACTCAGTATACTTTAAGATATACTCAGTCTCTGACAAATTCCATGGGTCCTAACATGGTGTTTTGCTTTATGTAAGGTTAACAGAAATTCTGGAGAATATGAGGATGATGAAGTCAAGATGGACACTCAGTGCCTCTTCAGAATCAGTTTACTGCATATACTACAGGCAGGGCAATGCTAAAAACAATGCCATAAAGAGAAAAAGCTTCACTCTCAAGTGCTTAGATGCATGCGAATGTGCATTCACTCAAAAGAAATAAAACCACCAGGTTCTGGCTAGAAAAGGAGGTTCAAGGCCTTTTTAGCTCCTCTAGTCTTACAGTACTTTTATACTAATACTTTCAGTAATATAAATAGCGCATACTTTACACATTGCTCACGTAATTCTACACCTATTTAGTCTATAAAGCATTCTAGTAGGTCAATATAGAAGGAAATATTTAGTTAATGTCTTCAGGTGGGAAATCCCAATGGAGAATAAGACTAGGACTGGATTCACTGACACATACTCATTCTATTGCAATGGCATCCAGATTGGTTTGTTCCTTTCCAGAAAACTGAAACAAGATACAATACATGTTAACATTATTATTCCAGTCCTAAGCAGGTGGTTTGTGTCTCCGACATAAAGAAATGGACAGACAAGAAAAACTGTTGTAACAGAACATACACTTAATGGGAATAGCAATATATTGGTTCTTATACACAATATTCCCTTTCCAAAGCCAAGCTGAAATTTATAGCCTATCTTCTTGACGGTGGACAAAGAGAAAAGGAATCCACAAATAGTTTTCAAGCAAAGCTTTTTCCGAAACAATAGTATTCATCCTATGCATCTACTACAGTTAGAAATATTAAATACTAACTAACTTGAAACTCTTAATTCACTCACCTGAGTTTACTCTTAGCAAAATTCAAAATTAAGTTAAATTAAACAAAATTTTGGTTTGCCATGTTCTAGCTCAAATAAATTAAGCCTAAGTATTTACTGCCTAAACTCCTTAGCAAAGACACAGAAAGAAGAAACATTCCTCAGGTATAAAGTCCACAATACTAAAAATATGTCAAAAATTTGTAGCATGCCTTTTAGAAGTACAACTTGACAGCTGACATAAAATGTATAACTGTACACCAACACCTTGCCTGAAGCAAGAATGTAATAGTGCTTTAATGAAAGCCTGGAATGGTGCATAACTATTCTAAGGCGACATCTCCACCTTAGAGCCCACAGTGGTTCAGCTGTGACCTCCAGTTTAAAGGTCCAGTTGTTATCTTACTTTTTGGATGGCGGAAGAAGGTATGGCATTTGCATTTCCTGTGGCCTAGTGCAGGCTCTGGTCAGTGGTTTCACTGCCTGCTTTTCTGACGGGATAAAAATCTAGAGATTTAATCTAAAACACGTCTTGAAGTAAAGCAGAAACCCACAAATCAGAAGAGGTTGACCATGGGGAATGAAGTGCACAGACTCTGACTAGCTGAGGTATTTCAGAAGGTAATTTCTATAAGGAGATCAAAGGAAAGTTGGGTAGACGGTGAACTAAAACCTTTCATATTATTATAACTCAATCTGAAGGAGGAGAGATCTTCACTGTCTGCACTGGAATATGTGTTCCTTTCATATTCTCTACCAAAGTTGTTGCCCAAAGCATATATTGGAAGACAAAGCTGCAGTGAAGTGATAAATTCTATTTGTACCACTTCCCAGAGCTGCTGTACTGTGCTCAATAAAAGGTGTGGGTGGAAAACAAAATCCTACTCAGAGTCTGACCAACCAGCCTACAGTCACAGATCTGACTCTGAGATCAGAGGGCAGGACACTGTTCTGGTGAGATCTGACCTAGAGAAGACAATGGACATGGTGGCCCAGAATGTGAGAAACACTGCTTCTACAGCTGAAAATATGAACAAAAATACATTTAGGAACTTTTTTCTGGCAAATAGAGACATATAAAAGACAGCAAATAGTCTTTGTATTTACTCTGTGTCCACCAGACCTCTTTCATGAACTGTCATTTTCTTTGTGAAGAGAGACACTATGAGGTGGTCCAGTAATGGCTTTAATTTTACATAAGACAGTTCAGCATTCAAAAATGAAGATAACAAAAGATGTATATCTATTATCAGTTGGGCAGCTCCATTACTAGCAAATGTCAATCTGTTCCCTTAAATCAGTATTATTAGAGTGGCTGAGGTCACTTGGTCTGTTCAGCCTGGAGAAGAGGAGACTGAGAGGAGACCTATTGGAGTTACAACTTCCTCATGAGGGGAAGAAGAGGGGCAGGCACTGATCTCTTCTCTGTGGTGACCAGTGACAGGACCTGAGAGAATGGCCTGAAGTTGTGTCGGGGAGGTTTAGGTTGGATATTAGAAAGAGGTTCTTCACCCAGAGGGTGATTGGGGCCTGCAACAGGCTCCCCAGGGAAGAGGTCACAGCACCAAGCCTGACAGTTCAAGAAGCATGTGGATGTTACTCTCAAACACATGGTGTGACTCTTGCAGATTGTCCTGTGTAAGGCCAAGAGTTGGACTCAATGATCCCTGTGGGTCCCTTCCAAATCAGCATATTCTGTGATTCAACAATACAAATGTAAATTACAAAGGAAACTGTTCTGGAGTACTCTCAGTTATGTACAGCAGATGGGATGAAATTGTGAAAGAGCTGCAAGAAACATAACTTCTGCAGAATTCCTATAAGGAATTACAACATTTAAACACAGCTATATTCTTTGGAAATAACTTGAATAAGAGTCAGGTGTAGGAGAAACCAGAAAAATCCAAAACTGATTAAATTGAATCTCGTGACCCCTGTGAATCCTCATCTGTCATTGCTCAGAAGGAATAAGTTTCAGGGTTAATGTACTTACCACATGATATTACAAAACTTTCTATCTGCATTAGACAGAATGCTATGGTGAGCTGAAGAGGACATGGTGATTAAAAGATTTTATTGATGTCTTGAACAGCCTTCCACACACCTTTGAGCCTCCACTGAAGAGGCCAACAGGAAAATGAAAAATACTTTTTGAAAGATTCTTTCGAAAGATACCAACAAACTCTTTAATCACTCAGTATTGTAAAGAAAGTAGCTTCTAGTATGGCCAACTTTTCCCTTTTTTCTGTGTTACAGTCATTTGTTCTCAGACCAAAAAAAAAAAAAAAGATTCTTTCAAAGAAAGAAAAAGATTAAAATTATACCTATGAAGTTAGCATAAGTGCTTTGACATGAGGTTCTGCAAGCAACAACAATTACATTTGGAACTACTACCCTGTAATGTTACTTACACTATTAATGTCTCTCAGTGAGATTAAGTGGTTCAGGTCCTTATCTTTTTTTCAGATAGTACAAACAATTAAGCCAAAAGCATCTTTTCATTATCCTCATTTAACAATATTCCAATCCAGCACAATAATTTATTTCCCAAAGCAATAATAACATTGTTAACTCTACCTCCATTCAGCATATGTTCACATTTATCAGCACACTTTGAGGTAAAAAAATAATAGCAAATCTGCTACAAGTGTCAGAACATGGAAACAGAAGAGGATTTCATGGTTAGAAAGAGAGCCCTGATGAAACTTTTTTATGCCACTTCATGGGAACCTGATTTTTAAAAGAATTTGCTCGAATCACTAGTTTTATTTCACTTTTATGAAAGGCAACAACCTCAAGCAATTTCTTTGCATTCAGTATAATTTGTACCTTTCTCCATTTCAGTTACCAAAATGCTACTTTC
>WEIV01006942.1:86537-102501 GCA_013390005.1 Calyptomena viridis
CCTCCTCTTGCTTCTTCTTCCCTGCCCCTGGTGCAAGCAAAGCTGTTCCTCCCCCATATTCTCCCTCCTCTTTCTGCCTGCAATTGCTGTTTTGAAACAACTTTTCCCCTTAACTCTATTAATGCAGAGATGCTGCCACTATCACTTGATGAGCTCAGCCTTGGCCAGAGGCAAGTCCATCTTGTAACCAGCTGACTTTGGCTTTGTCAGACACGAGGAAAGCTTCTGGCAACTTCTCACAGAAGCTCCTGCTGTAGCTCTCCCCTCTGTCCCATTGAAACCTTGTCATATAAACCCAATACAGAAACAACTCCAACCTTTACAAAGTTCAGTGTGGCCAGGGTCTGTCCTTGGGCTGATGTGGATACAGGCAGCCCCTTACACAAGGCAAAATCTAACTCAAGAATCTTACCACACTGCAGAGACATGGCAACAGGCATAAATAGCATTGTTTGAACAAAACTGTCTTTGTATTTTCCTACACACTGTATCATTGTGGGACATGAGCAAAAACTGATGTTGCCCCATACATCAGTATTCATACAGTGAAAAGTTGATAAGGGCCAGTCTAAAATGGCGTTTATTGTTTCTCAGGCCCAGCAATTTAAGTAGCTTTCAATGGCTTTCCACTTCAGTATTGTTGTTGCCAAGCAATATCATGAGGACAGTCTACAGTATCCTGTCAGTTTACAGAAAATGACAATGCTAANGAAAGTCACTTTTGGTAAAACTTTCTCTCTGCATATAAGCAAATAAGTCTAAGAGTACAGATTTTTTGCAGCTGTCCATCGTGGTCATTCTAGTTGGTTCTAGTAAAGAAAGTTGAATCACAGAGCACTTTTCACAACCTCCAGAATGCATTTTGACACTGTTCAGAGCATTTCTGTAGGCAGAAGTAGATTTCATACTCTGGTTTGTAAGGTCAATTTTTGATCATTGATCCAAACAGATACCACTGCTAAACAACAGCTGTAAGTTGAACCCCTCTATGGCTCATGTAAACTCTTATTCTGGACGAAAGAAATTTGTTGATATAGAAAAGATGGTGCACCATAAGGATAAATCCACACCACTGCCTCCAAGTGTTGTGAATCTACAAAGCTCACAAAATGCATCTCAGATAAGATACACAAAGAAATCAGTCTCTGGTGGCTCTTTCTTGAGATTTTAGTAGCTTTTTTGTTATATACATCATAAAAGTGTTTTGGAACATCCTTTACTATCTAAACCAAAGCTTTTAAAGCTTCTAACATTGCCAGAGGGACTTGCATCTACCATTAAGAGGATAGAACCTGAATACAACAAAAATAAAGAATCAAAAATCTTGGCTAGTGTTCCTCTTGGGATAATGTTCATATTAAACTGGACTTTAAAATATCAATCTTATTTGCAATAAATTTCCATTGCTTGTTTGGCAGAAGTAGGAAACCAATACTATGTACTGTAACAGACACCTTACCAGAGAGATGTCTGGAAACTTTTGCCAATATATTTTCTTCTTGTCTTGTGTGTGAAGCTCAGTGTAATTTACTGGGTTTGATGCAGTCTCATCAGTGTTATTTCTCAATGCCTGAGCAGTGCTTAATGATATCCTAAAGGAGAAGGCTACTCATTAGCATCAGTAACAAAGCAAACTAGCTCACATAAATTAGTGATTCATTCTCCTGGTAGTTCTTGACACTGGATAATATTAAATTTGGTTTATTGATCAGAAACACAGAGAAGTGAGATAAAATGACTCTCTGCAGCCATGCAGGAAATTTGTACTGGGGCCAGGAACAAAACGCATCTCCTAAATTCCACTTCAGGGGTTTACATTTCAGTAGCTCCATGATAAATGTGGAAGAAGGAAAAAGATTTGTCCTGTTCTGTCAAAAAGAGTTTCTCCTTCATCATTTGTGTCCAGGCAAATACTAGTAATGAATAACACCAGTGCTTTCATGATTAGCTCCTACCTTGGGGTTATTTGGATCCATCCCCATCAGAACTCTATTATTTCTGGTAAATGTTTGCTAAGTCTTATTTCCCTTGTGCAGTAAGCGAGGATGGTGCAAATAATTGTACTGCACCACACAGGAAGAAGATGGATATGGTGGCTAAACAGTATCAGTTGCAATTCCCATCAGTCAACAGGTATTAAAGTCCTGGCCTTATTGCAAACTGTCCATATTGGCTCTATCCCACTCAGTTTTTTATTTTACAATAACTATATTTTACAACTATTGATAAATAAATCCTACTAAATTAACTGGGATGTTGTCTAAGTAAACATTACCAGACCAGAAGCTTTGCATATTGACAAGTGTTGACTAAGTAACCAAACAATTATTTCACAAATAATTTTATTAGAATTTCATGGGGTGCTTAAAAGTATTTTAGTTTCTGCATGCCTTTAGCAAGATATGTATTCTATGTCATGATTGAAGGAGAGTCAAAGAAATGAAAGCACTGCTGCTATTCCTTCTTTCCAGACTTACATAGACTGTCCATAGCAGGAACGTACCTGTTGGAGGCAGCTTTGTAGGTTCTGCTGGTAAAAACTCCTGCAATGGTAAACACTCCCTGGAAAACGTGAGATCATCAAGAGCTATGCCATCTTTGGGACCTTTTCCAGCTATCCCTTCAAATACAACTTGAAAATCTTCATTTTCATTCCCAGGCAGGATCAGTGCTTTGCGCTGCCAGAAATTTCCCTGGTTTCCAGTAAGATTAAGGAGAATTCTTTCATGTTTTAATGTTGTTCTCTGGTAGACAATCAGTGATCCAATGTGAGCTCCATACATATGGTAATAGAAAATTATCTGTAAGCAAGAACAATAGCATCAAGTATGCAATAGGTGACTTCAGACACATTCTGCTATTGTATTTACCCTAATTTTTAAATTGAGCCTTACTAGTAGCATTCAGAATAGCCCTTAATTTTACTGATTGAAAAACAATTTCATTAAAATGCACAAATGAAGACTTACTAATGGCAACTTTTGAACTATCCCAGAAGCCAAACTTTGCAGCCAGCAGTACAATACTTGACAGCTGATCTTACATCCTTTTGACTAACTCTTACATGTAAATATAAAAGGATTGAAATACTAAATAAGGAAGCAGAGGAATGGAGTAGTGCCTTTTACAATATGGGAAGCAACTCAGTGTACTGAACAATTTTTTGGTTATAAATATGTTTGTGTTAGGTTATGGAGTGTTTAGTTAGAAACTAATCTAACCTGTTATGGGAGAAATCTTCTATATGGACAAATGAAAAAAAAAATCTAAAATAAGACATAAGATGTCCTTGGATTACAAACAGTGATTTATTTATTTTATTTAAAATAGGGAAAACAAATGATGAAGTGCTAAAGTAAGACCAAATAAATACAGAACATAAAACAGATCGCTGTGGAAATTCATCGCCATTAACTGCAATGTAAGATATTTCCAGTTCAAATGCAACAAAGAAATACTTGTATTTAGTCAAATTAATACTTAATATAGTTCATTGTTTCTTACAAAGATCGGAATATTACCAAAAATTATGTGGGCACCTGACAGAAGGCAATTTATGCTATCATATGTGAGAACATGTATATAGGTCAAAATTCTTCACAGTATAATGCATGGCACAAGCCCTAAAGTATCAAAACTCTTAACTTATTTGTTATAGCTATAAAAACATAATAGCAGATATTATGATATCCCTGTACATGTAAAGTCACATCTCTTCATGTTACTTGGTTTTATAGATTATAGACTTTTTTGCAGTCTATTGCATTGCATAATATAATATTTTAAAAAAACCACCTACATTTCTATTTAATTTATTTTCTCTGATTATTGATTACTAAAAACACTGAGGGCTTTGTGTTCCAATTTTTTTGCAAGTTTTTACCGTGTTTACTTTCAGATTGTCTCATGTGCAAGGTAGTCAAATCTAATTTTTACAAGTTACTTTTCTTACTTGGAAATACTCATATTTACCTGACATTTTCCTGTCCTGATTACTCTGTTTCTCTTGAAATCCTTCTTTAAATGAGGTTTTTTCATTCAATATGTGTGTAATTCTTTAGACTTTAAAGAAATTGTGAATACTAATAACATCTTCCATGCTTTTTATTAAAATTCTTTAATGTTATTCTTAAATTCCCTCAGAATCACGAAGTATACAATGTGCTTTTGGTACTAATGGCAACTAAATTTGGGACTTTATTTCAATACAATCTCTTTTGGCACCGTAGTCTGCAGCTGTAGTATCTCTACACAATGTTCTGCAGTAAATAGATGTCCAAAAAGGGTATATGAGGGTTTAGGGGTTTTTAACACAACTTTTGTATTATTCCACAATAGCGCATATATATATATATATATATTCCCTAGTTTTCTTATGGGCTGATCTTTCCAGATAATATAATTATTTATCATTGATGCTTTGATGTAGAATTCTTCTTTGCATATTTATTTTGACATAGTCTGTCTTTCTTTCTACTTAGGCTGCTTTGCTTGGATTTCTATGCCTTTGAAGATGCAGCTTTGTCTGTGAAAGTCATAGAAGATTTTTGTTCATGTGTGTCCCTTTGTAGTTGCTGATTTGTTTTCTCTGCATAAAACTCATCCCATTGATGCAAATGTGCATTTTCCATAGATTGGAAAGGGCCTAAGATCCCAAACTAAGCCTGTTGTAATATATGGTGTAGAGTTTGTTTCTCTGATAACACACAGAAAGGAGTAAAATACTTCAAGGGTCACTCTGATGAGCTAAAGAGGAAGCTCTGGGTCTTGAAATATTTTTTTTCATTAATACAATTTCCTTTACCAGAAGTTTCAAATTGCTTGGTCAATTGCCTATATGTAAGTTTCAGAACCACTTAGAACCTTTTAAAAGCACTGTAAAATGGCATAGATACGACTGACTGTCTCAGGCCATAACATGGATGTCAAAAGTTTTTTTTGTAGAGGCGGCATAGACCTGCTCCTTTTTGTAAATAATTTCTAGTGTGACACAAGTAATAGTTTCCAACAGCTATATTTAAAGCATTTAATTGCACTAATGTGTGATATATATATATCTCTCTATTCAGATCTGAACATGCCATTCTCAGTTATTCAGCATCTCTTTGCATGTTTTACTCTTCCTAGAAGTTAAATAGTGGAAAAGCTGTTTTTAAAGCATACTACTAGATACAATTAACAAAGGCATACTTTCATATGTGATAGCAAAAGAAGCCAGCATCTCCAAGCTCTTGTGAGCAGAAATTTTTTTTAATATATTTAGGACAATATAGCAAATTAACATAGAAAATGAGCTCATGGGTATAGCATTGTGATCACACAAACAGTTCACCTAAAAAGCTTTTTAAAAAACAATACCATCAGAATTATCCTCTTGAGAGATCTGGTTATTGTATATGCATACATATATGTACATGTATGAAGGTGAACTTGCAAAATGAGGACAACTGAGGACAAAAGTCTAAGGTAAAATAATTACCTGTCCTATTTCACAGGCAGAAACTCAATTAAAATTTGCGTATTCCATAAATACAAAAACACCTATGTACTCTCGGATAAGTTTCTAGATGAATAAATGATTTGAGTAAGAATTTCAAGCGTGGCCTCAATAGTGGAGATGCTCCAAATCCTGGAGAACAAAATGGCTATTTTATGGTCAGATCATTAAAGAGCTCTTGAGTTTATTTAAGTAAGTAGATAACCAATGAACATTCCCGTTGTCGAGTTACACAGAACTTTGTGTGTTATTAGCAAGATATTTAGCAAAATGACAGTCTGAATGTTGTTTTCATTCACAGTAGCCCAGAATTCTTTATCCTAGATTCTGGCATGACTTAGACCATTCTGCAGCTGGTCACACTTCTTTTCCACTGTAGTACCTCACAGAATGGAGTAAAATAATTTTAGCAACTGTCTAATCTGTTAGGATGAAGGTCTGGGTCTTAATTAACTATTCAAGAGATTAATTTCTTCATATCAAATCAAAAGTTTTTTCCAGATAATTTCTTCAATTCTGGAAATCTGTACCCAAATTTACGTTGAAAATGTTAAGCCGTTCTTGCCTTGTTAATTTTCTACAGTTTTTATAAATTTTTCTTTGCTAATTTTCCAAAGTCTAGAAGTACTGCTTTCCTTCTCACAGCTGTTCCATTTACGTACAATATTCCTCTCCATGTAAATAACTAATTTAAAAGCAATTAAAATTATTGACAAATATTCATGTTTAAACTTCCATTTTGTGTTTGACTTCAATGTTAGAAACTGAGATGCTACTCATTTTTGCCTTGACATTTAAAGACTACAAAAATTTGGAAAATACCATTTCAAAATAATGCACAGTTGAACTCTGTGGAAAATTATCTTTTTAGCAAAACTATAAAAGGTATATAAAAACCAGGAAACTATTTATTCTAGATTTGCAAGGAAATCATCAAGCTGAAGTCACTACAATGTGCTGTAGAGGTCTGGGAGATCAAGACTTGCATTTCTCCATTCCTTAGAGAGCTGGTGACTGAAAGCCTTCTGTCACACCATCCTACCATTTGCAGTTGTACTCTTTGAAAACCATTTGTTACTGTATTTATACACATTTTCTCCAGAAAATCTCAAACCATTAAATATTTGCTTGCTACTTTAAATGTGTGTTGCATAAGACATTGTTAACCAGACACTGAATTCACTGTCAACTTCATCTGAATCTCTCAGAGGATTTATTTACTTACAGAAATTCTTCTCCCACACCAAAATATATATTTTCTTATGATTTCAAGAAAATAAGATCAAGTCCTGATTTTCCTACAAAAATTTTTGTTTTTTTTTTTCTCAAGAATTATTTCAGTGATCATTATTCGTTTTATGAGTACTATCTTGGTGCAATCTAGAAATCAAATTCTTTATTCCTGCTAATACCACACCCTCACTTACCTTGCAGTTTTTATTCCTTCTGCTTAGGACAGGACTAGAAATCCTAGCTTTCTGTCCTGGAAGCTGAAAAAATGAACTCTTTATAAATATATAATGACCAAATGGCTCTTGCAGTGTATGATCAGTAGCTGGTCCAGTGCTCAATCTTGCAGTACTGCTGGTTCTGAGGCTCCAGTCAAAGTCATCATTTTCATCTTGCTTCCATCCACAAAAATCATACTCAAAATTGCAATGCCCAATAGATGTACCTGAAAGACATTTGTACACACACGAAAAGAGATTTTTCCAGAATTTAAGTAGGTACGTATGCTACAACCTAGTACTCAAAGCCATGAAAAAAAATTCTTCACTATAAAAAATAATAGCCATGTATCTTATTTTAAAAAGTATTTTTAATGCTATAGGATATAGTAATAGAATAGATCTACCTGTATACATATGAGGTGGGTTACCGTGCTTTTGTTATTATAGTCAACAGAGTTCTTTATATAAAACTACTCAAATTTAGCAACCTATTTTAGATGAAGCTGAATGGCTCCTCAGGAGGCATAGGAGTAGATCTGTAGGACAAAACAACTGATGCTGAGGACCTGATATCATCTAAGGGGGTTGCAGAAGAAAGGGATCTGAGATGGTGTAAAAGCAATCCTTTGGGCTGAATGTACACAAGTGGTTAGAATACATTTCCTGCTGTCCTGAGGGCCATCCTTCAGTTTATTTTCTAGCAAAAGTAGCCTAGTTCATATGCTTGAGCACATTCTACACTGCAAACCATATTGCAATAAACAGGAATATCTGAGAGCTTTGCCTCAGAAGCACACTGATAAGTTAAACCAAACATTAACCAAGTACAGACAAAATCAAACATCTATGAAATACAGCCAGCTGCACTGGTATTAATCTATATTTCAGACTGTCCCCATGGCCTTTTTCACAAAATTTCATGTAATGATATCATAAAATAGTATTTTTACCTGAAGGAGGCATGCCCAACTCTAACCAGATCCAACCAGATCTGTCTCAGAGACCTTTCTCTGATGCACTGATAACTCTCAGAGTGCAATAAACTTGAAATATTCTCAACCAAGAAGAGCTGCTCGTATCCTTGTCCTCCGTTTGCTGGGGTAACCCTCGAGGGGCTAGCAAGGGTACACACAGCCCTGCAGCCCTTAGGCACCTCTAAGCCAGACCTCCTACGACACGGAGGCTTTTTGCCTAGAGGTGCTCCCCTCCTATCGCGTGCCCAGACCAAGCCCGGGCTGAAGAAGGAGCTGGGACTGGCTGAGGGGACAGCGATACAACACTATTGTGATTTATTTTCTCTCTTGCACCTGTAGCAAATATTTACTTGTATTTACAAGCATTATGGTAGTAGCGATATTATACTTTGAAGAAAGGTCTTATCATGGATCATTCATTCCTTATCTAATGGAATAATTTCTAAACATTTGACAAAACAGTGCATCTGTTAAAACAAAATTGCCATGGCTGGACAAAACTGCCTATTTCTTGTTCTCTGGGCTTTGATTTATCCTCCTTTGCCCTACTAGAGCTTTCCTCAAGGACTTAAGTTTGAGATTTTCAAGCTACCATTGTATGGCTCAGCAGTGAGAAAGCAAATCTTTGATGGCTGGAAGGAATGAAGAAACCTTCATAAAGAGTGGAAATCTGTGTTTCCTATCATTGTGCTCTTTTAGGAGCCAGCCTGGCCCATAAAAATTTTGGGAAAACAGAACTAGCATTTTTCTGTGAGGTGTATTTGCAGCACGTGCTATATGATGTATTTCTACTTTATTAAATATATAAGGCAAAGGCAGCACCAATAAAAGAAACCACAAATTCTCCAATATATCATGGAAATTTAAGGCATCATATCTATTTCAAAATCTAAGTAAAACAGGGATAAGAGAAAAGCAACGATTAGTCTAACTCTGTATCTAAGCTATTAAATGAAACACCACCAGACATAAGAAAAAAAGTCATATTTACAGTACAATTAGACACTATGAAATGGGATTACTTTTTTAGCTGAGGCAAAATACATGTTTATTTAGAAGTTTCAGCCCAGTAATGATCCCTCTGCTTTTAAGCTCCATGATACTTCATTGTGAAGATTACAGTTAAAATGTAATTAGGGAAATGGCTTTTTAAGAATTATTTTTAACCTTTTGTTTTTCTTTACTTAAAAATGATAATAAAAAAATAACTTTGGAGGAAAGCATTTACTTTGTGGGACTGTTTCTATTCACCTCTCCCAATGGGAAATCAGAATAAAATCCTTACCTTAGTAGGTTGCCAGACAAAATCCCATCAGCCTTTCTGAACCATTTTGCCTTTAATGCTTCAGTTTTTACTTGGCTGATGGTGTTTCAGGGGAAATACAGACAATTAAATATACCTTAAAAAACATTAGTAAACAGTTTTTAAATATTTCAGAAAATAAAATTCAAAGTTTGAGAATCTTTTTCAATGAAGTAATTTCAATTGAGAAATTCCTCATTTCTAGTTTCAGAAGACCTGAACAGGTCCCCATATAGGCTATTCCTAGAGTAGAAAGCACTGAGGTTTTTAATAGCATGAAAATAATTTACAAAAGACAGTCCCTTTGCCATGTACCTTAGCTCCATAGGATATCAGTGTACTTTTGCTTCATAGAACTGAGAATTTGATAATCTGTATTCATATTCCCCATAAAAATTAGGCAACTGTTCATATGGTACTAAATAATGCAGATTTGATGGCGTGAGCATTTCCCATAACAGTAGTATTAAAAAAAGGAAGTGTTAATTCCATATATTGTGATCCAGGAGGAGCCATTTCACATGAAACATAATTCTTTGAATCAGGTACTACATATGCTGCTTCTTGATATCTCTTGTAAAACAAGAATTGTACAGTATTCAGATTAAAATGATTTGCTAAGACATTTGACAATCCTTGAAATATCTAAGGATAGATATTCCTCATTTCCCAAAGGAATTCTGCTTGAAGTATTTTTTTCAGCTTTAACACATTCTTTTCATATGGAAAACAGGATAATTTTATTCTGCTTTTAAAGACAGCTGCTTTCTGAGCTATTTTAAGAAATTCATTAGCAGCTCTTTGTATTTTCTATCATGTGATTTTAAATTAAATAATAATAATTTTAAATCCTTAAAAGCCAAGGAACAGAATTAAATTATTACCTTCTTGTTTGCTTTCTTAGCTGATGAGCTGTCAAAAATATTTAAGTAGTAAAAATTCACAGCAGGCACAATTATTTATTATATTTATATTAAAAAAATCTTCCATACTTACTGCAAATGGCAGGGCTTTCATCCGAGTTATCTGCACAGTCATTTACAAAATCACACAGATTATTCTTTGGGATGCAGTATTTGTTGGCACACGTGAATTCCTCTGATGTGCAAGGTTTGCCTGTGATGACCAAAGGGGAACAATCTTCAAAGGTAATATCATCCACTGCCACATCTCCCATGTAACTGACACCACGTTTTGCCCTGAAAATAACCTAATAAAAATTACAGAGTTATTACAGTAAGCCACTAAGATATAGGAAAGCTCATACACACAACGTGAAAAGCATAGAGACTGATGTTCTTGCAAATCTTGGTGTATGAAGTAGTCATTTCTTCAAAGTACAGTCCTATGAAAGCTTGTACTACAGTTTGTACAGATCTGTCAATATGGTTATTGAAAGATCAACTTTTAACCTTATCAAGCACCAAAAATCATTTAAAAAATAAATAAAGGAAATAAATCATGCAACATAGACATACACTAGCCCTCGGTTGTCCTGAATTAATAGCAAGGATTCCACCTAATTCTGCAAAGTAAATCTGGAAAAGACTAATCTGTCATGCATCATTTATTCCCATAAATGTAAAAAGAATGTTAAAGTTTCATTAAAAGTCCAAGACAAAAGTATCAGGGAATGTAACACTATTAAAGATATGTTCCAGACTATCCTTGTTTTTCATCATAAAACTACAACTAAGCATGGCAAGTATCTCTAAGAGGCTTGGGAATCTGCACCTATTTCAAAGCAAACATCATGTTCAAGATTCTCTTTTCAAAACCCAGATGTTTTTGCTTACTACACAATAAGGAGAAAGAAGTAGAATAGTTCAACCTGAGTTGGATTCAAGGATAGAAGGGAATCAGTCTTAAAAATTGATATCAGTCTGAATTAAAGAGATGTGAGAGATCTCCAAAAACTTGAGTCCAACTCAGATAACCAATCAAACAAGACAAAAAGGTGATTTTTGATATTTGGGAGGAGAGGTACATATACAGAGCCAAAAAGGAAATGAGGAGATGAAGAATGTATAATATAGAAATAAAGCTAGCTGTCTAGGAAGCACATAATATAGGAATACACACCTGAAAATTTGAACGAATTCCCAAGAACACTTCTGCTCTGTTCCACTGGGGACCTTGACTATCACTTTGAGTCCACAGTTTAGAAGTCCCGTCACTGGTATTACAGAGCACCTAAAAAGGAAATAATTCTAGGTCACAAGAAAATATCTTTCCATTCATTTCCAACTCACTTTAGGATCCCTTAGTTGCATACAAGAGTATCTTGTACATCTCATGTCTATACCATCATTAAATATTGCAGAATCAGAGAATCACTGGAATTGGAATGGACTATTAATTCCAAATCCCTATTTCTCTCAGGACTGCCTAAAACTATATCATATGACTAGGAGTGTTGTCCAAACGCTCCTTGCACTCTGACAGACTTGGTGTGGTGCCCACTTTCCTGGGGAGCCTGTTGCAGTACCTGACTACCTTCTCAGAGAAGAATTTTTTCCTAATGTTTTATCCGATGCAAATGGATATGCCAGTGTAAATGACTATATTAAGAAAATAATGCTTTAAGATTTTCTGATCTCCTTATAAATATACTCAGTCTAGAGCCTTAACTGGACTCACTTATCTCATTAATTTATTCAGAGTGGCTAGCAGTGAATAAAAATTCTTCATTACTGAGTTGTGATTCAGTTGTAAAACATGGAAAGAGCACTAACAAGAGTTACTAAAAAATACATACATTAGAATGCTCTTCTGGGATAGATTTTCTTGTCCTGATTCTTATGAAACATTTTTCTTCTTCTACAATAAAAACTGGTTCTTTTTTACGAAGGCCAAATTTCATCTCTTTGGGCAATGAAAGACTTTTAGACACCCATACCCCTGCAAATTCTCAGTGAATTGGGGAAAGATAGCACTTTCTAACATGAGCAGATCATCTTGAATATACTTTTCTCCAGCCTCTAGGGATCCAAATTCAACTGAGCTGGCAATAACAAGATGGGTGTTAGATGAAGTGTGTCTAGATGTGTCTCCTAACAGTACTAGCAGAGCTAAACATCCATTCACCGGTTGCTTGAACTACTTGTATTTTCAAGGATTTACTGCTACTCTGTAATCTTAAGGCTGCCTAGGCATTTTTCATCATAATGAAAAAAAACCTTTTTTTTTTGTTTTAAATATATGCAGTCCCATGAGTGTGTATGATGTTGCATAGCAGGTAAGTTCTGCCAAGTAAACAGCGGATTCTCACACTAAAGAGCTTTCATTCCAGTGGAACAAAAGGAATAGATAACATATCAAACTGGATAGAAAAACAAAGTGACTTTATAGACAAGAAGAACTGCCCATAGAAGACACGAACTTTAAGGGAAAATAAATAAATTAGAGAGACTGACTTTCTATCATATCACGCTAAAGGTTAAAATTTTAGAGTGAAACATGGCCATATATTTGTGTGCTATTAAAATCCAAGGCTTCCCTGTACCCTAATGCCCTTTGAAGGTCTCTGCATTTCAATTACATTGCAAAAAAAGCACATCTAATACTTTGGTAGAGTTATCCATGCAAAGTCAAAGTACTCAAATCAGATTAAAAAAGTTCCAACAAATAATCAAACAGGTTGCACAACAAAGTGACACCAAATCAATGTTTAAGAAAGTCATGGAAACATAGGAAGAGAGACATTCATTTGAACTTACATGACATTTGATGACATGCATGCAGACTAACATGCAAAAGTCAAAAAAATGTGGTTGTCTTGGGGGAAGTTATGGATAAAGGCCTTTTAAGCACAGAAAATATTCACATTCATACAGTACTTGGAATATTTATAATAAAAATAATGACAAATCACCTAAATAATTTTATATTCTGAGTTATTCTTCCATCCATTATTGATTAAACAAGCAATTGAAACCAGGCAACTATTAACAATGTGCAAAGGTTTTGTGATTTTCCTTTGATATATCTTAAAATTAGTAAAGTTGGAGGTGGGAGAGAATCTGTTAAAGAACAGAAGGAAACTGTAGTCTCCTGTTTTTAAAATGAGGAAAAAAAATCTATACGCGTTTACCATTTGTGATGGTAACATTGTGCATGACTCTATAGAATTTGCTGTTAATTTCTACAAAACACTCTTTGGACCTGATTCCAACTAACATGGGTTCCTACACTGTATAGAAGCCCTAGATTCCAGAGTATGCAAAAAATTCTCAAAGCAAATTGATCTGTCCCAAGACAGTCTTTTTAATTGAGGCTGAACCACATTTATCCTCTGATATTCCACTAATTTTGATGAATTAAAATTTGACTCTTACCAAGCAGCTTAGCAAAATCTTTACCTATGTGGGAGAAATTCAGCAATATTTTAAAAAATTGTTTAGGAAAAAATTCAAGAAAACACAGAACATGCTTTTTCTGAATATCTAGCAAGTCACATGCATGGGATAAAAGTCACAATATCTCAGATTTTGTTTCTAACATCAACATAGATATTAATTTTGTTTTCAAAACAGTTGAATTTTGTTGGTTTATTAGTATAATTTGTTATTTTGGGTAACTGAGCTAGTGAGAATTTATTTGTAGATTTAAATCCATGTGCACTTACCACACCTAATTTCATACCGAGTGCAGACGTGACCACATAATTTATCATTAGTATTTTTTTTTATCCATTCTTGATGCTGTAAATATTTGGTAACATTCATGGGAAATCCCATTTTAAAGACAGAGTTGTGTGGCAAACAAAAATTGTTTAGAACAATGTTGCTGTTTTATTCATCCTCTTTGCAGTGACTCATTTGACCTACAAGATGCTAATGAGTTAAATTTCCTTTACAAAAGTGCTTTTATTTTAACTGAAGTTAAGAAAAGGATATGGGTAAGCAAATTTGTTATTTATATGTCATAGAAATAGTTTAATGCTGCTTATATTAATATAATTAATGTCTGAAAGTTGTATGTTCAAATTTCCAAGGAATAAGCTGTTTCTACAAAATTTTACCTCAAATTTTGATACAACTACTTGGTTTTTTTATGCCCCCACATTCAGCCAAAGACTATGATGTCTAAATATCTACTGTTGCTTTTCAGTGTCAAAGGGTATTGTGCAATACAAGGCTTTTGCTTCCACGAAAGTTCCAATAGTCATGTCTCCATAACATATTGAGACCAGTAGAGTACTAGTATTTGTTAATTTTTGTTTATTAGCAGCCTGGGCTTTAATGAAATTAAAAGAGAAAGCATAAGTGTCCTCGCAGTAATTTCATTCAGTAAAACAGAAAACCAAACCCAAACCAAAGAGCATCTCCATACCTCCAGAGAACCAATTGTTGAACCACTCATATGGTTCCAGAATACGATTTTGCATTTGGGCCCCGTAAGGGAGATGACGGGGGTAGCAAGGTCAGCTGTGTGACCATATTCTCCATATGAGCTGTCTGCAAACAGATACCAGCCTTCTTCAGTACACCTGCTCAGAGAAAAAGGGTTATCTTTATTAAAACAAAATATTTAATCATAATTATATTATGATTGCAATATTTCCTTAGATAGTATTTGCTCTCTGGGTATTTGGATGCATTTTAGTCCGCAGGCAGAATTCGAAAAAAACCCTTGTAAAGGCAGCTAGTATTTTCATATCAGAGATTGGCCAAAAGAAAAAAAAAGAGCTGAAGTCAACCTTTATTCACAGGATGATATACATGTGAGCTACAGGAACTATGACTTTCCCTACAACCATCTTTGCTCAGAGAAATCAGAGAGTTTGATCCTGGCTTAAGGTCAAGAAAATCCAAGATGTTAGGTGAAATTTTGTTTTCTGCTCTGCCAGAAAAGATGAGGCTGGCTTTGAAGTAAGCAAGACTAAGAGTATAGAGAGTGACAAGTGTTTTGTGTATCTAATATTTGGCCCTTAAAAACCTTGTTTTCCAAGATAAAAAGCAGCTGTTGAACAAAGATAAGAATCTGCTCTCTCCACTGGAGTTGCTTCACACTTGGTGCTTTTCAAAAGAACCTTTCCAACAAGTGCTTACAAATCTGATGATGGTGCCTATGTTCTAAATAAGTGCTGGTATTAGGTTTTCCTTGCTTTTCGATCTTCCCTACAGGCCAAGTTCTGAGCAACTGCTCTGCAAAGTTACACCACTACAGCTGTTAGAAGGCAGTGACATTGCCCAGCAAGCACTGCAGAGAGAAATGCAATACGTTCAAAGATGTCATCGCATCAGGCTCTTCAGAGCCTGAAAGTCCTACCTAATGGGAAGAGTCAGGAATTTTGTGATATAGAAACAGCCTTTCAAAAATCCTCACAAGTCAGAGACTGGTTCATTGCTTGTTACATGGAGTACTGCTGCTACCCCCATAGGTGTCACACCAAAAACACAAAAAAGGCAAAATTTAAGTTGTGGGGTACACCTGCATCTGCTGTAGGTCAGATGTGTTACAGGTGAAATCACTGAAGACTGCTCATAGACCAAACAGGGACCAAAGTCAGTCAGGGGTAATTCTAGGCAGAAGAGTAATGGTCTGTCGAAACCAGGATCTTCTCCACAGCCTTATTTTTGTTCTCATTCAGAGATAGATGAGCAAATTGTTTCTAAAGCTTTTCTTTTATCAATGAATTCTGGCAATTCAGACATCTTTATATTTACTCCATGCATTTACATCATTCTTTAAACAGCAGTCTAAATATTAAAAGTCTCTCCTAATAAACTGCATG
>WEIV01006943.1:1464-126436 GCA_013390005.1 Calyptomena viridis
TTGGTTATTAGAGTCCTTAAAACCTAGCAGCAGCCACCATTCCATGGGTTTTGCAGCACATGCTTCGGTGTGTTAAATCCAGGTTCAGGATGGCATGCTGAAGTTGTGATAAGAACTTAATAAACAAGAGAAACTGAGAAGCTGCGGGTCCAATCTCTTTTATCTGGTATGGGACTTTGATAATTAGAAGAAAAGCTCCAATTTAGGAGTCAGGGCAGCAACACCAGACAGTACAGTAATAAAGCATAAATGCCTGAGTGCAAACATGGCTTGTACAGAAGAGGATTTGACAAGGAAGAGTGGTACAGAATTAGAGATGAAGATTGTAATGGTTAAATGGCACAGCTGGAAAATCTGCCTAGACTGAACTGGTGATTACTGCCAACTTCTCCGTAGAAAGTCTTGAGAGGATTGATCTTCGTGTAATGTCCTGGGCTAAAAGAAGAACTGAAAGCTGAATATTTCGATGGCTTGAGGGGCAGACTCAGCACGTTGTGGGAGGGGATGTCCGGTGGGTGCAACTAAGAGCAAAGAAATCCCACACAGCTCCAGCAGTCCCTGGGCTAAGGATGATTGGCAGCTAAGGGACTAATATGGGAAGTGTAAGATTTTGTGCCATAGTCTTCAGCTCTCCCCTGGCCATCTGCCTTCAGCTGCTCCTGGAGATTTGTTTCTGGGTTGGACAGACCTTTGGTCTGACCCAGTCTGCTTTTTCTCCTGTTCAGTGACAAGGGATGAAGGCTGTGAAAGTGCTTAACAGCAACAATACGTTTAGTCAGAAAGTCAGTATCCTTTTGAGAGGTGGGCAATGTTGATGTTTCACAGAACTGTGCAGGTGTGTGCAAACTATTACGAAATCAATTTAATAAAGTAAATTTTATCTTTAATAAATAGAAGCATTTTCAGTTTTGGTCTTGGTAGGCATGTACTTTGCACACGTATGTGTGATTGAAAGGATTAGGTTTTGATGGAAAAAAAGATTCAAAGTCATTGACTCAAGTTTTTGAAAATACTCTATCATAATATATTCAGATTTTATAGTAACTCTCTATTAATGCTTTTTCTTTTACCTATTCCACTACTGCTGAGGGATATATTATTTTCTGCAAGACTTTGACAGGCACAGACAAGCATCTGCATTTGGAAATCCTTTACTTGTTATCTGTAGGTTTTGTTAGCTCTTCCAAAATAAATCTCAGGACAGTCTAAGATTCACATTCATTCTTATGCTATATGGATTCTACAATGAAACAACAATTAAAATAATGTCTGTAATCCTAAGGTTACTGATCTTGAGAAGACAGCATTTATTTTGGTTTCAGGGTCATTTACAACTTGCATGATAATGGATCTGACATCTAAAGTAATTATTCTCCAAATAAATAATTAAAATGAGTAAAGCAGGGCAATTTTAACTATTTATAGGAGATGTCCCAAAAGACATTAATGGCAATGATTTTTTTCTTTAAGAAAATGAGTTTACAGAATTTCTGCAAGTCATTACACAGGACAGAGAAAGACAGTAATGTCCTTTTCTTATAGAAGTCTTGAAGTAGCAATCTCTTTTTACTGCTGTTCATACAATCTCAATGTTTTATGAAAATTAGAAAGGAAGTTGACAATGTACAAGCCTTTTCAAGTGACTTCTGCTACTTACACAGAAAATTTTCACCCCTTTGATGAAAGACCACAGATCGCTAACAGGTAATTGATTTTGGCTAGTATGTTACATTATCCTCCTTTTGTATCTATTCAAAGTAAAGGAAAATGTTTGACTGCTTTATACATCTACAAATTCTTGAGTCCAAAGGTCCATGCTTGACAATGTATAGAGCTGTGACAGGAACTTGGTGTGATGGTATTTAGTGCTTCTGTCTACATCTGAGGCAGTTACCCATGGATCTCTCCATCATCAGTGGATATTTAGGTGTCACCACTGGTAGATGTCATTATATATCTAAGAAAATGTATACATCTGTTTTACGTTGAGATAGCCTATGTTCTAGACTCATATACTAGATCTCCACTGAATATAAATGAAGGTCAGGATAAGGACCCTAGATGTAGAAATGTTGTAATGGGAAGGCATAAAATATGGTAAGCTGATTCACTGAAGTAAAACAATGATAAACTTCTAAGATGACCAAGATATTTTAGTAAGAACAGACATGTGGATTCTGACTAATGTGTGTAAAAGAGACCTACAGACATTTTAGGATAAGTGCAATATAAGATGCACCACTGTGTTCAAGGTTTGTGCAGTAAATTACTCATTCAGAATGCTGCAAGTTGTATTATTTGCATTCCTATCTTATTACATCAAAATTCCAGTTTCAGACTCCGGGAAGGGGAGTTTTTCTTTGGTATAGACAGTGTAATGTAACTCTGGGAAATGGTAAGAGGGCAGATGAGAATAAAGACTCTATCATTAGGATCTTTGACTTTCGTTGTCTTTTAGTACCATAGGGAATTTCTCTGAAGCCTGCTAACCTTTGATTTTTTTTTTTTAGGTAAACCATTACTCATTAAATATAATTAATATCAAGGAGAATGAAAGAACTCAGTTAAACCAATGTCCTCTTGTTTAAACAGAAATACTTTGCCAAGAGTTTCTTTGGAATTACAGCATCTCAGGTTTCAAATTAGATCTGACATTTAACCTAGCATTTGGGACACTAAATATATGACTCTCTCTAGAGAGAAAGTTAAAGTTCAGCAGTGACCTACCAGGAGAAGGAGAACTCCTTGGCAGTTAGCCTCATTGCAAAGATGCTTTATATAGCATTTGAAAAACACAAAGTTGTTGATCCTGGGACACAGTTTCAATCTGCTGTTAAAAGTGGTAAGAGCTGGCAGTGTGGCTCAAAGATTTCCTCTTCTCATATACAGAGCTCATGCCATCCCCTGGCCATCAGAGTGACTGGTGGGAATGTAACCACTGGTTGTATTCCAGATAATCCAGCTCTTTGAAGGGTTCCAGGCCACTAACTTGTGAAATCATGAGCAGTACCTCCTGCACACACTGCACTGCTGCCTGGTTTCCAGGGTAATTTATGGTAAGGGGAAGAAGGGAAATAGTCTTTTCAGTTCCACAAACATTTTCACCTTCATAGCAGAATTTGTGCAAAATAATAATGCTCTTACAGGCAACAAGCTTTTCCCCAAAAGTCCCAGTAAAATGCTAAACATTGTAACGCAATGTTGAGAATTTTGCATTTTTTTTACATGCCAGTGGTGATCTGAATCAAAGGGACATTTGCTTCCTATAAATCCTGTTCACCATGGCACTTTCCCTGGGAGAGACCTCATAGTTAGTCATCCAGAATATGTTAGGATGGCAAGGAAACACAAAAAAAGGGTTTTTTTAGGCATGCAAAGAAAAATGAGTGTTTTTCCTATTAGCCAGCGCATCCCTGGTGCTGCAGAGCTATCCCAGACCTACTGACACATGCTGTGCATGGCAAGTATGAAATTAGGATGATAATGAGTGGACTCCCGTGTGCACAGGGCCTGTGTGAGATTGACCTGGCCTCTGAGTCAAAGTTTTGCAAGTTAATTTGAAGCTGAAAGGCTCAATTTGCTTTTGAGGAACTACTGTAAAAAGCAGCAGCCATGCAGATAGGCAAAGCTTGGCATTTCCTGTCTTCTTCCCTCTCTTGGATGATTTATAAGCAGTTTAACTGTTAAGGGCCAGTTATTACTCCCATCTCAATTCTTTTGCAGGTAAGATCATAGTTTTGGTCTAGCAGTTTTCTTCTTTGACTCATTTTATCAGAACTGGACTGTTAATTAGATCCAGGGTTTGGCTTCCTTTACTGTGAAATATAATTCTGTTATCAGTGCAACCACATTCTTCCCTAGGTGATTTCCACTTTGGCTTTAATTCTTTATTTTTTTTTTTTTAATCCTGTGAAATATAAAGTATTTCCTTACTTGGGTAAGCTGGATAGCCCTTTGGTCTAAACAGAGTTCTTTCATTTTGAGATTTCTGATATGCTAAACCTCTGTGAAAGTTTGATAAAAGGTAGCTTTAAGGCTTTTAATTAATTATGTACAAAAAGTTGACAGTACTCTACTGGGAGGTGTTCCTAATAATCCATGCATGTAATATAGTGGGAACATTGTTTATAAATATAAATGAATTGGAAGGTTTGTAACCTTGGAATAATAGAAGATGAGAAATCAAATCATGGCTGGCAACCTCACAATTAAATGTTCTAAGATTAAATGACCTACTTGAAAGCTACATTTTTATCTCTTTTTTCCAGCACGTAGAGAAAAAATAATCCCTGTAACAGCTCCTTTAAGCTCTTACTGTGAGCGAAGCAAGGAAATGTTGGTTTTAATATTTCATATCTTCCACAAATGAAAAGACACACTCTTGCAGTTTGGCCTAGCTGGAAAATGCACAGTTAACATCATCCTGAAAGAGAGGGCGGAGAAAACGGGGAGAAAGAAGGTGTCAGTAAACTAGGTATAGAGCAGTGGCTGTACCAGACTGATAGTCTTAGGTAAGCAGAGGAAAAGAGGTCACAAACCTGGGAAAGACGGGGAAAAAAGGCTGTCTGTGGGAAAGGAGTTAAGAATACTAACAAAGCAAAATGAATCAAAAGGAATAAAGGAAAGATCAATCCTCAGGTTGAATTAACTTCTGTCATTATAGCATTTGGTGGACTAAAAATCCTATTATTATTGGCCAGCATGGATTTAAAAAAACCCCTTATCATCAGTACTACACCTACTTTGATTATGCTTGGCAGCAGCAGAACAGCCACCATCTAAGGTACAGCATATCAACAGTACGGGATCAGGTCACTCAGAACCACGTGTTTGCAGATACTGCTTCAGCTCTAATCTGCTGGCATCATTAACAGGAGCATCTGCAACCTGAAAATCACACTTCTGTCTGTTCTTATTAAACTTGAAAAGCAGCACCTTTATATTCTGGAAGTTAAAGAATCGGGGTGGGGGGTAAACTACTTTTTAGTTCTTTTCTCTCGTGTCTCACTGCTTCAATGAGATGCTCAACTTCTTCGCAGGTTACTGCAATACTAAAGGTCTGTATGTGGCAAAGTGCCTCTAGATCATTGCAAGGAGAAAATCTGACTGAGCAAACCACACTTTTCTCCGTGCTGCCCTTTGTTGCATGGAAACAATCAATTACTGCTACTCTGCACCAGCAGCAAATGTTTGTTAGGCTGCTCTGAGATAGCTCAGTCTGGCTGGCTGAGGGTCAGTATCACACAGGTACTAGGCACAGCCCCTAGGCACAGCCTGGTCCTTCTGCTCATACCTGCTTTCCTGGAGAGACCCTTATGCAACTTTCCATCTTTTAAAAATGTGTTAATTTCAAAGTCAGTGAGCTCCCTCTAGACCCTTCTAGTCTTTGTGACAGCACTTAAGGTTTGAGAGTGGTGGGATTACTTTCAAACATTAATTTCCATTAAAAAATCTAGAACCACTCATATGTGTTTGAGACATAGAGAACAAAATGCTCAAATAACATGCTCTCTTCACTGGCATGTGCTGATATGATTCCAGAAATCCTCCAGACATCCAAATTCCTAAGAGCCATGTTGTAGTGTTGCTGCTGCCATTAGCCAAAGCACCAACAAATTTGGAAAAGTGCTCTCCTGCTTTGCAAGAACACCAAATAAAGAATGAAAAGTAACTCATAGCTAACACGTTCATGTTCATTTTCAGTATGTCCGATGGAAATCCTCATTTAAGAAACAGATGATTTTATGTTGAATTTTTAAAGTAAAGCTCTGTTTGGGATCTGTCTCCTCATTTCCATATGACTCACAATAAGATGCAAAGCCCCAGACGTGCACAGTGGGCTGGAAACAGCAGACACCGAGTTAATCTCCAACCTACTGAGATTCTTTTTGCTGTTATGCTTGTTGTTCCCAAGAGATTTTTATCAGGGCAGGCATTACTGCTAAAGCTTCAGGGATATGGAGATATATCTAGGGACAGTGGTCCTTGAATCTCTTGATTTAACTTCTTATTGTTATTTATTTATTTGAATTTTGATTTTTTTTTTTTTTTAAATAATGCAAATGTTCGAAAAGAAGTACCTTCTTTTAGATTTCTGCTTTGGAAACTCAGAAAAAACCCGTGTGGGGGATATTTCATGACTGTATTTTTAACCTTCACATAGGAAAACTGAGAGGGAAATTTGCACTTCAAACTATAGCTGGAAACAAACCACCCACATACAGAGATAATAAAACATCAAAAGACCTGTAAAATATGCTGGCGCATGTATACGTGTTTAAAAAGTGCACAAAAATGAAGAAACCGGGAACACGCAACTAAAGTTCTGTTCTAGCTAGAGTATTAGCTAAAATAAGCAAAGCATAAAATTTGCTAGTCTTTAACCCAAGATCAGCTGGAGTGATATGGTAAAAATGTATGTTTTCTGTATTATTCAAATTGCTGAACATAAATATATCTTCTCACACGACTGAGACTATTGAAAGATGCAAACATTACCCAGCCTCACTAATTCTATTTGGCCTGAAAATTGTTGTCTTTTGCTCTGGGGAATATGTGGTTTTATTAAAGTGAAAATTCTGAAAATGCATAATGGAAATGTTAATACCACGTTACTCATGATCTCAAGACTCAGCACTGTTGTGTTGGACAAAACAGAAACTTCTTGTTGACTTCTGCCAGGGTAAAGTGACTGCAGCAACAGTTCCACACATGTGATTCCCTCTCATTTTGACATGGCAACAAAATAAGGAAAATTAAACTTCTGCAGCATGGGCTGACAGAGAGGTTGACAGAGAGATGCTGGAGACATCCCTGTGCTACCTCATCTTCTTGGCTAGCCATGAAGATTCCTGGAGGGGATAGGCTGGCACAGCTAAATATTTGGAAGGTTAGACATCAAAGTAATGCTTTTGGGAGAGTCCAGGGCAGATTGTTGCTGCTGAAAAAAATCTCCAGGAGCTTTTCTCTTCTGTCTGGTGGCGGTTTCTTTCTCGGTCTTTGCTGAGTTTCTCTGTTAGCTGGGATGAAGCCTTGGGTGTCCTAGTCTGTCAAAAACAATGTAGTCCTGCTCTATCCTCTCCTCGTGCCAAGCAGTACTGTCCCAGAGCAGGGCACAGCATCTCAAGGATTACTCTTTTGGCACATGGCCACTGCCGAAGTACATTGACAAAACCAGAAGTTTTGACCCAAGTTTCTTTTTTTAACTTTCCATTTGATAGGTTTTTATTTTATTTTGCAGCTATTAAAGTATAGGGTATTAAGATAAAGGCTGGGAGTGCTGGCAAAATCCTGTACAGTGAGCTGTGCCCCAGTGCCTGAGCTCTCATTTTGAGGTAGATCTGTTATCAGACATGAAACTGGAAATACCAGCTCTTACTTGATGGGCTTTTCTTTGGTAGAGGAACAAAGGTACTAAGCATTTGTAGCTGATATTCATTGCTATTTTTATATCAAAGCTTCCTTATCTACTTGCCAAGTGAATCAGGGATTTTCTCTCTCTCCTAGGTACCCCTGCAATGTGTTTGTTGTAATCTCTTATATATCCTCATTACACTTTTTGCTCCACATTAATAAGAAATGAAGAAGTCGGGTTGCGTTAGTTCTCTTATCTTAGCCAGCTCTTTTCAGAATTCCTCCCCCCAAAGTTAAATGTCCTCTTTTCACTTGACTTTTTCATTTCCCTTTCCTACGAGCTTTTCTCCTCTATTCTGTGGAATATCTCTGCTCTGTGACCTGAGCTGACCTCCCCAAGGCTTTTAGCAAAATGATTAAATACGCTATTGTGAGCTTTCATACGTGTATGCACACTCAAGCATTATTCTTTTTTATATATATATAAATATACTTCTGCTACAGTTTTAATCCTTTTCTTACTTCCTCCCTCCCCACCTTTTTGTGTGAGTGGGTTTGCTTTATCTGTCCCAGCAGATGATGTGAGCTGTGACTGTCTCTCGTTAGCACTTCTGCCAGTATCTACTGGCTGTAGTCAGATCTATTCTGCTTTCCTGCAAAGGCCAGCTCTGATGCTTCCCTTTGGCTCTGCCATGAAAAATTGTCTCAAACACTGGTGACTTCAAACTCACAAGAAACAGAGACAGGCAGAAGCTGTGATATTTGGATTTGGACTCAGATTTTAAGTCCTGTAGAGTTCAGACTATCTTGGATGTGCCTAGTAGAACGACAAAGGTTGCAAGTAAAATAGGAATTTAGGTAGCTCTCTTTTTTAATGATAAGGGAGCTCAGAAGCATTTTCTTTGACACCAGCTTCTTCTCTAAGAAACAAGTTAATTTCCAATAGACCATTTATCAGTCTTTGAGTTCTTGATTAATGAACATCAACTTTTGTAATGAGATGGGGAGCACAGCTCAGAGCCATGTGACTTATTTGTAAAATGTTAATGTGTTTCCTTTTGGTCCCAAAGGGAAAAAAAAAGAGTGATGGTATGTTTTTTGGTAATGTACAACAGTATTTCCTGACAACTCTGACATAATCTCAGAAAACATGTTACCAAAGGGGGAAACCAACACCTTTGATGTAGCCCAATATGTTGGGCATGTCCTCTGCATGCTGGGGCCTCCTGAAGGGGGAGCCAGATTGTGCATGTGCAGAGGGAGCAGCAGGGGCCCTACCTTGGCTGGGTAAATGTCCTAAAAGGTCTCTGAAACACCACAAGGTTCATTGCTTTATCATGTCAACGATACCAGGGAGTTTTGGCAAGGTGTTGATGCAAAAACTGTGGGCTACAGCAACTGCCAGTCTCCTTGCCTACAGTACTGCTCTTTGAGTCACGTTTAACAAACTCTAAAGTGGATGTAAGTAGTGCTGTAATCCCCACTTGTCTATAAAAAATGCTGTTGTATAATAGAAAACCGACAACAACTTGTTTCCCTCCTTCAAAAATAATTCCATAATCCACCATCTTGTGGGAGACTGAGATGCCAAAAGATAACAAGGCAAGGCTGCGAAGTGACTTGCTCAAGCACAGGAGCTTTACAACACCTTGGGGAAATGAAGGTGCTGAATATCCTTTGATCTACTGGCATTGGAGAGACCAACCTACAAGTGAAAAAGGCACCTTGACAGCTTCAATCCTTTTGGTCAGTGCATCCATTTTTCTAAAGCAATTCTTCCAAAACATGGGGTTCTTGGGTTCCTTTTCATGAGCTCTGTTATCAGTTTCCAAGTTGGTATGTTCCTTGCTCTTCATGAGCAGGAAGGGGTAAGAGTATAAACCAAACTGCTGTTTCTGAGTTTGTGCTCTTAGTGGATCAGGTTTTTACATCAGTTTTCTGCTTATTCACTTTTTTTTTTGTTTGTTTTGTTTTGTTTTAATGTATTTTGCTACAGCTCACACTAAAATATTCTCTCCTCCATTGCTGGTGCTTTGGCATAGGCTGCAACCTCCTGTAATGAATTGTGTCTGATGTACCTTTGATCCACAATATGTCTTCTATCTCACTTCATTTGCTCTCCATTTTGTTTTAAATGGGAAGGCAATAATCACCATTCCTAGAAGGATTTTCTTTTACATGTATGCTAAAAGTATGTTTTTAACCAGAGAATTCTTCCTCCATGTGCTGTGAAAGACACTGAAAAAGGGCACATGTAGTATGGTGGAAATTTTTGTCCCCTTTTCAAGCCATGCAGGAATGTGCTGCCTTGGAGGGATAGTGTTGCCTAAACCTAAGACTATACATTGAGTTGGATGTGGGTGTGCCTGTGTGTCTTTACATAGTAAAGATGCTAACCTTCCTTTAGCAGCTGTAAGAAATGCAGCCACTGCCATCGAGCTCTTATATCCGCCCATTTTTAGATAAGATAAGGTACAGGTAGGGGAAGGACAGGGCTGCAGCCCAACACCTCGTTCTCTCAGCGCCAGGAGGCACCCAAAAGTTTTGAGCAGGGAAGCGAGATGAGCTTGCCAGAGCCCTGCACCACCCAGCCCTTCCTCTGCTTCTGTCCTGATCAGAGGGCTGCAGTGTGTGGAGCTGGCAGCATATTTTCTCTCCCTGGGAGGAAAGTCTCACCAGTCCTTGTTTTCTCCAAGCAGTATAAGTGCAGGTTTTGGGTTTTGCCTTTTTTTTTTTTTTTTTTTTAAAATACATGCAACATCCACTTTTTGCATTGGTTTTGAGAAAATTGGATATAATATGATCTTTCTGATCTCCCTGCTATGCTTATATATGATATCTGCATTTTGATCTTAATTTCTAACCATTATCTGTGTAGACTGTATCTCCACCTTAAACTACAGTCTTTGTGGTTGTTTTAAGTTGAATAAGCATGTAATCTCATTTAAATCCCGGACACTTATCCATGTGTACTTCTCAAGACACTACTTCTGCCTTTTATTATGTTATAGAATTCCATTTATCTTGAAATAGAAATTCAGATTTTATTCTAACACCATTCAGAGTGTTTAAATTGGTGTTTTAAATACCAATTCAGTGAGAACTAGAAACTCTGCCACTCCTAAACATCATCTTATGAGAATCATGAGCCACTTTCAGGGATTTGTGGAGGATGTGTGGTGCTTCTTAGTGTTTGTAAAATTGTATGAGATAGATTTGGGACAGCTTTTTTGCTTTTACTGCATGGACCCACAAATACCTTTCTGCTCTGTTGGTCACCCTTGAATGTTGCACCTGGTAACTCTCTTGAGAGAAAGCTGGTGCTGTTGGGAGAGATAATAAGAAGTTGAAGCACACTTAGATTCATTGACATAAGGATGCCTGTTAAGGGTGGAGAATTTTTATTTCCCAGGATTTTCTGGAATGTTTCTCAGCTAGAAACACGATTGTTTATCAGTAAAACCTGATCTCTGGATAAGAGAGAGACTCCTTCCCAGAGCTTGTGTTCCCTCTGTTTGTCCAAAAGGAAGAGAAGAGCCAAAACAATTGCTTTGAAAGACTTAGGATTATTAGTACTGTAGTGAGTTTGCTAGGCTGTTCCCTTCTTATGTAAATATAAACACTGTTCAGAAATAGAAAAATCTGCAAGAACTACAGATTAGGAATTTAAACAGTTAACTTGTTTGACTTCATGTCCCTCTTCTCCAACAGAGAAGGAAGGGCTATATCATGGATGTGAACAGAGTAAATGTCAAGTAAAGGGAGAAAAATGAGTGAATGAATATTTGCATATATTCAGGAGAGGAAATCTTGTGCAATTTTCTTATGGCACTTCTTTGCTCTTGAGATGAATTTTGAATAACAGGAAGTAATTCCTTCTTGGGCTTTCCATAAATGATGATTTATATACTTTTGCCTCAAGTTAATATAAAGATGTATATATATCAATATTTGTGCAGATGAATATATATCGGTATTTGTGCAGATACATGTTCTATAGATGATTCATGGTTTTTCAATTCAAAAAGTATTCTTGATGTAACCATTTTCTAAAATTTGTCATGGTCCTCCATTCATCTCCTACTGTATTGTCCAGTTTTCTCCAACGTAATAAGTTATTTTATTAAAAGAAGATATTTGCAAATGCTCCGGAGACTTTTGTTTAGTTTGGAGATAGTGATAGATGAATGTATTTTTATATCATTTCAATGTAAACACATTAATTGAGTTGACATTGCAATTCTGTAGATTTAGTTCTGAAGTAAGAAACATAGGATTTTGACTTGGAAATAACTTGCACAAGTAAGTCAGTCCTAGTAAGATGCAGTAACAGTGTCTTGGAATATAGCAAGTCCCAAGCGCAGATTTATTGAAGATCTGTACCCTTCCTTCATTGGTGTGATTTGTGGTAAAGAAGAGCAATTCTGTTCATAACAGAGTGCACTTTTTCCTGCTTAGCACTTCAATACATCTGTGCTGTTGGACACTTTGTCAGCAAATCTGCTGTTCCTCTTTAGTGGGATATGCCACCAGTCTTGGACAGAGCAATGTTTTACAGAAACCCTGCAGGAATCTGTAAATATGCTTTTAATACCTTATATATAAGGAGCACAGTATTCAACTCTACAGATAAATATAAATGTAGGATAATCATTGGCTCCCATGTTTGGTATTTGTTTGTATTTTTGGAATTTGTTCTTGAAGCATGTTCTTGTATCTTCTTGACCTTCTTTAATGTTAAGTACATACATGTTTTACCATAATTCAAATCAATGAAAACACAAGCTGACTTCGATCAAAGAAAAATAACATTCTAAGATTTTCTCAAGCTGATAGAAGTTTTCTCAAATGAATGCATAACTCAAACAGACAAGGTTAAAAAACCTTAAAATTTTTGATTACAGGATGCTGAAGGTGTTACAACATGATGTTTTACTGGTGTTTTCAAGATGCTTAGAAAAATTTTCATTTACCAGAATCAGGTTTTCTATAAAGAATGTTTTAGTTTATTTGAAAATAAATCATGGGAAAGTTGATGAGATGCCTACCTACCATTCCAGAAAATGAAAAATAAGTCTTTGAAAATATTCAAATGTTAATCTTTCATACACAGCTGTTTTCTGAACAGACTGTCTTCTGTCTTTTTGTTTCCCTTGTCTTTTGACATATCACCGTATTATGCTTCTGTGTACAATTAAAACTGCATAGTTAAGCAATAACCGTAACATTCAAGATTTACTTCTCACTCTTGTAGATAAATAAAAGAATCAGCTTCTTATTTTCATTATTTCTGATTACTTGGTCATTTCTGACTTAATTAATTACTGTGACCAAATAATTTCTGTAACATTATTTTAAGGCATTGATCAGAATAAATTTGAACTCAGAAGTCATAGTGGCAACCCCACAGATGAATGCTGAAGTAATTGGCTCCCTCAGATGTAATCCCTGTAATCACATAAATCAGTAACACCATCACGAGTCCCTGTGCAGAAGGACAGAGTGCAATTGGCTGTGATACATCCTTGCTTGACTGAGAAAGTAAAATAAATACCATCATGCAAAAAGATTCTCTGGAATCATGTTTCTTGAAGGAAAGATACTGGAGGTTTTTTCCTCTCAAAAGTGCCAAGTGCTGAGAAAAGAAGTACAGAAAAGAAAGGCTCCAGAGCAGCATTCTGTGGTTTAGAGAGCTCCTGTGAGCTCCTGTGAGTGCCTGGCCATATCCCCACGGTATGAGAGAGGATGATAATAAATGCCCACGCTGGCAGATGGGTTTACAGCTGAATGTGTGGACGTGCATGCCCAAATCGGGAAGAAATGCTCCTCTTTCTTTCACAGTGCTTCTCTCAAGCTGAAGATCTCCTGCAGCACTTCTGGTACATGTGGTCCAAGCCAGGAAGTGAAATGATGGAGCAACCCTCCTTGTTTGCTTGTGACCACGAGGGATCAGATCCTCAGGCAGTATTGCACATATGGGTGATGTGGGGCACTCCTTAGAAAACATACAAGCATTAGACTCCCAGAAGTCGTTTTTTAACTTGGAGTTTCATAACAAATAAATGAGAAAATCAAATTTATTTCTAGAACACGTAGTTTCAATACTGAGCTGGAGGCTGGACTATCTCAATTTTTTAGAGAATGACACATTGATAGAAACTGAAAACTCTGACAGAAATTAAGCAAAGCAGCATTAAAATCTAAGCTGCTTCTTCTTTGGGTTCTTGCTGATAGGAATTTTACACCCTATGACTTATTACTCTGCCAGTAAAGTAAATCATAAAAAATATACTCCCTTCCCAGCTGGGTTGCTGGAGCAGAGACAGGCTGCAGACCGCTCCTGGACAGCCCTGGTGTCAGGACCAGGAGCTGGTGCTCTGCTCCTGGATCCTGGGCTGTCCATCAGATGGTGTCTGAAGTGAGTGGGCTTTCAAAGTGTTTTGGGGAGGAGTAATTTAAAAGAACAGGGCATTCAGTTTTCAGAGGATAGGGTTTGCGTCTTGTGAAGTTTCTCACTGATAATAAATTTTAGCTTCTTTCTTTCAAAGGTAACAGAGGAAGAGCTAAAATACACTATAAACTGAAATAAAGAACAAGTCTCCAGATTCTTCATAGGATAGGTGTTGCTGTTGTGAATGGGGTAGAATGCACTGTACTTTCATTTTCCTCATTTCATGAACTTTAAGTGATGAACAGACATATATCTCAAAAATACTGCATTTGCTTCAGTACAGCTGGGTGTAGTGATACCCAATATACGTACTACAGGATGTTGAAGAGATTCTTCATTGAAACTGGCAGTCACATTGGGCACCAGCTGTTGGCTGTAGGTAGATCATTTTAAAGTATTTTCAAAAAAGCTAGAGGATCATTCTAAATTTCTATAGCACAAACCAAGATAATTCCCCGAGTAGTCTAACCAAGAAAATTGCACAGGTTCTTGACACAGTAATACCAGATGTGATACAGCTTTTGTCTGCAATCCCTTGTACTTCCCTTGTAGAGAATTAAAGGAAGTGCAGTGAATTCTGAGTGTGGGTATTGTAATCGGTACGCAGGTTGTGAAGGAAAAAAATATATAGAATATGTTCAGTTACACTCAGGAAATAGGAAAACCTCCCTGGTTTATAGAACCTGTAAAGGTGCTCTATTGCAGCTGGCCAGGGTAATGATAAAATACATTTTATATGATCACAAGCAAGTTCTCCCTGTGTGTTGAGCAAATCCCTCTGAGCTTCTACTCTATAAATAAAGTTGTATTTATGTACGTTAAAGGTTGTTCATAGACTTTGAGGTCTTTGTGTGAAACTCATTATTGTAGAAAGTCAAAATATTACTATGCAATCTTGAGAACAAAATCTAACTTCCAACTCCCTGGGCATTACTAGCTGAGAGAACTCTACTCAGGTGAATGACATTGAGGTGAAGTGAATAGAGTTTTGCTGATAAAGTACACAAGCTACCAGCTTTGTGATTTGAGAAAGATTTAAACTAGTCAGGTGCCAGTTTCTCCTTTTCCTGTCAGTTTAACATGAAAGCAGAAGCTGATCCCCACCTTTCATCTAAGCCAAAGTATATAACATAGTGTGTTTTGAGTAACAATTATTCACAGCTTTGGAAAATGAAAATAGGGTATCCCTAATTTTATATGAAACATATTCCAATACTAAGCTTATTGTTAGAAACTTTTTTATTTCAGCTTTCTCACAGAAGTCTACTGTTTGTACATGACTAAGACATGGTATCCTCAAAATTTAATATTAAAATAGCTCTATGTTTTGGAATAAAAAATTAGGCACTATGGTACAGTATAATAAAAGTAGTCTTCATTTGCAAGTACTAATTAATTTTTACTTTATTACATCAACATTTGGGAGTAGTAGCCTTATTAGCAGGAATGAATTTGTTTAAAGTCTGAAACTAAACACTGAACAAACTCAGTGAAGGTGACCCTTTTTCCTTTCAATTATCAAGGTTAATTATAAAATTAATTAGGTCAATTTGTAACTTTGGTTAGGAGAATTTACCTTCTTTCTGCTTTGACACAGAATCTAGATCTGCAGTGAAAGATTTTGTCTTCTGCACTAAATACAGTAGTTTTGTGACAATCCTTCTTAAAAACTCTTCCAGGTTTTTGCTACTCTGATGATGTCAGATTGTTGTACTCAAACTGGAGACTGTGTATTTATTTTATCTTCTCATTATTCTTTTCCTGGTCTAATTCAATAACGACATCTGGTTTTATAAGATAATTTAACAGTTTAACAGGAAACAGATTAAAAATTAATTGGTTTCTGCTCTTTTGATGTACAGTCAGTTATAGTTGCAGTTATAATCTAGAGCCCATCGACATGAGCCATCCGTAGAATATTACCTTTATTTCTGATTATGTTCAATAGCTTTGCTTTTTCCCATAATTAGCCTGAATTCTATTCTTTGGCTCTTATGAATAAAATAAGGAATAGCTGAGGACATTAATTTTGCTAAATTTTTTGCTGCTGTTTGGCACACACTAAAAGTGTTAACTAGCTATGGTTTAATCCTGAATGACATTAAGGCCCCAACACAGATGTGTGCAGGGTAAGCACAGCCATTCTCCTAAAGAATTTGTAGGCTAAATAAGCATGGGTTAATTGGCAGATACAAAAAGGTCTGGAGAACAAATAATTATCCCATTTACTGGTGGGTAACAGAAATTTTAATTGATTTGCCCTCTGTGACAAATCTGTGCCTGGACCAATAATTTAATCTTAGTCTGAAATTCATTGCCTTAATGAGAAGAACATCTTATTTCAGCTGTAATATGACCCTTTTCTGACTAGAGAAAGCATTAGTAGTTAACTTCTGCAACCTTCTGCCTCTTAGCAATTAACCGAGGGACTAATTCAACAAGGTAAGGAAAGCTTTCTGAGTGGTGGCAAACATTTTTCTTTCATTGCCAAGGAGTTTGAAGTCCTGACAATAATTAAAAAAAGAAAGCAATTCTGATGTATTGTCTGCTTAAATATAAGAAATAAAAGTGCCAAGTCAAATAGGCAAGGATGAGGAGTGGTTTACATCCAGATCATAAGAGATAATTAAGTGGTTGGACTCCACTTTGGGGCATCCTGAAGTCACAGCTTCTAAAGGAAATTTCTAGTTGGTCTCCATTTACTCTGATGATCCCACTTTTTTTCTCTGTTTGCACACTTTCATTATTCACACATTTCTTATTTCATTTTATTATTATTTCAGACAGAGTTTTCTTTTAATTCTCCCTATTTTCAAAACATTTTAGATTGTTTCTACCAGGAATACATTAATAGTGCAGATGCTAACTGTATCTTGCTCTTCTGTACAGATCCAGTCTTTAGGGCCTGACTGACACTTTTCTGCAGTCCAGTCATCAACCTCAAAGGGCTGTGTGGAATTTCTCAATACTGTACATAGAAGGCACCTCTCGGCTGGACCTTTTATGGGCGAGATTATTAGCTCCCTAAATCAGAAACTAGTTCAGAGAAGACAGATGGACTCTGTTCTCCTAGTGTGATGGGAAGCACTTTTTTTGGTAGTGTATATATACACATATAAATATATATAAAAAATATATATATATAAAACAAAAGTTTAAATAGAACTCTTAAAGTTTCCTTTTCTCCTTTTTGATCTGTTTTTGCCATATACAGAAACTTTTTTTAATTAAGAGATCATCAAAGTCTTCTTCCCCACTCAAATTATCATATCTTAGCAGATTTTTAGCTATTGAAGTCTGTTTTTACCTGTCTGCTAGCTTACACCTTTGCATTATTTGCTGCTTTCATGTCATCACTCAATATTTGCACTCCTGTGCCTTCCTGTGGTTTCTCAACTGTCATATCTTCAGCACAAGAAAATCCAGTGGCTTCCTCCTTGTCTATTATAAACTACATGTGTTATTTCCTTTCAGTATTAGAAGCAGGAATGTAATAAAATTCTAATATTTGTTACTTCATCTGAGATGAAGGCCAAATAAATATCTCCATAACGACATTTCATTGCCCATGGCTATGGGTAGTAATAAAAGATAGAGCAAGTTGTTTTCTTTTGTGAGCAATAGTCAAGAACGTCACCGTCAGTAAAATGCAGCAAACTGACAGGTACTTGCATAGAATTTTGTTGGTGAGTGTCTCAGATCCACCTGTCTTTATACTGTGGTGACAGCCTGTCTTATCTGTCCCTAAAGCTCAAGCAATCTTCACATGTCACCTGATGGATTCAAGCTGAGGAGGCTACACACAGCTTTGGTCCCACTTGTTCTGCTGACCTATTTCCTTTTGCTGATGGAGATTAGGCTACACTGGCACACCATGTAATCATAGGACTCTGTCTGTGCACTACAAGTCATAGGAGAAAAGATTACATTTTTCTTTAACAAGTTAAACTTGTACACTCCTGGCTTGTCAGCTCCCTGCTGCTGTGGCTTAGATTTGGTGCCTTGCCTCATCCTCAGAGGAGTCCTGAAGGTCATTTGTCTACACATCAAGCAAATGTCTTAAGTGTTTCTTACAGAAGGGGAACACTTCTGCTAAATTGCTGTGTGACTCTTAAAAATAGAGCTAAAGGTAATCAAATAATAATAATTTCAGTTATCGCTTTATCCTCACACTGAGTATTTAGCAAGAGCTTCGAGGCTTGGAAATACTCCTCCAAGGATAGTCACTTCTTGTCATGTTCAAAATGTTTTTGCATGCAATAAGTGAAGCACCTTCAAAAGCATTTCTAAAATCCCCAGAAAAATGAACATTTACTGCTATTTATGGAATTGCACTGGGTATATTCCATTTTCCCCATCTACAGGTGTAGAGAATCATGATCACAGTAATACTGCTATGGATCAAATGTATGTGTATGGACAAGAGAAGGGGATCCTCCAGCATCAGTTTAGAGTGACCAAAATTGGAAACAGATCTGGGTTTGGATGGGAGAGAAGACAAACCTGGTGGCCTGGGCACCACTGCATGCCTCTGTGGCACTGCTCACTCTGCAAACATGACTGAATTAATGTGGGGGGAGTTGTATGATCAATAGCACATCGGACAACACCAAAATTAACACATTAATTGTATAAACCCCTTAATCATAGCTAACTTATATTTTTCCCCTGTAATTAAGCCTTTGTTTTATAGTTTATTAACTCACTGTGCCCACAGAGGGTTGCATTTGAAGGGAAAGCCACCAAGAATTACAACTGTGTAACTAAAGTGCATTTTTTAAATACAAACCAAGGTAATTTTGCAAATGCACAGTGCCTTCTCATTGAAAATTTAATCACCCTGTACATGGGTTTGATAGCTTGAGCAGAGCTAACGTCTCCATTCATCTATGCTTTCATCTTGGGATATTGCAACTCAGTATGCAAGAACAGCAGAAATCTGTGCAGTGACTTTGGCAATTATCACAATATTTATTGTGCTACATAGGAAGAAGACTGATTTATACAGGCTGCAGGTAGCCTGAAGGAATAGCCTACTAAATTTTCTTTCCCCTGATGCAAGTTCTGGATCAATGCAGCAGACAAAAGGAGTTCTACAACTCCCCAGTATCCTGCACTCATTCTTCAAGCAGCTTGAAGCTCAGTTTGCTTCAGAGTACCAAAGGGCTGGTAGGAGATACTGTACTAGAACACCAGTCTCCACACATTCAGTCAGATGTTTCCTTTTTTACCGGATTTCACTCAGAAATGATGAACCGAAAGTAATGATGAAGATTTTCTCAGTACAGTAAATATTCCCTGTTCCTTTGAATGTGTATTTTAAAGTCAGAAGATAATAGGAAACTTTGCAGTGTTTTCCATAAGTTATCTTGTCTTAAAACCTGAAAGAATGCTTCTCCATGTGAGATACATTGCAAAAAAAAGGACATTTGCATGACATCCAGTGTCCTTTTTACTATCTCCTCTTGGCTGACTGCCTTAGCTGCTTTTCTACTAGAAGGTTCAGACCCTTAACCACTTTACTCCCAGTCTAAGTGGGTTTTTTTTTTCAGCTTAGAGTAGTTGCGTGAAATGGCTTTCCTTTCACTTTTATCAGAATGCAGAGCCCTGCTGGAGCAGCAGCAGATCAACAACATGAGTCATCTTTCTGGGCTTGTAGGATGCACCCACATCTCCTCATGGCCTCATCCTTCAACTCAGTGGAAGGCAGGCCGTAGGAAACTCCATTAAGACACAACTACAGCTTGCTAATTTGGGGGAGAAGAGTGTGTTTGCATTTTTTGCGATTGTCTTAAAAAGCAGAACAAAGACATGCAGCCTTGTTTGAGGGAGCATTACAATTCAAATGCAGAATTCTTGTAGATTAGCTCCCCCGGGAGCAATACACAATGGTTTGTTTCTTTATGTTATTTTTGAGGAATCTTACCCAGGATGATGGCCTCATTTTTCTGTACAAACACATTCAAGAAGGAAAGATATATTGCAAATACAGTAGGCTGACACAACATGAGTGAAAAGAAGCCCAGACAATCTCACCCTCCATGTGAGAGAGGGAAAGGCAGAGGGACAGACCCAAAGTCACCCTGAGCCTGTGGAAAACTGATTATAAGTGTAACCTAGACATGAAACTAGCTTGTGCATTTTTGGACAAGTTTGGGGATAAAAATTAATGTACTTAATCTAAAGAGCAGAAGCTGTTAAGAAGAACTAGATGTCTTCATTAGAAAAGAAAAACATAGCTGAAAATGCTTAATGGGCACACCAAGAGAGAGAAATTATAAAATATTTCTGACTAACTCACCAGTATATTGAAAAGAATTTATATTCTGTAGCAGAACCCAGGACAATTTCTGGTACTTTCTTGTAATAAAGCACCATAAAGAAAGAAATGGTAATTATATGCACTTCCTTTATATGCAGCTGAGAGATACCTTTAAGTACTGTGACAGCTTGCTAATGTACCACTGTATTTGAATAAATACCTGAAGTAAATAGGTTTATGAAACCTCTCATAAACTGCCAGGTGGCTAAGGGGCTTTTACAAAAGTACCACAGCTTGCTCAGTTTTGTCTTTGTACAAGCTGTTCCTGACCATATCTATAGGTGACTGGATGCAGAGATCACAGGTAGATATGGTCATTCAAAGAAAAGAGCACTTACTTTCATGTTACAAACCCACCTAAGCTGCACCAGAATATGAAGACCAAATATCCCTGTGATTTGCAAACCTGTGAGTTGCAATTAACTTTTCAGTAATTAATGTGGAACTACTAAAACTATAACCTTTCTCACCAATTTTCTTGGAGGTCATTTGGAGGCCAGTCCTAAGAATTATTTACTGCGAACTCAAACATCAACATGTGAAAGTCTTACCATTCAGGTTTACATGATTATTTGTTTAAAAGATACTGCTATCAATTAGAGGATAAATTTAATAATTAAAAAAAAACCCACAATGAAACCTATACCTTTGTTTGTAATGTTCTGTAGTAATTCTCAGGGCAGATAGCATATTACAGCCAGACTACATTGTATTTCTCCTCCTTTTCTCCTAAAGGAACCAGCATTGACTTGATCACCTTCTATATTTTGAGTTTCTCAGAAAATCAAGAATGATCCCAATCTGTTTTCTATTTTTCCACTCCGCTCCTGCCCCCCCTCAATATCATAGCAATGTCAAAATTTGATGCCTGAAAGTCTCATTATTCTTCTGAGAGAGTGATTATTTTCCCATTTCATGGTAGCTTGCAAGGCAGATTGTTTTCAGACTGCATGGGGCCAGGCTTTCAGCCTCAGCAGGGCAATGTGCTTAGGTAGCTCTGTCAGTGACAGGGTGGCTGGAGAAGTGAGAACCACAAGGCAGTGCAGCTTCTCCATCTCCTAATGTGCCACCTGCAAGGTCTCTTCACATGGAACCAATCCCAGCATTCTGAGACAGAAGTCAAAGTATAAGACAGGTTTTCCTTCAGAATTACGTTTTTAAGGCCTCATCTGCTGATTAGACATTTTATTTTTGTAACATTTTGTATTTGAAACACTTTATCCTGGCGTGAAATGTTTGTTTGTTATCTAAATGTAAGTAGGGCTGTGGATGCTCTCAGAAGAACACTGACCTTTAAGCATATGTACAACATCTGTAGGAAACAGCTGGAAAACTTATCAGGTGATGATTCTTCAAGTAAAAATGCAATGTAGTGTTCCTGCAAAGCCTTTTTCAAACCTCTCTCGTCACATCATGCAGCACACAGCAGTACTATTCATTAAAAGTTGAAAGAAACTCCTCTATTGACCTGAATATTCTAACACAGAGAATATAAAGTTTCACAGCTTCCCATAGGGGAAATTGGTAATGCAAAAAAGAAAAAAACCCAATGAGCCTTTTTTCTGCTTTTACCTTTCCAGCACTCGTTTGCTAAATAGCCTCCTTTTTAACATCCATTTTTCTCCCTGGTAAATATATGCTACTAAAATAACTCCTCTTAACTAATCGTTCCTCAAGCATTTACACATGTTAGCTAATTGGTTTGCAAGGGTTAAAGCATGTGGTTGGTAAACTTCAGATAATGCTGGCACCATTCAGAGGTTAAGATGATTATCCAAAATTTATCCAAACTCATCTCAGCTTCCTCTGGCTAAAACCTCAGTAAAGATTGCCATTTTTTCTTGTTTCAGGTTGGCCATAAGAAGCTGCAGGCCTTTTGCTTGTGCTGCTGCCTTCCAGTTTTCCTTAAGATACTTTCTATACAGACAAATGTTTCTTTTATATGCTTCAGATTATATGGTCCAAGTGGATAGCGGATTGAGAATGGCTTTGGATTCTGAGTTTAGAGCAACATATTCTGGACTTGCTTATGCAGTTATGTCATGTGGCCATGGCAAGGCACCCATAGCTGGACAACCTGTCACTAATTTCTAATTCCTTGAGTGCAGCCACTCCAGGAATATCTGCTTTTGCTGATGCCTGGGTTTATAGATTTTTTTCTCCTGCAGGATACATCTTGTGACACATATGAGCCCTGCACGGGGACTAAAACAAACCAGTCTTAGGCAAGGGGAAGGGTCTGTAGGTCTGAACAAAAGAACAAGCCCTGAGCCTCTCCAACCCTCATTTTCTCTGGTGTCTTCCTTTGGCTGGACTGAACAATCAGTAGGTTGCCCGAAGTAATGCCTTGTTTTCTGAGATGATCCTCTGTCCTTGCCTTACGAGAACTTGCTTTAACCTTGGCCACTATTATGGTGAAGCAGAGCCCAGTTTCTTTAGCTGCAAAGGCATTTCCCTGTTCTCTGAGTCTCTTTGTGTGCTCCCTGCCCTTCTGTTTTGCTCAGCTGCCAGGGTCACTGTGGGGAAGGAGCCACCTCTCCCCCTCCCTCAGGGCAACCTCCCGTGTGTCCAGGCTGCCTGGCTCCTGGGGAGATGTGTGCGTTTGCTGGCGGCCACCAAGCACTGACATGTTCCTCAACCTGGTCTAGCCCAGCACATCTGTTGGAGCAAGGGCAGGAGAAGCCAGAGCCTGTTTGCTATGCCATTCAAACATGCTGCAAAGCAGAAAGCCCGAGTCACTTACTCGGCGTGTTGGACTTGCACCCTTTGCCCCTGCAGCTAAAGTGAGGGTAAAACACAGCGAAGAATTTGACTGTCCCCTTTAGAAATACACAGCACTCTCCTCTCTTCCTTTTTCCTGAATTCGGGGATTGTATTTCATCACTATCTGAGTGATCCTAGAAACTTTAACCTGCAAAATTATGCACTGTAAATGACAACCATTTTCCTCTCAAGGTGAAAGACTTGGAGACAGAGAAAAAGAAGGAAAAAGAGAGGACCAGTTTCCATGACAACCCTATGAAACTTATACACCATAGGAAAATGTCATTTTCTAAAAAAGACAGAACTTCATGGACAAGTGGTACAGTACATCAGAAAGGAAATTGCAGTTTTAAAATGAAAAGCTCATTTGCATTTATGGATTTGAGTTCCATTTTCTAGTTACAAGACCCAATTGTGGACAATTTAGTGGAGAGAATCATATTCAACATTTCAGGTGAATAATGTAGATTAAGATCTAGTTCAGCCAGAACATCATTGTGACAGACTTGGATTTGGAGAACATAGGCGTGGATGGATTCTGCTTTTGCCAGGCTAATGCTGCAGCACTGGAGAAGTTGCTGACATTTTACACCCTCTAACAGACTTTGCAAAGTCAGGATCTGTCCCTCAGTGTTGAGATTCCTGCTGCAACTTGCAATTCCAGCATCCAAAGTTATACCTTTTACATTCTATGTTACCTTTGATATCATCAATCACCATCCGTTGTAAGCCACATTGCATAGGAGAACATTTTATGATGAGCATTAGTGTTGTAATATAGCAAAGAGCATTGTTAATGAAGCGTGGAAAAAGAATAAATTCAGCTAATGGGTATATGTGTCAAATTTCAATTAGGAATATGTTGGAAAGTGAAAGAGAGAGACGAGCATACAAATTAAACCTTTGACCTTCAGAGTGAAGGGAGAAAAATCTGAGAGAAAAGGGGGGTGTTTAGAGATGTTTTCTTAGATGAATGCCAAAAAGTCTGAAAACTCTGAAGTACTATTTTCTCTTCAATTAGCATTTTTTAAGGAGTGACTCAAAAAACAAATCTGTTTTGATTCAGCTGATTTATTGACAGGTATATTACTATTTGAGCTATTTACTGAATGGGGAATGGATCAAGATTGTGAGAAGTTTATGATGATGGAAGACAAAATCTCACCTTTGTGAAGCCTAGGCAGAAGATATTAAAACTTATCCTTTGCTGCCTGTGAAATGCTACTGGAAAGAACCTCCTTTTCACTCCTCTTAGGTTTTCAAATGGGCCTTAGTTGATTCAAAGTGTGTTTTAATGCATAATCTGATGTACATGGTTTTTGAATGCAAATAAACACTAGGGGAGGGGTTGCAGCAGGAGTACAGCTGAGAAAACTTCAAAGGTTCAGGCAGAGCTCAAGGCACCTGGGAACTGGCAGTTCACATTTGCTTTGATACTGGAGTGAGTGATGGTTCAGCTACGCAGCAGTGGGTTCATGCAGGTGCTATAGCACCCCTGCATGGATGTGATTTAATATCAGTTGCTCTACTAAAGCAATGTGGGTTGAATTCAGCTTGAGTTTAATAGGCAAAATTGCCATTAAATGTACATATGTCAGGGTTTAATTTAACTCATTTGTCTGCATGAGGAATAAGGGCCTGTTTCGCAGAGTGCTGAGGCTTGTGGGGAAAACTTCAGACCTCAGCCCAGCTCCACTGCCCTTGCAAAAGCTAATGTGCCAATGCCTTTCTGACTTGTTGACTGCTAGAGAAAGCTTCCCTGGATGCATGTCTCAGGGAAGTTAGCTGTTCCCTGTACCCATAGGCCCCCATGGATGCCTACTGATCCCATGACCCCAAAGCAGGGCCACCTCAAAGTCCCTCACCCTGGGCACAGCATCCAGGGGGATGCTCCCTGCCTCGCTTGAGGGCAGTGGGTCAAACACACCAAACAGATGTTTAACAATGCTTCTGTGACAGATGCAAGGCTGTAGTCTTGCAGTACCTCTACTGCATGATGCATATCTGAGGACAGTGCCAGGACAAACACCTCTGCATATGCCCCATCAGATTAAAAATAGCAGGCAGCAAGTCACCACTCAGTGCCAGACTAGTAAGGAAAGAAAATCCAGTTGTATTGTTTCCCCACAATCAATTAATCCTTCTAAGTTTCAAAAATATTTGTACATTTGACCAGGAGACCAACCCTTGATAGATCTCACAGTGTATACTTGATTTGTTGCCATGGGTTTTCATTTTGCAAAACAGTCCGTCATTGTGAGGATTTCTCTTATCTTTTACCTTTTTTGATCACAAAAGCTTCTGGGTCCTTGATGGTGCAAGGCTTTCTTCTCATCTCCAGACATCCCTCCTGTGACCCTACCTGCTCTATGGATGTGTGCAGTCAATTTCAGATTTAAACACAGTACAGAGATCTAGTTTGAGTCAAATTCAATACAGAAGGCAAGATTATACTGTTATCTGCAGTGTAGTGAAACCTTGAAAGGATGAGGGAAAGGAATTTCTATGTCTCAGGGAAAATTCTCTTCAGTGTCAGGCAAGCCATGCTCACCAGGAGGAGCCTATGTGGGCCTGGAAAGACCTTTGTGCCTTCTGGTCAGGTCCTTCACCAGTAGATTTGGTTTTCCTCTACAGACATAAAGTAGATTTTTCAAACATGACAATTCCTCTCTGCTGAATACTGGATTTGTAGTAAGTGTATGTAAACAACTGCTGTCAAAAGGGTATATTACATGGAAAATTGTGTTCTTCTTCTTCAAAAGCCTGCGTAAAGACTAGAGAAATGTTGAATTTATTTTTCACTCAGAATTACTAATATTTTTCTTACTAAATGTTCTACTACAACAGGTATCTCAGAAATATTGCATGATTATTCTTAACATTTGCTAATGGAAGTATGGAATGCAAATTATCCTTTAAGTCATATGACATCACTTTTGTTTCATGATTGAATGATGTATGTCCCTGTAAGTAGGTAATACAGGAGCATTTTTAAATGGCAAAATTTTCTTTGGCAAATCTTGCAGACTGAAACCTTAAATTTTCCTATGTCTGTTGTGGTAGTATGTATTTAAAACTGTTTTTCCTTCTTTTGCATTTAGTTTTACTCAGTAGTTAGAAAGAGAATATTTTCAGTAGAGTATCTTCTCTAGTCTAATGAACATCTACATGTTTATTTCCAAGTATATTGATTAGTTTTAATAGCATAACTAGGTCACATTATTGTTATTGGATAAATATTATACTGTGGAAGCATATCTCCAGTGTTAATATTATCATTTACAGGTTAGAGAATAAGGAATATTCTGTGAATTTCCTGCAATATTTGCCTTCAGCTTCTGTTTGAGTGGACATTCTTGCCAGAAAACTTGTTCAATAGCATATTTGGGGAATGCAAATACAACAGGAAGAGTACGAGACTGAATTGAACCACATTTCTTCATCAGGTGAAAATTCATCAAGCTTTTTGTGAAATGAAGAAAGCCAGAAATCGTCCATGTAGCTGCTTTCAGGACATAGTCACAGTCAAATCAGTTTTGTCAATCTCAAATATTAAAAAGCTAAATAATTATATTTATTGGGATTTAATTCATTATTGTATTCAACAGGTGTCTCACTTTTAAAGGTGCAGTACATTTTGAGTTTTTATTTGCTATAGTGGTTTTGAACCACAGGAAAATATAGTCATATTTTTGAACTTTTAAGACCAATCCCACCAGGTACTGTAATGCTCAGATATTGCAAAGGATCTCAGATATCTGTGGTCAAATACAACAGGTTTGCACTGGGGAATGAAGTCCTCCAGTGTCTCATCTGGCCTATATCATCACAGGACCTGACACAAAGATGGAGCCAGGAAAGCAGGTGAGGGATCCAGCACCACATTAACTCAAAGTTTCCATAGTAGCTCCCTGGGAGATGGATACTGCAGAGCCTGTGATTCACTGACCCTTCTGTATCCCCTCTGTTGTGCTTCCATCAGTGTTTCCAGGGGAGGAATTTGTTCCTGTTTAGGGAGATGCTTTCCAAATAGGTTCAAGCTTCAGATAATTCTTTTTCTTTACCACAAGCAGTAGAGATGATGTTCTACCAGGCAAACTGTCCACAACTACAATATTTCTTGCTAAAGTCATTGAGGGACATCTTGTCCTGAAGCTACAGCCCATTTCTCTCTTGCTAGTGAGGATGGAGGTCTGCCAGCTATGGATTTCCTTGCTGATTAGAAACAATATCTAATGCAATTTAAATCTGACATTGGGGTGGTGTCACCAGACATAGAGACATTCCTTAGTACATTAGAAGGAGGAGTTGGGTAAGTCAGAGAAGAAATTAGCCTGCTTTAAGTTAGGTTGGGTATGCACAACACGCTGAGTTCAGTGTGTCAAATAGATCAAATGCAGTCATTTATTGCCAAGACAAAAGATTTAAGCACAGTGGATATGTGTTTACATTTTACATCTCTAACCTTGCCTCTGTTCTGCAGACTTTAAAATTGCATCAGTGAGAAGAGGATGAGCACAGCTATCCTCAGGTGTAAAATGGAGGGTGTAGAAAATTTAAAAGGCAGAACAAATGAAAAGAATGTTTTTACCACTCAAGGAATTTTTCAGGACTTTTTTGCTATTTGATGCAGTATGGATTTCTACAATACATTGTTAGGAGAATGTCATAAAACATAGATTAATGATTGCATTTTCATCTTTTTGATGCGCTATTTAATGAGGTATATTCTCTTTCATATTTGACATAAAAAAGACAACTGCTGGAATTCTTCACATATGCATCAAATGACTTTTTGTGTTAATAGGTATAATCATCTAGGCAAAAGAATGCCACTTTTATATCATGGTTTGCAGGTGATTTGATATAGTCTGTCTAATACTCGCTAGAATAAATTGAAAATATATGTGGAAGTGCTGCAGTTTGAGCCCATTCTGCTTCCCAACCCCAAATGAAAGGGGACAAGAGCTCCCTTTCTGGAAGTTAGATAAAGTTTTTAATTTAAAGAATAAATGCCAGTAACCTTTAGTACCAGTGAGGGATAGTAACTAATGTGGTGGAGTGTGTAAAAACTAATGAAAGCAGTTAAAGTTGGTTTTATTCACTCACTGCTGTGCCAACACAAGTGTTTCTGTATCTCCGAAGCATGTAAAGGAGGGAAGCTGATTGTGGACACTTGGAGAGAGCAGCATGGACTGAATTTACGTAGTCCGGTGCTTCCACCCCTCTGAGCTTTAAGCATGATTTCTTGATGAGCCATTAAAAGATTTCATGGCTAGTGGTCATCATTAGATTGTTCTCACCATAGACTGGCATGTCCAAAGCCAATCTTTGTGAGACTGAAAGCATACTGGTTCTACAAATTATCATGTCTACACTCTTTTGTAGCCTGTATGCACAGTTTTAAGCACGTTCAGCATTCTTTTACTTTACAGCATTTGTAGCCTTTGTTTTAATCAATATCCTCCCCTTTAAGGGCTCCCACTTTTAACAGTTGCAGCTTTTAGGATTGTGTCTGTAGAGTGAATATAATTATTCCGAAAGCACCTAGCAAAAACTTGTTAGGTCACATGTTGAAAAGATGTCCACCTTTTCGTAACAGTTGATTTGTTTCTACAGGTAACTATACTTTTTGAAAAACAATCACACCACAGGTATCTTGAGCTTGCAGAATGAATTACTTCCTAGAAAGACCAATGCTAAAATGGTTTCATGTCACTTGAAAACCATGAACCTGTGGGTTTTGCAGTTCAGATAAGTTATGCAAATTTTATCACTGATTATACCTCTGTACTGCTGCAGACACCTATGAGCGTTGGGAGAACATGGAGAAACTTCCTTCCTTCTAAGTATTTATTCTCATTGCCTTCAAGCAGGTTTTTTAGCTGTTGGTTAGCTGCAAGTGCAAGGTTTGATTTTTTACACAACATAACAGTTGTTCCTCCGTGGGGTTTGGTTATTTACCGTCCATGTCTTGGATTTCTTGCCAAGTCTGCTACCATGGCAGTTTTATTCTCTTCCATTTATATGGGCTTCAATATAGTTTGAACAAGTATCCCAGCAGATAGCAGTATTGTCTAAAAGTGTTCGGAACTTGTATGAAGAAATATTCCTAAAATTTCTGCTACACCTTAAGACTATTCATTCAAACACAATGTGGGCAAATTGAAGGATGTCTCCCAAAATATAAGCTGTAACAAATGTGGATTTCGACATTCATTCCTACACATTTCTGCACTTTATCAGCCTGTTCTTCTCTATGCCACCCAGTCATTTGCTGCTTAGATTCTAAAGACATTTTACAAGAACTGCAGAGTTGTTTTTTAAAATATAATGAGAAAGAAAGCTCTGGGTTTTTTTTTCAAAAAAAAATCAAATTATGATCTCTACTCTCTTTATAATGGTTGGACATGCAAAACCTGTTTTTAAATTCTGTTTCTTTCTCATCTCCAGTGGCAGGCTCAGCTGCAGCCATTCTCTAAAGCAACACAGAAGAGTTCTATGTACTGTTTTGCAGACACATCATTTTTCTGAACTGAGAGGAAAGGTGGCTTGCACAGAGCTGCATGCAAGTGAGTAAGCACAGCCACTAGTGCTGGGATACAGTTTGTTGTTGCTGTCATTCCAGGAGACATCACAAATATTGGGGGGTTTTTAATACATATTGGGATTATATTAATACATGCCTATTTGTCACTGACTGCTCATTTCTGATGATAGCTTCAGGCTTTAACTACTGCTTTCCCAAGGTGATAATAACAAGGGGGTATATGGCAAAAAAATGTCTTTTGAACCATGTTTGTAACAAGGCAGATGACTGCTCACTTGTTGCTAGGGTATATGTTACTTATGCTAGGATATATTTTCTTAATTTTAATAGCAGCAAGTCCTCTTGCCATGAAAGTGTACTTTAGAGATATATATATATACTTTTACGTATATATGTGTAAAGTTTAATATATGAAATTCTGAAGTGTTAAGCTGAAAAATAATGGTATTCAGTGTTCAAAGCTTTGAGCTAGAAGCCCATTCTTCCCACGGACTTTAGACTCATGGCTGGCTTTGAAAGAATTTTTAAATATATCTTTGAAGATTTAAAAGTAGTTTTATACCAGAAGGCAAATATACAGTAGCTTCTTCTGTGAAGCTTATCTTTCAACTGGCAATAAATAGTGTATGGCTCAGTGATTTTTGATCTAGTTTGGCCTATTTATTCTGTTATACCTGAATGGATTGCTTTAATATAGTATTGAGATGAGCTCCCACTCTGGAAGGTCATTATATGGTAATGAATTACCATCTCTTCTTATCCCAGAACTGAAGCAGAGCTTTCTCAGAGTGCAGTGCTGTCAACAGGGGTCGGTGGTGAGAGGTCGGGGGGGAAGCACGTCAGGCGAGGGGCTCTAATCTGTGAGGCACGGACAGCCAGTGAACCTTTCCTTTTATCAGTGAGGCAGCTCCCTCCTAGGAGGTCGCCGTGTCTTTAGCATACAAAGACTATAAAGCATGTCTTTTTTCCTGTGACTTTCTACTGCTCACTTCATTGGGAAGGGTGACATTTAAAGTTTCACATTATTGTCTTTAGTTTTGTTTGAGATTTTTTTCTCCACATCTCTTCCCCCCTCCCCATTTTATTTATTTTTTAACAAATTTTTTAACACCCGATCTGAATATTTCCTGGGGTAAAGCAAAGATTTGAGAGAAAAATGGAGTTTCAATGTTTTTTTTTTCTGAAAGATTATATTACATAACAACCATAAAGGAAAACTAAATATGGTTGTTGTATAACAGCCATACAGGCCATAAATAATGGCCTCTAATTGAAAACTTTGTTTTCAACTGTCTCACTTTCTAAGTATAAATGCATACTTATTGAATAAGATGTCTAACTTGAATCAAATTTAAAATTAAGGTGAATCTTGGCAAGACAGGTCCCTGAATTGTGTATTGATTGAAGTTTGTCATTATTTGATGTAGCTAAAATAGGTTTTGTTTCAGGATAAATATTTACCCTAAAAAATACATATTTATTTATTCATCAGGAAAACATGCATCCTGAAGAAGTCAGTCTGCGGTATTAAGAAATGCCAAATAATACATAGATAACCAAAGGTGACTTACATGTAAATTTCTTTTACACAAAACTCTTCAAATGCTGGCAATAACTCAGTCTTTCTGTTAAAGAAGCCAAAGAACAATTACTAAGCAGTGAGATGGTTAGCTACCACCTGAAGGCATAATTCTACAAGGCAAATGCACATGGACTTTGACAACTGGCAAGATTTCTGATTTTCTACACAGCAGAAAACTCTCCCTACCTTATCACTACACAATGACATTACCTGTTTGATTATTATCATTAATCTTTTTGCATTATATGGAAAAGTAGTTCTAGTGGATGTAAATACCTTAGAAATTATCTACTCTTTCCTTTTTATAAGTAAGAGCTATTTTTTCTTGTAGTGTACTCTATACAAAACCCTTTCAGTTTGTGAGATGGGCCACATCCCAGCTGATCCATAGGGCTCAGTTTTCAAGAAGTCCCAAGGAAATTTCTGTGGGTGATCTGCTTTATTATAAGACAGAAATTGAGCCGGCTGCAGAGGTCTTGTCAAAGTTGAAATTCATAAGGTTTCTTCTGTTCTGAGTTAAGCTACTGTATCTGATTTAGGAAATAGGCTGGAGAAAAAAAAGTAATGTTCAGCTCATTTAGATATCACCTATAAATATAGTTAATTTTACACAGGTTAAGAATGGTTATAAGGTGCCAGGAAAGTACATGATGCATAAAACAGGCCTTCCAGAAAATAATTGTACAGGAAATTGTAATTTTGCTTATAATGAAGTCATACATAAACTGCACAATGAGGCAAGTCATGTCCATATTGAACCATTGAGTAGCATGCCAAAACTGCTATTATTACTTCTTTATTCTTGATTCTCTTATTTTCCACATAATTCTACTGTTTTCCACTTTAAAAATACGTTATTTTCTGTATAAAGCTCATGAAGGTCAAGAAAAGAGTGGCTATGAGTACATACTGCAAATGGACTGAATTCTTTGTCTTGTCCATTCAGTCTTAGAGAATAACAGCAGGATCAGGTTTTAAAGGTCCATAGATGTTTCCCAAAACATACACTAGAGACTTGGTGTAAGAAGCAAGTAGAGCCTGTTGTCTGCATTTTAACTTCTGCTTCCTTTGTGGTGGTGGTTGTAAGTTTTAAAAAACTTGAATAAGGGATTTATTGTCTCACCTAAGGGGGTGTGTGTGTGTTGACATTCTCCATTTCCATTCTGTCTTATTGCATGAGAATGAATGAAGCCTCAAGAAAGTGTCACTGGAGAGGGGAAAGGGCTGGTCAGTGCAACACCTTTGCAGTTATTACTGGTAAGTTCTGTTCATGCTGGGGGGTAGAAGCTTGGTTTTCATAATGTCGTGTCCCTATTTATGTAGCAAAGATTAAAGACACATTTTAACAGACATTTGTTTTCTAAACTTGTTTATTAAAAGGAAACAATGACTTTTTTTCCCAGGTGACATTTTAAGATAATGGGAATCATCACAAAGAGCAATCACTTTCTGAGCAGGTGCTTAGCATCATTATCCTGTATTAGGAAATGTAAAGACACGATTTATAAAAATGAATCTCTGGTGTCACTCTCTAGTAAATGAAAAATAATTTCCCTCCTGTCACTTGATTTTAGGCAACATTAAATTAGTGTAAATGAGGTCAAAATCAGGCCCAGAGATTATTCAATATATTGAAGAAGAGATAGTGAAGTGTATTATCTGGAATTTAATTAATTTTGTGTTTCTCCAAACAACTTTTATTGGCATCAGTACACTGAATATATTTTAAATATAAATACTAAATTACACACCTGAGTACACTTCATTTGTGTAAGCCATAAGTTAGAACTTGCTTTTACTGCTAGGAGTGGCATTAGCAAGCTATTTAAATAAAGGAAAAATGATTTTAGAATTACTAAATAAAACAGCAGCAAAATATGCACAGCTAGAAAACTTTACTTTAAGGAAGAAATGTAAAGTACAACATACTGAGAATCCTTGCCAATTGTTCTTAGAGCAATGTGCATTTTGCAAGGATGCACCATAACTCTTGAAGACCAAAACAAAACTATTTTCTTGTTGAATTACATTCAAAGACAATAATCCCTAAAATCATTTTGATGTAAAACAAATCATACAGTATTTCATACTTTTAGATTTGGTCTTAGTCTTTGCGTCTTCATGAATTTTCTTTATTATTGCTAGCTTAATTGAGCATAAACTTCTATTTGACGTAAGGACATAGCTGACATAAAGTTCACATTTATATATAGTTTCTTAGTCTAACAAACTCTAACAATCCTTGGCTAAACTCTGGCCTCAAACTACTAGCCATGCAATTAATTGTTTTCCTGTGGTGATTGGAAGCCTCACAACATTTTGCTGTTTTTTAATCAGAAACTGTTTCCAAATTAAGGGTTCTCTCTCAGACTTTGTGCCTGTGCTTTATGCTTTCCAAGAAATTAATCTTAATAGAAAATGATCAAGGTCATGTATATTTGCTCCTTGTAGTTTAGGAGCTAAGGGCTTTTTCATATGAAAAGCTGCACCTCAGATTAGTTTGACACATTAAAACATTTCCCATCACTTTCCCTGTCCAGAGCTGTTTGGTCAAGATGGTGTAGACTGAAAAACATTTATCTTAAAATGGGTTTTTTACTGCATAGATATCAGGGCAGCCTTACACAAAGCTGTTTTTTGTTGTACTCTCATGACAAGGTGCTAGTCCAATTGATATAATTAGGAGTTCAACACATTCTAATTTTGGAAAGCAAACAGCATTCTTAGTGCAAGCCTTTACCTGGGGGGGAAAAAACCAAAACCCACACTAAGTTATAATTCCCAGAAGTCTTTAAGAGAACATTTTAAAGCTGGCAGAGCAGAGATAAATGCAAAGAAAAGAAAACACTTTGAAAGCATGTTTCAAGCAAAACATTTCAAAGTGCTACCAATAGAAAGTCAATAAGGACTTCCATTACCACATCACTTCGCAATTGTAAACCTGTGCAAATAATTTTTCTTAAAAAAGCACCCAACCTTCTCTGAGGAGTCACCACCCAAGCAGTCCTAATAGCAGCTGTCTGGCAGTTCAAGAATGTAGGTGGTGAATTAAGGAAATACTGCAACTGCTGACTCACTTCACACAAAGGTAATTGCAGACAACTTGAGTGAGGTCCTGCCTTGAACACAACAGAGGAAAGTCACAGAAAGGGGCTGAGACAGGTTCTGTTTCCCAGTGTGACAGCTGGTGGGACAAAGTTAACTGTCTCTTGGGTTTTAATCCAGTGGTGAAAGGAAGTACACTCAGAAACATATATGCACCTATTGCTAAGAAATGAGAAGATGTTATCTGAAAATATGAGAGAGCAAGGCTAAGGAACAGTCTGCAAGGCAGGCAGAGGAAAGCCCTTTCATTAAGGCAGATACTCTGACTTTTGAAAAAAAAAGTCAGGTCCTATTTTGTCCTCAAATGCTGTCTGGCCTTGTGCAATGGCAAGATCTTACAAGGAGATCAGTTAGAACACAGAAACTACTGTTTTGGGAAATAATAAATACTGTAAAAAGCATTGCCAGACAGCATTTATTTTCCTTGTGTTCTCATGACTGATAGGGTTATTTCCTCCAAGTCTACTTTTGCAGTTACGCACCATGACATTCAGCAGAGGAAACGTGGCATCCTTCACACAAGATGCACTTTTGGATTCTTCTAACTGACCTCATAGTAAGAGTTCATTCAAGTTAAAATAGCATCATGTAAGTTGAGCCCATATCAACCATGAAGTCATTCTTTTGTTTTCTTAGAGAAATGATAGATTCAAAGATACTAGTTCTGCTAGAATTCTAATTGGGTATTTTGGAACCTGTGAAGTGGTAATCTATAGCCATCAGAAAATATGGGCTTTCTCTAAACCCAGTAGGATCACAACAATACTAATGTTTCTGGAACTTTTAAGGGGGAAAAAAAATGACTGGATGCTGTAGATGAGTGAGAGAGCCTGTGTCTTTAGGGCGATCTCAAGCCGGGATTTTTCTAAGACAGTCTAGAAGCGCTTGGAGATACTAGCATGAGCACATAAAAGCTGAAAAAATAAAAGCAGGTGGTATAAGAAAATATCTTGCTGATCAGACAGCTGTTTGCATTGCATAGGTGCACTTGGTGTTGCTTTCCAAATGCAAGAGTCTGCACATGTTGCTAAACAGAGTCAAAGAATGGCTTTGGTTGGAATAGACCTTAATCACATGCAGTTCCAAGGCCATGGGCAGGCATGCCACCCTCTAGACCAGGGCACTCCGGGCCCCATCCAACCTCGGCCTGGAACAAGTCTGTGTATTTACTGGTTCCTCCCTCTTCAACATGCAGGGAAAGCAAGGTACAAGTCTCAGTTGGATCTTAGGTGTGACAATAATGAGTGCAACATCTCAAAAATCCCACTGAGTCAGACCTCAGTTCCTTAAGTCCCCAGGTAGAAGACACACTGCACCTAGGGTATTTATTGTGGGAGGCATTTCTAACCATAAATAATCCTAACCTGCATTGGATTACTATGAAAGGACTTCAGATCTAGTGTTTGTTGTTGACTACTATGGAAACAGAGATAAACACCATCTCAACAGGGAAAACAGGGAATGTTCAGGAGAAAATCCCTTTGGACTTTTTGCCTCACAATAGGATCTAATATGATCCCTTTAAGGTGAAGGCAGCTGCATAATGTAAATTTCCTTCCAGATTCAGAATGTGCTTTATTGATTACTGATGAAATTTTAATACCATGCTAAATGTAATTTATTCAAGAGGTATGCTATTAATAAACAGAAACATTACTACACCTGAAATTTACAGGATGACGTAAAAAGTACATCTCATGTTCAAGGTGGTTTTGCAAGGTATTTGAAGATCATTTTTATTCAAAACAGTAGATGGAAATTCTGGGTTTCCATTTTTAATGCTGTATTGTTATGAGGTCTGTATTTGGTTGGAATACAGGAAAGAAGCAATATCACAAGTAGATTGTTTACTGCTTAACCTGCTGCAGGAATGGGGCCATCCACAGAGCCTGGAACAGGGATTTGGGTTCACTCCCTGAGTTTGCACCAGGGAACCTAAGAACAGACTTGGGACATGAGCCATAAGAGGGGACTAAGTCAGCCTTGAAAGGCAGAGAAGAGCAGAAAAGCAGCTGACTTGCTGACAATGTGGCTTTTAGGGGAAATTTGCAGGTTTTGTGAGAACCACAAAACAGTCAAATGGAGCTCAAAAAGGTCAAGGAACTTGAGAAATAGAGTGAACCATTCTTTGTGGCACCAAAACTTAGCATGGGAATTTTTGCAGATGACTTTTACCTCTCTGAAAATAACAGCTGATAATGAAACTCTGGACTTGAGTTTAATGATCCCAGTGTGAAAGGGCACTTATAAAATGATTTCTCCTTTTGTTGGCTGCTTCTAAACAACATTTTAGAAAAACATAAACAATTTACAGCAAAAAGAGCCTTGTTTTTTTTTCCCCTGACTTGAATGCAATAATTGCTCCATTTACTTTATGGTTCTCCTTTTGGAAAACATAAAATAAAATCGATAATGAGCAGAGCAAGGGGCATGTGGAGCCAAACAAGGTAAGTGGCAGATGGTCACTGAATGATCACACAAAGTCATAACATCAGTGATCCTGGAAAGGACTCTTGTCCAGGCAATGAGTATGGCATAGTTTCCTAAACTTAAGTAGGTAGTTTTGAAACATAACTCTAAAATCACTCTGAAGTATTTTTAAAATGCCTCAGTATTGTGCCTGTGGGGGAAACTACTTTTTGTGTATTGGCGGTGATTTAAGGAATGAATTTTGGCAAGCTCAGCCAAGTTCCCTCACTGCACAGTACACAGTAATATTCATTATGATTATATCAAATACTATCCATTCTGTGTAGAATTAAATTTGATCTAATTTTGAAATGAATTCAAACTGCTAATACCCAGGTGCGCCCTGGAACCAGATTTTTCTTGGTAACTAGACGACCACTCCTTGATGGCTAACTTTTTAAATTTTGTGGAAAATTCTTATTACATTTTACATTACTGCTTTTTGAATGGAAAATATTTATCAGAACAATAAATGGGTCCTCTCTTCTAAATTTTTGTGAGAAGCCAAGAAACCACAACAATGGACCACAAAAATCCCCAAGCTTGCTCAGTGCTTTTGCTCCTGAAGAAGCAGAATACCTTTCCAATCTCCAGGGCTGAAGCTCTGGAGAGTTTTGAGTGTTAAAAGTTTCTAATCTTTATTCTGCTTTACTTATCTGGCCATACATATTCATGAGGAAGGTCATTATAGCAGCACCCAGTAGTGTGGCTCCAGTTTCGAGCAGCAGCACTCAACGCTTAACAACCAAACTCACAGAAGAGCATTGCAGAACTGAACACCAAGGCAGTTAGAAGAAAGCAATTTTCTGAAAACTAATGAAACCAAAAAAGTTTTCATTTACATTATTGGGCTACCATGGGGAAAAGAGCTTTCTGTCTTGTTTGAGTCTGTCTTCCTCCAGATTTTAAAAAAGCTATTTTGCTTTGAGAGCACTCTGACAGGGTGTTGCATACATGTATTTTTCAGGTGCAAGAGGAGGGCACAGAGCAAGTGGCCTGAAAGACATGGATTCAAATAGCCTGGTCATCAAATTTCAGCAAAGAGTGGGCTGAAAAATAATGTAAGAATCACATTTTTTTCTGCTACAGCTGTGGTCTATGACTACTCCAGGTCTTGGTACAGACCCGAAGACATCAAAAAACTTTTGATGTAAAACTACCAACTAAGTAAGCTTTGAGATTGGATGCTGAACTGAGAATTTAGAGGAAGTTTTGGGAGACTCCCTCAGACCACCTGAGTTTGAAGGAACTCTGCATGTACTGGAGTTCCCACAAACCTGTTCACTGGTCCCATATGCAAGCACGTACAAATGTAGTATTAGGGCATCCCTCCTGCAAATGACACTTTTTAATACCTGAACACCCAGACACTTTTCAATACCCTGCCTCACATCACTCCAGTTTTACTCTCAGTTCAGTATAAAATTATTTTTCAAGTGATTTATAGTTTCATGCTAATAAAAGTGTACGCAAATTACTTAAAGACTAATATATGCTAGATAAAATGTTGCTAACGTTAAAATAAGTGTATTTGTTAATATTTCAGTCAAGCATTTATTTCAAGTTACTGGATATATCAATGTCAACATATTTCAATGTATATAAGTGTGAGTGTGTTTGGATGAGTGGGTGGCAATAAATGTATAACCAATGTATTTCTATACCACAAACTGAATATTACTTTCTTATATACTGTGTTTTGCCAGAGTATTAGTTTGACTCATTAGGTTCAAGTACTTGTGCGTGTATGAACAGCAAAGAATAACAGCAAGACAAAGGAGAGCATTCTTATCCCCCAGCTGGGTGTATTCCTTTTTCTCTCTAGTCTTTGCCAACTTTATCTCATATTCTCTTTCAAGTTCTGCAGATGTGACCTTGATTGCTGCCTACAGCATAGAGGAGGAAGGCCATTTCAACCCATTCTCACATTTTTGTGCCTCAACGAGAGGAACATGTAATGCTGATGTGCTAGGCTGGTGCTACAATGCATTTTCTGCAGGTGACTACAGACGCAAATGAAAAGAAAAAAGCTGGCAATGAGTCCATTGTATGCAGCTGGGAGCTGCTAGGGTCTAAACAGAGATCTCGTTCCCTCTGTCTGGCAGCTTCTGGAGGAATCCTGCCTCCTGTTGCTATCCATCTCTCATTTGAGGATGGAGGATCAAGTCTGGATCCTGAGTGTTTTTTCTTTTCTTTAGTGTCAGCTTTTGTCTTCATTGTTCTGTGGGATTGGCTGTCTCTGCACCACAGTCAGGGTCTTCACCTTTTTATTTCAATGATTATAAGGTGAGATTTTATTGTATCCTTATCACTGCTGTGGTCCTGGAGACAGCTTCTCTACCTTCCCTCACTATTTGTATTCTGCCTATGATATTGATCTGAAAAATTATTTGTTCTGTGAACATCACCTTCCCTGCTTTCAAGTGCCAAGTGACTGTGCCTGAAACATCTCCCCTTGGCCTCTCAAACTGTCCCTGGCATTGTGGGGCTCACTGCAGGGTCAGCTGAAATACATCTGGAGGTCCCCACCATCCCTGTGGAGCTGCATCCCTGATGCAAACCCCATGCTCACTCTGGCAAACTTCAGGCTGCTGAAATCAGGGTCACCCCTGCAGACACCCCAGTGGTGCTGCCAGGCCAGGGGATCTCCTTCAGGCTGTGCTGGCCCCATGCCAGCATGATGCAGAGGGTGATTTTACGTAAATGCTCATTTCTGCTATTTGCAGCATTTTTTGTAGCCTGAAAATGGCCTCTCTTTGCAGTGGTTTTAAAATGGCAACTGAATTTTAGGTGGTTTTGAATGAAGAAGTGATTTTCCACAGCTGAGATAGTTTTTATCAGAATATTCTTAATATTAACAATGATGCCATTCAATGAGTTAAACCCACCACTCCCTAGAGACTATTAAAAATTCAGTAACCTTGGCAACAAAACAAAAAGCCATTCTGGTTTAGTTGTTTCAAATGAGGAAAATACACCCTTACATGTGTGAACATATTGTTAACAGATTGGTCTGACTTGTTTTTATTTTCCTAACTGTATAGCTCAATCGTTTATTTCTTCCTCTTGCTTCCTTAAACATTCCAATATTAGAAAATGCCACATTTTCTTCATATAAAACCTCTTCTACATCACAGAATATCATCTGATCAGGAAAAAACACCCTACTTCTCTCTGAAACAGAACCAGAAACTGTCCAGAAAACAGTGCAGCAGCATACAGACACGCTTGTCTATGGACTATAAATAGAAAACAAAAATATGCACTCAGGTAATTTTTCAAGACAAACTGAAACTTTTAGAGAGTGTATAAACTTGCTCTATTCCATGAAGAGGTAGATATCTATTCCAGGTTAGGAATCAAGCACAGGAATATTCCCTTCAAGGCTAAAGTCTCATATAGCCCCAGAAGATAAGGTGTGTGTTAAGACACAAGTTGGTGTGTTTGCACAGTGCTATTGAACACAGAAATACGTGGGACTAGTGGGAAAACACTGGGTGGCTGTGTGCCCCAGTACCCAGCAACACTGAGGTCGCTGGTTCTCTGCACCTCCACAGGGCTTTGCAGCTGAAAATTGCTCTTACACTTGCCTGCCTGAGGTTTTGTATTTGCTTCTGCAAATTATACCAAAGCATTACCCTCGTTCATTTAAGGGGCTTGAGGCACTAAGTTCAGGCCATCTAACAGCAAACTACAAAAAGTGCTGTATGTTTTCTTTTTTTAAGTTTGTGAAATAATTTGTTTCCCCAAGCTAGTGATAATATGGATTTGGAGCACAGCTTTCCCAGATTTATTTAATAAAAGGTTACCATTTTTCTTCTAGCAGAAAGAAGCAGGGAAAAGAAAGCTATTCTTCTCCACACAATGGAAGGTAGGATTATAGAATAAACGCAAGGGAGATAAGAAATGTGAATCAATTTAAATGACCTTTATTCAGGCTTCATTGAAACAAATGAATAAGAGGATTTATCCACCAGAAAATAAAGCGGAAATAAGAAAATAATGACTAAATAGCAAACTAAAGGAAAAATTCTAATTATATTGAAAGAGATTTGTCAGGGTTTCTTAGTTTAAAATTAAAATCAACTAAGAGCATGTTAAAATGTATAGATTAAAGCTGAGCAAACATAATAAACCCACTTGGACAGCTAAGCTAGGAGTAGGATATAATGCAGTGCTTGCTGCTGAGAGAGGGCTTTGCCTATTTGCACCATTAACTTCCTAAAATTTAGTCCTCCTACCTTATGGATCAACTGTTCTAGAGATTAATTGGCTCTCTAATCCTGTGAATTCCTGTTTTTACATTTATCACATAGGACAGGGCTCTAAAGACTCCACTGCAGAGCTGGGCAAAAAATTAAGTGTAAGAATTTTAATGATACCATAAACAATAGCTGTGGTGCTCGAGGTCCAGAGTGCTGGCTAAACCTCAGCTGGGTGCATGGGATCCTCAGCCTGACATTTGCTTGCCGGGCCGTGCAAAGCAGGGACAACTCCAAGAGAAGTGTCAAGTGTCTTGGTGCCCAGAACTGGCATGAGAGCCCACCATGTGTGCTGGAATTCACCAACATCCCTTGCAGCTCCTGGACACCCACCTGGAGTCTTTGTTTCTTGCAGCCACCTGAACACTACTTTTTTGTGTTTGTATTTTTTTTTCCCCTCCATAAATATGTTTTCATATTTATAACAAACCACTTTAAATTAGTAAACTGTATATGCAGTTCTTCCAGTGCTGCTTTTTTTTTTGTTTAGCTTAAACCTTCCTTACATCTTCGCCTCTTTTTGATATGGCAAGCAACGAACTAAAACCATTAATTACATGGTGATAAACTTCTGTCAGTGCACAGATCTTAGGGTAATAGGTTTAAGCAAAGTGATGGAATTTGGCAGCTTTCCTTTCCTCGCAAGATTATGTCAGTTGCTCCTAAATCCATCGATCCAGTGAGACAGTAATTAGTTAATTTAATGAGAATCAAAGGATTTTAACCTGCAGAATTTACAGTACTAACAAGACAAGTTATTATTGGAAGCTATTTCCAATAAAAACACTTCAATCAGCCAACAAGAATATTGTCTCTAGATTAAAAAAATGGAGCATCATTTATCATTATCACCACAGGGTTAGGCTAATGATAGAAAATATTCTGCACTTACGCTGGTGTTGGGATGTTGGCTACAGTCAGAGAGTGCTTATTTTGTTTTAAGAACGTTAATATGAATCACCTTTGTGAACATCTTCTTAGGGTGCAGCCATGTGCATGGATGCTTTTGCTTCTTCTTGTTAATTATTTTCCCACCAGTGAGGAGATTTCTGCTGGTGCCTGATGCTGTGGCTGCCAGAGAGCTGCCAGGGGCAATACAGTGGGCAGGGGAAACAAGACTGAATTGGAAAAGGCAGATTTGCTTCCCAGCAAGATGTGCCCAAGAAATATTGGTTTCAGCTGACAGGATCAGCACAAGCCAAATGTGCAGGGAAACTGTGTTGAACCTGCATGATACTGGAGTCTATCTTTACCATATCTCTAAAGCACAGCTAATTGTTCTGAGGTGACATCCTAAACCTGGCATTTAATTTAACTCTACAGAGAGTAGCACTTCTGTTGTTAGCAAAAACAAGCAAAGAACCCAAAACTGCTCTGCAAAAGAGCAAACCAAATAAAGCCAACCAGGAGCCAACTAAATGAAAAATGCAGCCCCCAGTCTCTGTTCATTCACCTGTGCTATACAAGAGTGGTATAATAGTATACAAGACAGACAGAGAGACACACCCTACCTCCCACCTCCCCACATCCACTTCCAGATTTTGACAGTTCAAGGAACCTCTGGTAAGCAAGTATGTTCTGTGGAGAACTGTCTCCTGCAGTTGTAAGAAGTCAGGTATAAGGTAGTCTCCACACAGTTTGAATTACTGTAAATCCATACCATGGCTTTTGTAAAGTGTACTTGCAGCATGCTTTGACCGTGAGCTGTGAGCAAAGATGCTGTGACAAGTTGGAATATTGCTCATCTCTGGAATTGCCTCTCATTCTGGCTTTCATGACAAACTTCATGGTTCCTTCTGCTGGTGGTATTGCTTATCTCCAGCACCAGTTTTGCAAATAGCCTGAACACTTCAGATGGCTTTAAGGAAGAAATGTGAAGATGAGAATATTTGGTGGCAAAACTTTCTTACAATATAAATATTTAGAGGGGCATGAATTTCGATGTGTTTATTTAAAAGCATCTTTGGTTTACAGTTAGCTCCAGAATCACTGCATAATATCCCCATCACACAAGTAGGAAGTCAATTTACACATAAATTTAACAAATTTGTCGCTTGTATTTCTCTTTGCTTACATAAAATAGACATTTGAGTATAAAAATATTGTGATTAATTTTGAGAATTAGTTGGCTGAGTACTTAAACAATTCCCCTACCAGAAAAACAAGAACTATTTAACTAAAAGAAGACCCAATGTCTTCTCTGAGGATGCTTTAAAAAGATTATTTAAATCTTATAAATATTCAAAGACCTGCCTAGAAGCTAATGGATTTTTAAGGAAAAACAAAGCAACAATGTGTTTATGAGAAACAGCGTCTTATCTTCTACTTAACCAATTAAATAAAAGAGTAAATCCTGTGTTGTGACTGTGTTTTGAAAATTACCTCCGTTGAACTAGATTGTATCTGCTGAAATACAGTCAGGATTTTGCTGAAAATAATGTGTATGTATTTCAGCTTAAACAGGTAACGCTGTTGCTATAGGAAATTTGCAGGGCCTTAAAGAACCAAGGTGAAGATGCATGTTTCCAACCCTTCTCTTTGCTGCAAATAACAGGCCAGTATCTGAACCCCATGTTCATTTTACATTTTAGCTTGCCTGAAGACAAAACCTTCATGGTTTCAGAGTAGCCGTGATGTTTCTGAGGGGGTTAAAAGACCAACTAAATCTGATTAACTTTGATAAAACCACTCAGTGCAATCACTGATTTCTCCCCAAGGATAGTGACTAAGTATATTTAAGCATATAGTCCATATTTACACAAATCCTTGTGCATTTGAAAGTGGGCACGTATTTAAGTGTGTGTAGTGGAGTGGTGTTTGGTTAAGTGGGGCCTCACATGGTGTATCATGGCCACTTGTGAGGAAAGCTCCCCAAATTCTACCAAATCTCAGCTTTCACAGAAACAAAATGAACCTAGGCACATAATTTTTATGTAACCTCCCCACCCATTTTATTGTGTTCTAAATGTGCATTTTCCAATTGATAGTTTAGCTTGATCATGTAGACAAAAACATAATTTGAACATATTTTTCAGAAAAAATAATTGTCCGATTTCATTTACTTGAATAAAAAGTTGTTGTCCAACATGCCTAAGTGAGAGGAGAGAAAAGGCCTTGCTACTATAACCCTTGCATCTGTAGAAATTTTAAGGTGATGTGAATGATGTGTGGGGGTTTTTTTGTTTTGTTCTGTTTTGTTTTTTTTTGTTGTTGATTTTTCTTTTTTTTTAATGCTCTGCTTCATTCTCACTGAACACATTGACAAATGTTAAGATGAAACCTCAGCTGAAGGAGATTCTGCAGAAATACTGGCCCCCTAGCAACACTGTTACTAGGCACAAGGAGTACATAAAACCTTATTCCCCACAAAGACTGCGCTTGAGAAGGAAATAAAATTTTATTTTCTTAAAGATAAGGTGCTTGCAAGTGTTTCACATACTTCTAAATATACTGTAAGCACAATTTGAATAGTTGCAGGATTCATAATATAAACTCAGAAAGACGATTTCGGTGCTGAAGCAGATAACTAGTGGAACCAGAGATACAGATCTTTTCTGTGAAAAGCATGTTTCCACCATTACGCATTGGGAGAAACAGAGCATTTGATTTTGATTCCAGAGAAATAGAAGTAAAGAGGACAATAGAATCCACAAAGAGTGGCTGCTATCATAAGAGAGGGCATGTGAATGGGGAAGGCTTGTGGCAGCCTAGTTATCGCCTGGAAGAGGCCTAGGCCCTGCAAAGAGAGATGGTTCACAAAAGAGCATCCTGCAAGAAAGCAAAGTGAATAGGACAGCAAAATGAATCTTTTCACTGGCTAGATGAAGGATGTACTCGGAATAATGTGCCTCTAGGGATAAATCCTCTTTCTTCTCTCTCAGGAGCTTACTCAGGAACCAGAGCCTACAGAGTGTTACTGATGGCCATGAGTCAATGAATATATGCTGTGTTGGTGCAGTTTATGAAGCATCCAGCAATCTTTTAAAACTCTGCTTTATCCTCCAAACTGTTGCTAAGACAGAATTGTATCACTATAAATTTCTAAGCAAATTCTTTGAATACGTTGCTTTTAACAATTGTATATTTTCTCTTATCGACCAAAGCATTTGTGAATTGCTGTACAGTGCAGCGCATGCCTTAACTTGTTTGTAAAAACAGCTTCAATAAGATGCATAGGGTTATATCCTCGTACATCTGGTCACCAGGAACAAAGGTTTTCTCTCTATTACAAGGGCAAAAATGCACACAAAAAGCAGAGTGGACTGCTGAGGACATAACCTGGGAAAAGAGACCCAAGCTCTGCTGTACTCACAGACCCTTAGGTGCTTGATCGCCATGAAGATGGCAAGGCTCTGGCACTGACTGGAGGTGCACATTGAGTAATTTTGATACTCAGAAATGGCTACTCTGCACCCTAATTTCCCATGGAAGCAGGGGTCCAGGTCACAAGCAGCTGTACTGTAGAACCCCAGCACTGCTGCCGTCACCACCTCCTGGGGACAGATAACTAACACATTCTCCAGCTCCTGCCATATTCTGACAGAAGGAAGAGGAACAAGCCTTAGGGAAAATGTTTGGAGTTTTTTTCTCTCTAAAAAGAACCCCAACTATTTCCAGCATCAGCCTCTCTGTAGCTTGTTTTACTTTCCCAGCTGAGCAGATCCAGCACAGATGCAAACCAATGGAGTGCTTTTGATTTTGTACACCCACGTTCACAACAAGTCTCTCTCAATCAGCATTGTTCATGCTTGCAACAGAGGTTGCCAATTGTACTACATGTTTTACGTGGCAACTGTTTACAAGAAAATTACATTGTTTATGTATTTTTGCTGCAGTTAACAAATTACCTTAAATGTCAAGTTGCTTGATACAGAAATAAGGGAGCCTACTGTATGCCTTAAAGCACCACAATTGTTGGTAAATTGCATTCAGCACAGAATTATAGACATTTAAACATCATTCGGAAGGAAAATACTTTCCCAAGGGATCCATCTGACATCATAAACTATGAAAGTGAAGGCTTAACAATTTATAAATGTCAGCAGCACAAAACCACCCCATCTTCTGAGTACGATTCGTCACGTGCAGTTAATGGTTTAACAGTTGCACTGTACCGCTATTGATCTTTTATTGCTTTTGTGAAATTAATTTGGTAGCTGTTCATTTATCATTAATTGTGCTGTGAGCTTCAGAGAGGATTGAGAGCATGAAGGAGGTTGACTTATGCACTGGACCTAGCATTTTGTGGCATAATGAGAAAAAATGAGTCACATCTATCATTCTGCACATAAGACCCATTTATAACCATCTTCCTTGTCCTCACTGCTGTCTTCTGTGTCATCCTGGCAGCCTTTTTATCAGCTAGGGCCATTAAGCACTTAAAAAAATCAGTATTTTCTGTTTTCATACAGAAGTGTTGCCAGTCAGGGGCTGTGGATGGCTCATAGATGCAGTTCAGGGCAGCAAGGAGCCAGTACTCAGTCCCCTGCTCAGGCACTGCTGGGTGGCAGGAGCATCAGCACAGCAACTCTAACACTCACTCCACAGGCAGGTTGGTGAATCCCAACAGCTTCAGGTAACACCCACTACTTCAAGAGGCTGGTGGTAGTACTTGCCTCACACTCACCAGTGCCTTTTCACCTCAAGGCTGACTCATTGCCTGGGAAGATTTTTTGACCCATCTGGAAACCTTCCATGCCATATGGTGTACATAGAATTACCACCTCCTCTCACTCTCCTAGTAGTCTTCCTCTAACAATCCAGCTCTGGTGAGCCAAAGTGCTTCATTTCAATACCCTTGTTTTCCTCTTGGAATCCCCTTTCCTCATGTCATGTACACGAGAAGATATATTCTCATGGTCTGCTTACAATCCCCACACAGTACCCCAATCTCTGTGCATCATGCTGAATCATCTGCTGTGTTCAACTGCTGCTTATTTGGGAAAGTGCCACCAGGACTTCACTCACTGTGGCTCAAAGGTTTGGATAAAGGAATACAGTTTGTCAGGATCAGAAGGACAGAATGTCCCTTGAATGAGATCTACAATTTGCTTTCACTGGTCCAGTGGCACCAGTATTCACAATGGAAATGTTTCATCACAGGTGAGAGGCAACAGGCCAGAACTCCATGCCTGTCACTTTGCTTCCTGACACTGCACTGCTGTAGTTCAGCAGATTGAGAGTATGATCTGTTCCACAAGGTAACAATTTGCCACTACTTGGTACTTCTGATATAGGTCTTTATTTTTCTCAAGTTACAATGATAAATCATAAGTATTTCCTCTGGTCTTAGTAATGAGTGTCATTCTAAAATTTCAGAAGGGCCTCATTAGTGCTCTTGCCTGTATTCACCCTATTTAAATTGAGTAGTAAACAGGGAATAGACAATTCACACAAAATTTCACTAGCAAACCATAACCCATCACTGTATCATACTTCATGCTTTCCAAGACAGTGGTATTTTTCTGTGCCTTTCCAGCAGCAGATGCCTAGTCAGTGCAGAGGGAGCTTTGCTATTAATTATGATGATAATGTAGTATCATTTGCATTTTCTTCATACATATTGCATATTTCACAAGAATAAGAAGGGAAACAGTGTAACTACCTGAAGAAAAGGCATAAGGGGTTATAATACCTAGACAGGGATTCTAGAAAGAGAAGGAAAAACATAGTTGTTGAGAAGTATTTTGAGGAAATTTGAACCAAACAGAGTCTTAACAAAACTGACTTTGGAGACAGGAATTAGAACAGTCCCAAGGAGCATGTTATTTCCATGTATTTTCTCCCAATTAAATTGTGATTTAAAAGATGAGCATCCCATGCAGACTGGCGTTAAAAAGGAGATTAAATTGGAAGAAGAGAAAGGAGAAAGGAGGAAAAATGTTCAAAATGAGGGAAAGGTGAAAGAGATGCATGCATTAAAAGTAGTAAATTGTCACTCAAGGGATAGTGACAGGAGTATGACAGGTAAATAGAAGGATTTTTTCTTTCCCAACAACAGAATCATTTCGAGGATGTTTTACTGTGTCTCTTATTTACATTAATATGTATTTGATCATTACAGGCTATGAAAAATGACAGCAACAATTTTCTTCACCTACAAGGACAGTAAGTGCTAATGAAGGAAGATCGATCTACAGCAGCCCAAAGTCCACAAACAACTGATGATAACTGGCTGGTCCCAGTCAAGTCCCTGCACTCCATGTGCCTTTTCTACAAAGTGAAGATTGCATTTGTTATAGCTTCTTTTATCTGAGCTTTTCATATGGGATACCAGCTTGTATATCAGATCGTATTTCATTATCTTTCATGGTAATGCTTGGGCCATATATCATATTTTCTAATAAATCTTAGCTTTGCCAGCCTAGCAGAGTATCATAACATCCCTTTCAAAATACTGCTTTCAGCATGGGATACATGGGGCTGCATCTTTCACGTGGGTTTTTTTGCAGTTTATCAAAATGAAACATGACATCTACTGTAAATGGTGTTCCCATTTAGTGCTTAATGATACATCTGCTTCCCATTATCCACAAATTCTGATGGTTTGCTATACAGATATTTTGTTTAGTGACAGCCTGTATGCCAAACTGAAGGTTCGTTATCTTCAGTGTATTAGCAATGGAAGCTGGTGTAATTATGAGATGGGTCTACAAGCTAAAATAGCTTAGTTATTACAACAAAAAAAGGAGTTTACAAATACTGTATTTAACACCACATTGACTTCTACCAAAAAGATCAGCTTTAAAATTTGAGGTGCCATCAAGCACTGCTATTGCTTTCCACTCAAAGGGTAAAAATGGTGTTTTGTCATCATTAACTCCACCCAGAAGCTACAGATATTGGGATGGAAAATGTAAGAGTGAACATAATAATATAATTTCATTAGTTTCTGTTGTACTGGATAAGCCATGGTATTCAGAGGCAATAGAGCATGGAGAAACCTGTTGCTGCAGCCCCAATCTGTGCCCTGTTCCCTACTTTCCAGGCTGGGTACCATTCTCTGCTGTCCAATGGGCAGCTCAGCAGCATTCAGCACCTGAGATTTAGGCAATTATTTTCCAAGGGGTTTTGATGTCAGAAAATGCAAATTACAGTAGACCTATAGCAAGGTAATTTTTGCAATTTAAGCTGTGGAAAAAAAAGGTTAAATGCAGTTTATTAATTTCTGTCTAAATTAACTTTATATTTTCTTATTTTTATTTTCCTCTTAGACTCTCAGATTTTGCAAATAAATTTTCTGAACTTTGATAGAATCAGTGGAATTCTCAGTGGTGTTAGTTCTTCCCTTCACCAAAACAATAATCTGAAGGGGTTAAATGTACATGTTCTTGTTGTCATGCATACTCGGTAAAAAAAACACAGTTACCTTGCAGTTGACTGTACATCCAAAACACATTACTTATCTTGTTATATTTCATATGAGTGGCTGTTGTACTGCTTTCAAAGTAATTAATGGAGGTTTTCATTCTATGGACAATTACACTAAGTTGACACTCAAAAAGGGAGACTTAGACTTGTAAAAATGAGAAGAAATAATTATTTTCTTGATTTCAGTTACTTTCTAGGGCAATCAAAACCATTTTTTATCAAATAAAGAACAGTACATAGATCCATATTTTAAATATTTTTCTTTAGCTTTACTTCATGATAAATAGAGTGATTTCTATGAACTGGCAATAAGAACTTCCTATATAATTGGTATAAATTGTTAGCTTAAGAAAATGATGATTTCAAAAAGTAGTTAGTCTTTTATGTTTTAGGAATGGAAGTGGCAAATGCTGTAACCATGTCTGAGGCCCCAGACCCCCTGGTCTACTCTAACAATGATGACAATGTATTTGCAAAAAATAGAAAAGAAGATATGCTATGGTAAATTAATGTGTATAGAAAGAAAAAAATCTCCATTTTTATCTCTGGAGATAAGGTCTCCTAAGCTTTTGGCCCGGCTGGTGTGTGGGAAAATGGTATGGTCTCCCTTGTCCATTCCACTCACGATGGAGCTCATCCTAGGGAGCAGATGGCTCTCTGGCCATCACTCAGAAATCTCACACACTTCTCTGACAATGCATTGAGCTGTTACAAGTTGACCATGATCCTGAGCATCCCAGAGATATGGCCTTGTCAAAATAAAGTTGACTTCTGAATGACACTCCAAATATTAAAATATGTGAGGTGCTACTGGAAGAATGCAGAAAGTTTACTTAATGTGAGCTTTTAACTCAAGTGTCCAGCCTTTGCCATGCTCACATCAGGTTAAAGGAAAGAGACAAGTAATTTTTTTTCTTACTTGTCAGTATATTTCCTCCTAAGAAAGCTGATAGCTCAAGAGACATACCATAAGAACCATGTTTTGGCAACTGTTCCAAGGGAGTAAGCAACAATCCATAATTCTGAAAGACTGCTCAGTATTTAACGAGAAATTAATGTCTTTTTCTACAGCCACTTGAGAAGACCATATCTACACCCTTACCTAAAGTCTCTAGTTCTGCAAAGTTCTATTTCTGCCATAATGATCTCTTTTTTCTTGACGCCGGCAGGAAGGCTGAGAATGAGGCAGTTGTGGGGGTGCAGCCATTTCTACACATCCTATCCTTGACAGGGGACTGAAAGCTGGATTCTGTTTTGTCCCCCACCCAGGCTACCAAAGTGATGTTCATTCCCCCATGCTGTTGCTGCCTTTGTCTCAATAGTGACACTGATGCTTTAGCTGTCACCTGAATGCCATCCCTCAACCCTCTCCCTCCTGCCACCACTCCTGCCCCATTGCTGTGTGCCAGGGCACAGGGATGCTGCTTGGAGCTAATATTTTACTTGCCTTCATTTTCCACTTGGTGTGCTCCAAATTTTTTTTATTTCTTTCCCTCTAATTCAGCTGCCAATTGAAGAAAAAAAGTAATAAAAATGTTCACCACTTCAGACAGGTCCCATGTGACTCAAGTTCTTCACTGCACTTCTCAGACCCATCCTGGAATTGCATGCAAACCTCTGTAGTTATTAAAGGAAATTCACTTCACATAGACAAAAATTTCCAACTCAGGAGCAGGAATTACATTAAAAACAGTTTGGCTGTGTAAAGCGCCTGATGAAAGGAAAATGTGGTGGCCAAATTGCCTTCTCTCATCTGTGTCCCTCCTTGGCCTGGCATAGATTCCACTGAGATGAATGGAAAGACTCCCATTGATGTCAGTGGGCTGGGGATCCAGTCCTTGATGTCGTGTTTTGAGGGACTGAGCAAAGAGCACCTTTGTACTGCATATATCTAGGTAATTTTAATTGTGGCAGTGGAGTGAAATAGCACCTGTACCTAAAGGATGGAAAAGAGAATGTTAACAAGGAGTTGTGAAGTGCTGCAAGACAGGGGAAGCTGCCTGTTAGTGAAAATAATGAGGAGTCTAGGAGTTGTGTTTGGTGTTTTTTAGAGAATATTTAAAGAGCCTCTGCCTCTTCTCTGTGTATGTGCAGTATTGGCTTTAGTTAATGTGTGCACTGGATTCCTTCCTTACTGAGATGGCAGTGGAGGTACCTCCACCTCCCCAGCTCCCCTCCTCCCTGGCCAGCAACCCAGCTTGTGCTGGATACAGCTCCCAGTGTTTCTGCTCCTGAGAGCAGGACATAACTACCATCTGTCTGCCAGACACACCTTTTCTCCCCTGAAAAACCTCTCCTGCCTTCTCTGTGCTGGGAGTTTCCCTAGGGATGCAGGGCAATTTCCTCCTTTCCCTCTCATATGTGAATTGCCTGAGAGTGCTGGATATGCCTGACGATACAGGGAACACATGCCGAGAAGATTAGCAGGGGTTTGATGCCACAGGGAGCTGCAACTATTGCAATTTTCCCTTAAGACAGGAGATCCAGTCTATCCTGCTGCTTGATCCTTAAAATAACCTCTTTATTTTCCTTCTTGCAAACTAGTTCAATTTTCTGAAGATTAAATTCTCTCCACATTAATGACGGAGGAAATCAGCTTTCTTATAAGAAGTTTCTTTAACATTTCTCTTAGCTACAAACAAATCTGTGAGAAGTTGTCTTTTAGCTGGAATGCCTGGGAGTTTGAAATGCTCATACTCTTATGGGTATTACAGGTCACTGCCCTTCTCAGCATTTACCAGAGCCGAAACACTAAATAGCTTGTTATTTCTGTTCAGAAATGTGTCTGTGCTTGCACCTGCTAGTAACCCTAGTGCAGCAAAGAAAGATTAAACATTCAAGTAATTTAGCTTAGTTCCAGTTCATTTTCAATTAACAGGAGAAAATCCTCTCAGACATATTAGGCTATTTTTGGCTGGAGGTTAGTTTATTTGTCTGACAAAAGTAAGCATTTAGGCTTACAAGTTAACCTCACTAATGTTGTTACAAATGTAGATTATTAAATTTAAAAACGTTAAGAAAAAAAAAAGGACATAAAATTACAATACTGATTTCAAAGGTATTTTCCCCTTTCAGGAAGTTTTAAAATAGTAAATACCTGAAAATAAAATCCATACAAAACATTTCAGTGAATAAATTGTAGTATTATTATAGAAGGTTTTATTTCCTAACCTCTAAACTTTCTATCTTTTTTTTGTAATTTAGAATGTAAAACCTGCTCTGGACCAATTTAGCAAAGTCAGCTTGCCTTTTCTGATACCATTCTTGACTGTCTTACTCATGGTGAGCTGTGAGGGTTTGTCCAAATACCCACCTTCCCTAACATATTAGGCAAGAAGATGTCTTCTTGACTTTACAGGTAAGAGGAATATGAATCCAGGGAAATAAGAAGATTGGCTGGCTAACATCTTCCACTGAGGTTTAACACTGTGCAATCAAACAGAAGCCAAAAATTAGTCTCTTAACAAATTGTTGTTAATTGTTAGGAATAATTAGGAAAGTCAGAGATTCCTCTCCATGTGGCAAATGAGGTTCAGCAGTTTCCATAGGCAGAAGATCAGAAAGTATAAAAGTGAAGAAGAGAGCAGATATACATCAGGGTTCTTGGGTCAAATATCATATAAATAGCTACACTTGAAAACACACGTATCTCAGTTTTACTGGATTTTCTATTAAGGAATCCTTTCCAAATGTCTTTGCCCTAAAACCAATAAGACTAGAACTTCCTGCTTCAGCCACTCCCAAGCTGCCAATCTTTACGCTTTTATGCATTGCTTGTGTTTCTCTCTGTCTTTGAAAAGTTATAAACCCATAATTTTTTTTAATGGAATCATATTGTTTTCCATAACAGGACTGAAGTAATTGATGAGCACATATCAGTGAGCTGCATTTGTAAATGTAGAATGAAAGAGGAAAAGAAAAAACTATAAAAAATGCAGAAAATCCCCAGAAAATTTTTGACTCACCTGTATGTTATTTTGACACCTATGTACTCTGCCATCCCCCATTACAAAATGGAAAGAAGAGGAAACAGAAAAATAACCGCTCTGGGATGTGGCTGGCTCTACCCAGGCAAAAAAAACTTGTTGCAGGGTGGGGTTTCCTATAGAAAGGTGCTTTGTTAGGTGAGAGTTTCCTATAGAAAGCTGCCTGACACACTGAGACCCTGCCCCTCCCATTGCCTCCCCATGCCTGGCCATTTCCCAGTCTCTAATTAGGGGAATGCTGATAAGGTTCAGATGTAGAGTTGGCAGCTATAGGTCCCACTTGTGCTTTGCCTGCCAGAAAGCTTCAGAAACCCAAACATATTGGAATTTAACCAGTTTCTGGTGACAGAAGTTTGATTTTTCTTTCCTTTAACAAATCTATTTAGTTTTCTCTCTTAGTTGTTCTGGATAAATAAACACCGGTTTGAATCACAGGCTTTGGGATTCATACCTGAGTCAGAAATTTTGCTCTAGTTTTCTAATTTTATCCACATGGCTTTTTATTTTCCCACTTCTCCTGCATAGCTTGTTTATCTCCTGTATTCTTCCAGCCCACTTCTGTTTGCTTTGTGATTTGTCTCTTAGCACATTGCTATTCCACCTTCCTAAAAATAATTTTCCTATGGATTGCTCTGGCAGCCACCACTGCAATTTATAAAGACCTGTCACCATGTTCAAGTGCCAATCTTCCTCAGTGAACAAGTACCACTCAGTGGTGTTATACATCCTTCTCAAACCCCAGATTTTGCTCTAGATCTGACTGTCCAAGGCTAGTATATGAAAACTTTGAAGTCAAAATTGGAAGGATTGGATTGGAAGGAGGCAGCATCTTTCTGGCACAGTCTATATGTTCCATGGATTGACTTTTCTATAATCCACATTTTCCCACAATCCACATTCACCTTTTATACAAGAACCTGTCTCTTTTTTGAATCCACAGAAATGGAGTGCCATAAATAAGTTACCATTTCCCCATTGCAAGTTGGCCTCTTTCTAGAAATTTGTGCAAACAAGAGACACTTATCAGATGCTTGATATATGTTTTTCTCCTTATTTTACTTGTTCAGAGCCTACCTCGTCTCCCCCAAGCAAAACTAAAAAGCCAGTGACATACTTAGCCCAAGAGGAAATTTCTATTATTTACTTCAAAGAGCATCAAATATGAATTTGAAGCCTGAGTACTAAGATGTCCCATTCTTGAAAAAAATATTTCAACTGAGTAACTATTTTACAAAGTGATACTAACAGAAATAGCCAGAGCTTATTCTCGTTGCCCACCCCTGCAATGCCCATATGTAGAACAAGAGTTCATGTCTTTTTGAAGGCCGCCTAATATTCAAAACAAAGAATTGGGTGAATAGTGAAACTATTTCAATGCTGAAACAAACTCTTTTGCTTTTATTACCAATTGAATAAAGACAAATTTGTAGAAATGGTTCTCTGCAAAAGAGGTAATTGCATTTAAGAACATTTGTGATTCTTTAAACATATGGGTCATAGAAACTGTTAAAATTATTAAAATTATGGTGTCGTATCTCTTTTGTCTGTACTTCTAACATAAATTAAGGTTTATGTACTAGGTTATTTTAAACAGTGAGCAGAGTTAACTAGAAGTCAAAACTGATGCAGTTTGTCTTTCCTAATCAAAAAACCCCACAGAAAATCCTACAACAATAATGACTGCAAAGCCCCTGTATTATGCTTAGGAAAGGAAACAAAATGACTTCTTAAAAAGAAGGTGGGCATCCCAGTGCAGCCATTTTAATCTGCAAAGTAGCAAATTGTGTAACTGACTGAGTGGTTTTGACTCCAAAGCAAAATTTATGCAGTGAGGACTTCTGGGAACAGCTGGGTCACGTTCAGTCCAGAACCCAACTACTGGGACTGAGGCAGTTTTTTCCATTTAGAGATTCTTTTAAAAAACCCCAAACCACCCCAAATATGAGATATAAATCTTAATTTTTCATTTGTAAGAGGATTTTCTACAATTTTCTCTCTTTAAAGTTTTCTCTCTTTAACCTTCCTACAAAGTTTCCATCCTTTGACCTCTATTAGACTTTGCACATGGATTACTTCCATGTGCTTCCATTTATTGAAACTTAAAAATAATGAAATTCACTTTCCTTTTACATAGTAAAGAAAGTTTGAGATGGAAAATGTTTGTCTGAGTCAAACAGGGTTCTTTTGGATATGAGGAGTTTGAGTCTGATGTTACTCTCGTGCTGGAAAAAATGTAAAGTCTTTGAAGTCACTCCATCAAAGTCAACAACTACACAGTAATAAAGAAAAAAATGAGCTGTTTATGTCTTCTTTTTTGTTTGTTTCTTGCCTTAATCTGAAAAAAATAATAAAAATCGTCTGATTTATGTTTGTTCTTTGTGTATATAAGGCATGACAAATACATTCAAATATGCAGACCAAATACAGTTCTGATAAAAAATTCAGGATTCTTTCCTTTCATTTTCATGGACTGAGTTTCAGCTTTTCATTTTGATTTTTTTTGGAATTCGCATTTTCCAGTATGGTCTCCTCTATTTGGTTTATTAATATTTCTCATGTCTTGAACAGAAATGGCAGGTTCTGCTGCACTTTTGACACTAAGAATCAAAAACATATATCGAGTCAGAGTAAATGAAGCTCACAAGTTTCTCTCTGTTCTGTATTTTATGACATAAGTGTGAGTCATAGCTTTGAAGCAGTGGTGAACTTGAATGCAGTGGCTGTAAGAAACACATGAATAAAGGGGAAAAATTAAACTCAGAAGAGGACTGAATTAACTAAAATAAATTAACTATTTTGCCAAGAATGAGATTAATTTTTACAGAAAGAAATGGCAAGTGATTCCAAGTGTATAAATACAATGGTAAAAGTGGAATATTGGTGTTTTACTATACGATGTTCGTTCAACCCTCAGACATTAAATATCCTATTTTAAATTTTTTTTTAATTATGCAAAATTAAATTACAGTGATTATGTTGAGAAGAACAAAAAGATGAACAAGGCACATATTTTGGCAGGGGCAGAATGTAGTTGTGCCAAATTTCCTGCACATAAAGATCATACAAGCAACTTTTAAACAGAGGCAAAATGTCAGAGTCGGCCGTTAGGGTGTGTGGGGAAAGCACTGCCCAGTCTGGCACAGGGAAGAGAGACTGGAAAAGGAAGAGCTGATGGTGCTGGCACCCCTGCTGTGCCCTTTCTGAGGTCTGCATGGCTCATTGCTAACTAGTTTTCTTTTTCAGTTCGGGTTTCACAGCTCTGCTATCTTTCCTTTCTATCATTTGTGTGTTTACACTTAAGAACACAGAAAGCACCTGGAATATTTTTCAGTGCTTTCTGATGTCTCTGTGGAGGAGTCCGTCAACTTGCCTGCCTGAACCATGGCTTTCCCTGCCTGTGCACAAATTTTCTTCTCCATGCCATTGTGGAGACCTTCCTACCTCACAGGGCTGGTTTAATGTTTTTAAATCTACCACTAGCAACAAATTACCCCCAACATGTAGTTTTCAAGGCTTCATGAATGAAGGCGTGTATTTTTATTAACAAAATGTCTTTCCCTTGCAGAAGAGAGGTGTTCCAGGGATTCTGCGAATTCAAATATACCCTGAGCAAGTGGTTTCCCGTGGCCACTCACATCATTTGGCTCTGTCTTCTATTGTCCGCTTGAGTACAGCTTTCCCAAAGCATTTCTTCTATGGGAAGGTACCAGCAAGGACACTTAAAAGTGCCAGCAGAAAGGTTACCACGGTTGTACCTAGAGCAGCTGAGGACCTCACTTCATCTGTCTGCACAACTGGAGAGCTGGGCATGGGCTGAGCCCTGAGTGCCTGGATGGTGCCTGGATTCAGAGCTGGCTTCAAGACATGCTGAGGAACACCAAGAGTGACTGTGCAGTCAGTGTGGTGGAGGAAAGATTGAGAAAGGCTTTCCATGTTTCGAATGTAGAAAATAGTAATCCTCCAACTAAATCATAAGTACACTTTTAGAGAAAGCATGAGGAAAAGTATGGGCTACTGTGCTCAGAAAAAGAGAAGCAATGGAAATGGCAATAGGTGATGTAGCAGCCTAAAATTATGGCACTGGGGTGCCAACAGGCACAATTACAATGGACGTATCCTCATTTTTGAGGAATCTGTCCCTCTTAGGGGCTCAGCAACACTTGTAGTGCTTGGCATGCTGTCCTAAATCAAACTGACTAGAGAAATAAATTTGCTTTAGTTTGGGTAGGGAGAAAGGACATGTTTTCATATTACAAACCTCTTTGGGGATCTGAATTATCTTTCTTTCCTTGCATTCCAAAGAAATATACGATCATTTCCTATGCCTGTGCATGGTTAGTGGCTCCTGGGGGAAGGAAAAAGACATTATCCTTGTTGCCTGGCTAGCACTTTAGGAGTCTCCAGAGGTGTCCCACTTCTGTGCCTCCTCAGGAGGGCAACTGCCACATGCAAGCACAAGCAGATCAGTTGAAGACACTGTTCAAAGGGGAGGTGAACATTGTAAATGAACCTGTCATCATTGCACGCATGACCCAGAGCAGGTTTTGCCAAAAGACGTAGATACTGTGACTTTTGGAAGGAAACAGAGCCATGAAGCAGTCATGCTGAATACAAACAAGATACCAGTTCTGCAATGGGGGTGATAGCACAGCAGGAGCAGAAGGAAAAGCGCACATTTTAGTATTTCTTCCAAAGAAGTATTTAAAGAAAAAGAAGAGGCAGAAATGTCAAAGAAGTGTCTTTTAATTATGATAGGGAGGAAGATTATATCTATATCTGCATAGAAGATGTAAAACCTGTTTTGCAAAAGGGATTATTAAAAATTTGACTTCGAGTACAAAAATGTTAAAAAGCCTCTCCCATTTCAAGACTTTTCCATAAATAAGCTGAGAGGAAGTTTTGTTTAAGACCATAAGGCTTAAGTGCAATATAATTGAAAGAAGATTTGGTTGCTAAAAATATAAAGGATAATCAAAATTAAAGAAACTCCAACAATCTCTTAATCCCTAATAGACATAATAATTTCAAAATATGTCTTCCTACATCACCTTTCTGCCCTATCCTCCAGTTTTTACATCAGTGACATATTTGCAAAGGCTATGGAGACTTCAGTGAAATTACCTCCTCTGATCAAACCAAGGGTTTCCTGTACTTTCTATGTCTTGCTCTGACCATGGTGGTAAACAGACAACATAAATAGACAGAGGCCTTTCACTTTCCCTCCTGCTAACTAAAGTGCAATTGATACCTCATCATCCTTTCTCCTGCATATCAGTCCACAGATTATTTATCTTCTAAACACAACTATTGAAACTGTCAGTGTCAAAGGAAATGGCAGGATTGTCCTGCACTAGTGTGATTCTCTCCCTAATGCAATGGCCTATGAAAACAGGTTTCCTCCATCCTTGTGATATTCAAGCTGCATCAAGTCTTTACCAATTCCTTCCTGTCTGTCCTGATGTTTTCTTTTCTTGTGGGAACTGAAGAGGCTCAATAATCCTTTAATAATCCCTAACTGGAGGTCTCCAAGAGTTATTTGGGCAGCTCGTGTCCGAAAGGAACTTTTAGTGGGACCTACCCAATGCATCACTGCCAGATGTGGCAAAAGGAAGAGGGATTTTGGGGCCACATGCCTCCTCCATTGTGCTCAGAGAAGGTGCATGGCAGAGGAGGGTCTGGAGCTCAGACTCCTTTTAGAAAGTTTTCTCCCTTCACTGTGAAGACTCAGTGTTAACTTTTGTGGTGTGGGGATTGGTAACACACAGATCATTGTGTGTTCTTGGAAAAAAGAGGAAGCCCCGCTTGCTTCTGAATGGCTTACCCTTACCTAGATCTTCTCAGTTTCAGGATGAAGGAATTTAACAGGCGAATTCCTGCTTAATTTTATTCAAGCTCTTTGTTAGCACTGCAAGATTTTCACTAAAGACCAACTTTGTTGTGCTCCATCTTCACAAACAACAGTCAATTCTGATGTTCAGTGCTATTACACTTCCTGGCAGTTTCTATGTTCTCCAAAACATCTGCAAAACGGGTCAGATGATCTTGACCACAGTGTGAAATATAATTGTAAGATGCACAACTCAGAAGCATAAATTCATACACGGAAAACCTCAAAGTTTGCATGATGACATTGTCATACTCTGCAAAGCTGTTGACAACTGCCAAATACATTTCAGTTATATTGAAGTCTGAGAAAAACATAATTAACACCTCATATTAAAAAGAAAGCAGCATGCTGTTGACAGTAAGCCAGGAAGTTGATAAACACAACTTCCTCAAATTAAATTTTCCTGAAAAACCTATATGAGGACATAAATTCTAAAGAGGCTGGTGTTAGCAGCTGTGCAGCACAATCACAATTAAACTCCAAACCACTTACTCTTACAATATATATTTTCAGAGGATTTTCAAAATATATCAAGCAAATATAGTGTTTTGGTTTGGGGGCCTCTGAGTAAGGGGTGGTTTACTAAAATAAACACCACTCAAATAAGAAGCATGTAATTGCTGAAAAACTGGTGTAATTCCAGAGTTGGTTGTCAACTGTGTATACTGCTTAATTCAACATGCCTTCCTTTTTGTAGCTATGTGGAAATGTAGCTTTTCATAATAGACATTCCCTTAACGGGTACATCATATTTGAAAAGAGAAAAAGAAGTGAGCCTGTATGTTAAACAGTGTGGACTTCCCTGCTTCTTAGAGCCTTGAGAAGTCCTGGAAGGCAGGAGAATGTGACTGTGGCTTCCTACATCCTAGTGCTCACACACCAGCTGGGTGAGTGCAGGGAAAGCAAGAGCGGAAGTTATTTGTTACTCTTCCAAACCAGGGACAAATTCTGGCAACTCAGGGGCCGCAATCCTGATGTGCTGTTCCTAGACCAGTTTTTAACGTGGCACAACTTTCACACACTCCATATTTTTTTCAGGGCTTATCCTTAGAAACTCACTGTCCAGTCTTCCACCATCTGGTCTGCTTTCTCCTCTCGTCCTTCACCACTCCAGTTCTCCCCACTTGCACAGTATAGTCTTACTGTGCATTCCTCTTCCTCCTGTTACAGCTTACTAATTGTTTCTCTCTAACTGTGTTCTTTGGCGTTCATGTCCTTGTACTTTATTAGTCTTTTTCTCATTGTGCAGATGTATGTAGCAGCTTCTAGGCAATTTTTATGCATTCAGTGCCAAGCTTACCCTTAATAAATATTAAAAGATGCACACACGTACACTCATAAATCTAAGGGAGGATGGAGGGACTGATTTCTAGAAGCACACCAGAAGGCTGCCCATTTTCTTTGACTTGGTCCCAAATGCTATCCCCAGTTCTACCAACACAATTGATTATCGTGGATGCAACTGCTGTTGGTGATAATGTGCCCTGACATTATGTTGCATTTCTTCTGATACCAACAGGTGAAAGGAGTAAGAGAAATAATATTAAGAACAAAAAATCCCATTATCATTAATTCCAACAATTTTTGTGGATATCTAGGTATACCTGATATCATGGATGGTGCAGCCCAGCAGTGAAGGCACAGAATTGTCTGTTGGCAGTTTGTGCAGAGGGTGAAGAAGGATTTTTCATTTCATGCATCATTTGCAACTCCCTTCAATAATTCAGCAAAGTCAATACATAGCCTTGGTGCACAGTTAAGAGAAAACGCCTGAAGCAAACAAAAGTAAGTAATCCAGAGAGTGACCAAGCATAGCTAAATCCTTTTAATCTTTGTTTCCCCCTGCTCCTCTGCCGTTTTGTTACATGCTACATGAAAGAATGCAATTGTTTGCACAAAGTTCATTAAAGTAATGGAAATTCCTTGAAATAAATACAAAAGGAACTGGCCCCCCTGCATTGCCCAGTGATTTCAAGGGATTTTGTAGTGTCTCTATTTGCTCAGACCATTCAGGGTTCAGACTGCTTATTCCCCCAAGGTAGAGACCAGAGAGCAATCTTTGGGGAACATTTAATCCCCAAGAATAAGAAGAAACCATTATTTAGACATGTGCTTTTACCCTGACCACTTCCCAAAAGGGAGTGAGAGAGGTCAGGAGAAAAATGGAGAAATATAGAAACCAGAAACCACTGTAGAATGAACTCACAGCCCACAGTCCAAGCTCCATCAGGTCAGGACTGACTTCCTTAGAGTGACCAAAAGTCCAAATTTGATACATATCCTACTCCTCAGGTGTCAAATTCTGCCTTCAAGGTTGGGCATGCCATGTAGCCACTCTAGAGCAAGCAAAAGGCTGAAGTGACAAACCCAGACCTCCTGTGAGACAAAACACTTCTTTACTCTCTGTGGATTATTTTTTTTTAATTTAGGGTTGTGACATTCAGCCTACCATGGCATCAAGTAAATGGATAAAGTCTTGTGACCTTCACAGACTGCATGCTGAGAAAATCAATGTTTCAGACTTAAAAAGGGAGACAATAATTCCATAAACATGACAGGTAACACTAGAAACTCCCCTGAACAACTGTAGTGAAGAGGAGTAGTGTGTCTGGGACACACACAAGGCAGTGGAATCAGCAGGCTGATAAGAAAAACTTTTAGTAGGCCATCTTACTCAAGAACTGGGAATGGTTATTTTGGGGACTGGACAAAAGCAGTAGGATATTTGTTCCTATGCCAGTAGATCATTGTGGCTGTATTTGTGTGAAAAAGCATATTATTTGCAGAAGTAACTGCACCATTTGTCTGCACCATTCCCCTTGGACACAGCACTGAGATGGGAACACCAGACAGCACTGGACATGAACAGTGCTGCTCTTCAGTGTTTGGAAGCCTGGAATGCAAATGGAATAGAAACAAAAGCTGCTGCTATGTAGAGAGAAGAGTAAACTTTGTTACTCACTCCAGCACTCCTCGATTACTAACAGCTTTCATTCTCAACCTGCTTTCCAGACACTACTCACAAAACAAGTCCTCATCAGTTGTGTGTAAGGGATTTACTGCTGGGGCAATAGAAAGGAAAGCCATGTTCAACCATTGCAAGCAAGAGGCATGGCGAGACTTGGAGACTGCTCAAGAAAAGAAAGATGCAGGCAGTGTTCTGGGGGTTAATTTTTCTCAAGGTTTTCTTATGAAAGAGGTTTTCTTTCCTGCTAAGAATTCAGATTTTTTTTTGGCTCCTGCTCCATTCTTTTGCTTCAGCAGAACACAGCAAACACATTTCATTTCCTTTCCTGCCTAGTGGGATGCTGAGGAGATGTGATCTCTGAATTGGTATACGTTTCAGCTGGCCCATATTCTCAGCAAAATTTATGACACATGCCAGTGCCTCCACTAGCTGATTGGATACAGCCAGGGAAATGGAGAAAACCTCAACTCGCTGAGCTTCAAAAAATGAACTTCACTTAAATGATGTATTGTTGTTTTGCAGAAAAAAAGGAACACCTGGCTTGTACTGTGGGGAAAAAGAACAAAATGCAACATTCATAAAAATGACTGAAAGGGGACTGGAGAATATGGCTATTTTTGCTTCCACATGAGGTAACGTGCCACAAAACACGGTTTGCAATTATAATCTGGCATATCTGTTGCTTTTGTTTGACATGATTGCACTGATATGTCCACTAAATCAATTTTAATCTTCATTAACACCTCCTGTATTTTCAGAACAGATTCATACTGTTTGATGCATCCCATGTCACTTGGAAGAAGCATTAGGAAATTATTATTGGTTTTCTTATGACACTAGATAATTACTTCTTCAGACATAAAAGTCATTTATATTGTATAAGTGAGATTTTGGTTTTGGTTATCCCATTGCACACCTTCAGTGCAGATGTGCTGGCTATATTCTCAAATAAGTACGCATAGAATTGATTCTAGAAAAAAAAAGGTTTTTGTATGTAGCTTCAGTGCAAAAGAGATTTGCAAATATTTTTAGGTATTTAAGTGTTTAAAATGCTGAGTGTGGAGTATGTGTTTAATTTAGCTAAAAGAGGAGTTAACCCAACTTGCAACTGTGCAGAGAGAAGCAGAGAGACATGGGAGGAGAATGAATGACCAGAGAGGACCCAAAGGTAGTCTTTTACCTATTAAGGTACAATCAGAATATCAAACGCAATGTCTGCATGTTTGTGTGTGTATCTGCAGGACAGACAAGATATGTATGTACACCTACACAGAAGAAATACTCAAATCAAGGGATATATTTCTGGAAGAAGATATGCAATGCTACAACACACACTAATTTGCCTTTTCCTAAATGCTACAGAAGAGCAAATCCTATAGCAGATGCAACATGAAAATATAGATTCATTAAAGCCAGACCAGCTCCTTGCTAATAAGTAAATAAACACAGCTGACTCCGACTCCTATTTATACATAGACTCCTGCACTGTGCATAGAGCAATAAAAATTTTGAGTAATTCTAGTGCCTGGTAAGTGTGTTATGAGATCTTAGCACCAACATGAGCAGGGTTCCTGGGAGATCAGGGGTACATTATGGCTGTCCATTACAAGCATGTAAACAAATGGTTCTGGCACATGAGCACTGATGTAGAGCTACTGCCTGGTAGTGTTAATAGAGTTAGTGCCCAGCAATCTGAATTGCAAATGAGCAGCTTCACCTAATTGGTCCAGCTGTGCTAATGCAATCAAAGCATACCCATCTTCACTGGGAAAATGTGATGCCCATTTTGGTCTGTGTGGTTCTTGGAGATATAATTTGAGCTTTTGTTCTTGGAAAGCAGAATCCATTATGATGTATATCTTTTAAAGAATAATTGCTTGCGAGTAAGTGCTGGTCCCAGAAGAAATATATTCTGAATTGATTAGTACTCAACCACCCATCCCTCCATAGAGTTGGGGAGTTCTGTAATATCTTTCATAACTTTTCAATTAGATTTTGATTTGGGAGTGTTTTTGTCCCCTGCCATGGAGGGATTTTGCTTTCAGAGTGCAGTGCGCAGTGGAAAGGAACTGTGAATCCCCCCAACCCACTGCTGTCTGGGAGTCAACATCACAGGTTCAAAAACTGCTAACATGATATTGTCAAAATAAAAGAGAGATTAAACACTGCTGCTAAATACATGCCATTACATGTGTCCTTGGATTTTAGTTTTAAATGTTTGGTGTATAGGTTCCTCAGCATTCTGGTGCTTGGAGAAACAGCATCGCTCTTGCAGAGATAATTCACTGACTTCAAGCATCACTGCTCCCCTATTTGCCTGCCTTCAGTTGAACAATCTCCTATTTGCCTGCCTTCAGTTGAATGATCTGCTAAGAGCAATTCCTGAGACTGTTGTGGACAATCCCACCCTGTGCATTAGTGTGCCACTCAGTATAAACCAAGAGATGTCCAAATTGTTGGCAGTCTGAGCTGTGGGACCAGTTATTTTAGGGAATTACATGTGAGCAAAATATTCCAATTCAGAAACTACAGCTTCAAAATGATTTGTCAACCACAAAATGAAATAAATTGGCTGGATAATTTGTTCACAAAAAGTAATTCCACCAATTTTACCATTTAATTTCCTGTCCCTCAATATGGAAGTCTGGAAAACTCAGTGTATCAATGTACATATTTTCTGAGAAGGATTAGATGAGAAATTATCATCATAACATACCATCAACAAAGTTATGAAAGCACCTTGAATTTGTATTTCAATAGAGGAAAGGAAATGTCATATACAAATTACACAAAATATAGTAACAGTAATTCTTTGTATTATAGAGAAAACTGAGAGGAATTCAAGAGGTAATTTGAAAATAGGATGCTAGGCACACTGCTTTCATCAAACCAAAGAAGAATTGCTTAACTAAGGCCTGACAATCACATTTAGCAAATACCAGCTGTGCATGGAAAATAATTTTATATGAACTGGCAAATAGCGCTACTAACCCCAGTAAAAGGGGGAGCTGAAGCTTCTGTGTCATTCAGCTCCTGGCCCAGGTACAAATGCCTCTGGGTACAGCATCCCTGATTCAGCTAACATGAGGTCTCCTGAGCAATGATGAGGGGGATTTGAGAGATCCAGCCTCCAGCTGTGAGCTGAGCATCCCTTTCCCTTTGGCCTGACAATGGTCTAGACCACTCATTCTTCTTACAGAAAGGGTTTGATTTGTTGGCCAAACTACAAGGTTGCTTTATATAGATCTCTCAAAGCTGTTGTAAAGTTGTTTGGATTGTTTAATAGCAGGGAATTGAAGATGCATTTGAGGTGGTGTGTGAGATTTTCACATTTGAGAAACAATGAAAAATTCATAAAAGTGTTACCTTGTGGGGGAATTAGAAAAAGAATGAACTGAGATTTTCCACAGAAAATGGAATAATAAAAATATGGGAAATATATTATTTATCTTCTGTCACTTACCTAAAAGCCTAATCCTGGAATAAAGACACCTTTGTTCATTCCAAACACTAAACACACAAGATGTTGTCTCAGCTTTGAGGGCAGCACATCCTTGGATTTTTGTGGTAGTTGTCCCCCCTGGCCCCTGCTGTGCTCCATGCAGTTGAATGGGTCCCAGGCTTACTCATGGTTTCCCAAGGAGAATATTAAAAGCGCAATAACCAAGATAACTTCTTCTACAAGCAACACAAGGCTTTTTCTCTATTTGGCATTCAGTTTCACAGCCTAATTAATTAGCATTTGTACAGCACTTTGAAAATACGAAATGCAATTGAAGTGCTAAGTATTATTATTAATATTAGCAGCACCACCATTTTGCTCTATTGAATGCATTTTCCAATAGACTTGCTACAGAAAAAAGTAGTCAAGCCAGATGAACTGACATGCTATAGACCTGAAATGCACTTAGAGCTTCTTCACCATATTTGATTACAGTAAACCAAATGGCTGAAACATCTGCATAGCTGTGCAGATTTTTTTAGTCTATTAAAAAAATTGAACCTCATGTAGCATAATTTGTTCTGAATCTGTCAGAAAGGCAAATGGATATTGCTTTGCAGGACAATTTTAGGATTGTTTTTGAAAAGAATTCTGAGATGCTTGACTGCTGTAGGCTACCTCTCATTTGTATGTATACAAATACACTATCCAGAGAAAAAGCTGCTTCATGAGCTCTTGCAATTGTATCTTTCTCATTTAGCACAGAAACTGCTGATAGTTAAAAGGCACAAACCTTTTTAAACAGACGACTGATCCTGTTGCCCTCAATTTAAAATATAGCTGTAACTTGTAAACGCAAGAGCTCCTGGGACACATCTTTCTTCGTTTCCATTTTGGTAGCTGCTGTTTTTGGCAGTGCCATGAGGATATCTGGCCTTAACCTTCTGAATCGGTTTTATTTCAAAATCAATGACTTTTACCCCATGCTGGCTATTTGCTGCTCACACTCTTGCTAACACATGCACAGGTTAGCAGCTGCAGTCATCATTTCTTCACCCAGCTGCTTACACCTACCAGAATTTTATTTCCTAGCAAGCCAACATGTTCTGCTCGAGGTAATTTGCAGTAGCTGAGAGCTAACTAGCACTTGGCTGCCTTAGGCCAAAGGGAGTCTGCAAACGACTGTGAGACTAAATCATTAACTTCCTGCCGTTTGCTTCTCGTGATGGTCCCAGTTGCTGTCATAGAGCAGGACCTGCACCCGAGATACCCCAAAGTAGGTGCACTGGCTCACCTGGGGCAAACATGACTGCAGAGGAGGCAAACTGCAGCTGCCAGGCTTTGTGCAGCAGCAGATCAGGAGCACTCTGGAAATCTTTTCTGACAGTCCTACTCAGGAGTGTTACCCACCATTTAGGGCAGAGCTGACTGCTGGCAGCAGTAACTCGCTTTGGGGTCTACTTTGGCACCACAGTGCCCACACCTGCCTGGGTTTTGCAGTGGGAAGCAGAACCCATGGACTTGAAAGAACTGGACCTCCCAAAGCCCTACCCAAGTCATGTATGCTACTGCAAGAGAAGGCATGAGGAGAGAGCAGGGGTCTGCACCTTTTTGGACACTTATGGCATGGCCAAATCTAAATATTTTGCTTATTGTGCTGCAAGAATTTCCATGCATATTTACTCCTACTTCATGGTGTATATTTTTTAATTAAAATAAAAATAATCATAATTCAAGTTTATACTTCTCAGTTCCCACCCAACCCCAATTGTTATTGACATGCTGGCAGGAGGGGAATTTCATAGTCGCAAGGAAGTAGGAGAGGTGGGTTTCATCGCTGCAAGGAAGCAATAAATACCATCTAGTTCAGTAACTATGAAAATGGGGCACCAAGGCAGAAAAACAGGTTATAAAACTGGAAATCATGACACCAGAGAAGTCATGGGGCCCAAGGTTGTACCCTGGGCTGTAGAAACTGCCCAATGTAAGTAACAGGCATGTACATACCCCCAGCAGAGCCAGGAGATGGTCAAAGAAAAGTCAGATTTTTTGGGATGAGTCAGTTAATGGATATGAGTCCAGGAAACAGGAAATCTGACAGCAGTTATTTCTCTGAAAGTCTTGAACAGCTAATGGATCACTACAGACAGATAATGCCTGTAACAGCAATAGCAAAACAGAGCAACCTTGAACTATGAAGAGCCAACAATTTTCATTAAATACATGGTATTCAATCATAAAAATATTTTGTGGTTTTAGCTCTTGTGAGTGTTTCACCCTCCCCTTCCAAATCCCCTGACACTGAGATAACACATCCCTTCAAGATGCATAATAGTGAACTACACAGATCTTTCAAATATCAAAGCTGTGTGCTGCAGCATGAAGACAGCACTAAAGTACTGATGAAGATTTGTTTGATAGCTTTCTGAATTCTGGGGATATTTCCAGAGCCAGAAGACATATTAGAGAGGCTGATTCATAAAGCAAAACCAGCTTCTTCATTCATTTCATGTGCAGGGTTCAAAGGAAAGACCCTGTGAAAATGTTACAAAGTACTAATAATATGAACCTCATGAAAATGAAGGAAAAAAGCAAAAATATCCAAGAAACAAAAAGCCTCCAGAAAAACACAGAATAGGACTTAAACCCTGAGAAGCTGGTCTTTGAATACGAGATTGGCATAATACATTTTGAATCTTCAGTCATACAAAAATGTCTTTTTGCATATGAAAGTCTTTGTAATTTTTGCTATCATCACGATAAGCCTCAGATGCATTTGCTTTGATTTAGTAAACAATAAAAGAGAAGGGAAAAATCCTAAGTGCTTTTCTACAGATGTGTAAAGATGCTTTAGAAAAAAACGTAATTGCTTCTTCCCCCATACCAGTTGCAGAGGGAATTGCCTTCCATGACCGGGTTTTGATTGTTCTTTTTTCTTTTATTTTTCCTTAAAAAAACCCCACATCCCAGACTTTCAGCCTGATTGACTGAGCCTTTCTGGAGAGAAAAGGATGTGTGTGAGGAAAGAAAGACAGACAGAAGTGAAAGGAAGTTAAATAAAAACAGCACACCAAACTGGGGCAGTGGAGTATATTTAATGGGAATTCATAAAACTAAATAATAAATTAATAAAACTTCTAAATTCAGCCATGAGGAACTATTAATCCTATTTTGAAGGGTGTTGTGTTTTGAAACAAGTGGAAAAAGTGAGATTTGTAGGCTCAGAGTTTCCCAAGGATACAGTACTTTGGAAATTTCTGATATTTGTAGTTCAATAACTTTTCCAAGGAATTATTTTTCCACTGATTGTATTTATTTAGTGTTTGAAAGAGACATGAAAAGGCTGCACAGAAGAAAGATGGTTCGGTATTGTGTTTCTTTCTGGAAAACCTATAAAATGAGAGCCCGAACTTCAAGTCCCAGCAGAATCCCACACCATGTCCCAGCAGCCAGGGGCAGCCAGGTCCCCAGATCTCTCCTCCCAAAGCAGCAGCAGCACCACCAGTCACCTGCCACCCATCTACCTGCTTCTCAGGTACCAAATCCCATGACTGAGCAAGGAACAAGGGCAGGTCTGGAATTCAGGTGGAGAGCAGCAAACAGACCTGATGCTCTCATTTTGCCCAAATGCCACAGCCATAGCTCAAGGGGCCTTGCCTGTGGTCTTATAAAAAGGCTGGACGATAACTATTTTATTGGTCAACCACACAAAATAACTATTTTGCTTGTTTATTGTCTTTTCATTCCTTGATATGATATCTTAAAGCCTAAGCAGAGTTCAAAAAGCTCATTTAATTTTAATGTATTTTATCCCTCTAACCAGAACAATTTTTTCTTCAATTACCTTTAGCAGAAATCTAATCTACCAAACAAGAACAGCAACAAAATATGTCATTACAAATGATTTTTACAGTTTTGTTGTTACTCTGATTTATTATGGTGTCAAGTTTTCCTAATTTTGTTTGCTGATTGCCCTTTTAGGAAAAAAAAATGTCTTTGAATTTGCAACAATTGCCAGCAACACCTCTGTAAATATTTGGATGTAAAGAGGCAATTTCAATAGCCATTTAAACAGGGTAAAATACCTGCTTAGATACACAGAGTAATGAACTCAGGTCTGTTTACCAATGGCTTACAAAAAACAATACAGAGATCTACAAGACTATTACAATGTATAGCTGATAGCCAGAATTTAAAGTGGGATAAATATTTTCTGGCAAGGTCATAAAAGGAATCAATGCTGGAAATGTAGTCTTTCATCACCGAACTATAGAGATAATTGCCAGGCAACAAACAATATGCTGACAATGACCATTTTTTCTGTCCTTAAGAGATACAGGCATATCTACACTTCCAAACTGTAGTGCAAGAGCAAAGGGTCCATAGAGGCAAACAGCTCATGGACTCAGTGCACACTGGGCTTATTTCTGCCTGTGTTTATCTGGACCCTGGATGTGAATGGATGCTCTTCAGGGATTGGAGGACACTAGGTACCCTCCTGAAGGATGCCTCCCAGGTCAACTCACCCCAAAAGGGAGCTGGGAGGTGCAGCCCTGCCTGCCTGACAAAGTGAGCCAGACTGAGGCAAGAGGGAATGATCCCACAGTTTGCTTCAAAAGCACTGACTTGATCCAAAAGCCAGACACGAAGAAAAGTGCTCCTACCTACAAAGCTAACCCTGACCAGCACTGTAGTGCCCAGGTGTGAGAGCCAAGCTACCTCTATGGATATCAGCAGCTCCACAATCATTCCCTGGCATGGGACCTAAGCAGACACTTTGCTTTTTGGTTGCTCCTTCTAGATGTGCACAGGGATGGAGGCTCTTGCACACACCTGCAACATATTCCCCCATACTTGATCATCTCACACAGCGCCATGTGCCACCCATGGTACACTGAGCACTTTTTGGGACCATTTTTGGGGTTCCCAGTGAATGGATTAACCAGGTTTTCACTAAGCTCCTCTTGCCTCAGTGTGACCACTAGACTAGAAACATCTCTCCTCCAGTCAAATACAAACATTTTATTAAAAGGAAGATTCTAGAGACTTCAAATGTTGGAGAGCATCTACTAGAGACATACATGTAACTTTGCAGGTTTTTTTCTGGCCTTCATTTCTGTTATTGTATCTCAACACAACCGCAATAAAAATAATATATTGACTTCCATTTCAGATCCTGAAGAAACACAGAATGCAAAAAACCCAGATATACTACCTTTTCTTCAAACATAAGTTTTGAACCAAAACCAGGTATTGATGAATAGAAAATATTTTATTGACTGATGGTGACTGCTTTCAAATTTTACCCCACAGGAAATGCTATTTAAAAATAGTAGAGAGTGTACCATTCAGGAGGGGAGAAAGGAAAGCCATGGAAAGCTCCAGGAACTGGCTGCTTCCTCTGAGGATGATACCACATAGCAAGTATTATCCCAGGATGAGATATAAGACTTACTGGAAAATGTTCTTCTGAAGTGTATCTGTGTAAGGCCCTGCATTTTTTTGCCATTACAACTGCCATTTTTGGCAGCTTTTGAATTCTTCCAGCTGTATAATGCTCTTCAGCTCAGTTTAGCTGTGAACACCAGGTTTCTCTCAACCCTCTCAGTTTACTCCAGTTAACTGATCAGGTAAAAAAAAGCAAAACAAACTGCCCTGCCATCGTTCCTTTTAAGTTATTTACTTCACGTGATGGCAAAAGTTGATGAACAAGCATGCTGTGTTGATTACCAAAATAAATGTGCAAAACTTGAAGTAAATTGTCAATAAAGAGCAACTTGATTAAATGAAACAAAATCTGCTAATCTCTTTTTTTTGTGACTTTATCATATTCTGTTTGTAGCAAATAGATGATCTTTGCTTTGGAAGATGGAGGGAAATGATTAATAAAATAAGCTGGAGCTTGAATTTCATTAAAAAATTTCTTTGATTCTATCAGGGCTAAAAATCAGAGCTGAAATCCTATTTCTAAGGAGTCTTTGTGTTTCTGCTTTAAAAATTAAATTAAAATAGTGGTTATCAAAATTTTACTTCAAGTAGTTGTCAGGAATTTTCTCTGTTCTTCCTCAAATCTCCAGAGGCAGTGCCTAACTATCCGTGCTTGGTAAATAAGTTATATAAACAGCGCCAGATAGTTTCCTAATGAATATAAATATTTTACATTCAGATAGCTTCTTTTATTTCTACCCAGGTATATCAAGGCCATTTTATTTTGTATTTGTTCATAAAACAATTATTACTGGTCACATGGGAGGAGCATTGGTAAGGCCATACTAGAGGCTTCCCAGCAGAGGGGAAAAATAAACAAACCTTAAAGCATCTCAAAGGTTTCTCCTTTGTTTATTCCCTAAGTGAAAATGTGGAGCTAGAAGCCATGTTTCTGAACTATACTTGTTCTCCTTAAATCAGATGAACACAAAGGCTCTAGAAGAAGTTCTCATGGGAAACAATACAACTGCAGTCACCCTGCACTCCCTGAAAATTGAAACACACAAAAGAAGAAGGGTGACAGAAGGCCAGAAGATACACATTTATCTTCTCTTTCAGATACAGAACATGCATAAACCCCTCTTCTCCAGGAAAAAGTAGGAGAAGAAGGTATTCATACAGCATGTGAAATAAGGTAATAGAGTTGCATTTCCTAGAGTTTCCACAATCATCTGGATAAATAAGCACACATTTGGTAAAGTAAAAGGGTCTTTCATGTCCCACTTCTTGGAGATAAACCAATTTTCCTACGAATGTTCTTAATTAGGAAAAAAAAATCACTTCATAAGCAGAGACCCTGAACACAAGGTACCACATTATTCAAGACTCATATATGAAAAAGCAATTTAGTAGCTCTTCATATTCATTAAAAAACACCTTTAAATACTTTTTAATGGATATGTGGATTTATTACTACACATCTCAATGGATGATTTTTAAACCTTCATGGAATAAAAGGTCAAAGAGAAACTGGAAAGATTCTTTAGAAAACAAGAAGAAAATCTGACGAAATCATAAGCTACATATTTTTACTGCTGGTCTAATGATAAATTTTAACTGCTAAGCAGCAGGAGGGTAGTTTCTGTTCGCTATCCAAAATCCAGACTGTCCTGCTTAGTCCTGCAATCTAGGAAACTGTAAGGCCTTGGGATAGAACATCATGTCCTTTTGCAGCTAAAAATAATATCTAACAACACAGCTTCTAGTTATTAAGAACAAGCTTCCGGTTATCTTCTCCTGAAACTCAAATGCTAATCAGTGGATGGAAATTTCTACCCACTTTTGAACTTGCTATTCAGCTTCCCAAAGGGAGGTTCAGCATCTCCAGTATTTATTGCCCTCAAGGCAGAGAGGCCCCTAGATGCCTTTTGTCCCTTCCAATTAAGTTACCTGCTGTGCTCCCCACACATATGCAAGGGAATCAGTGAAAACCGCCTCTCCTCTCTGCCGCTTTTATGTCGATCTCTGAGCAGGCATCACGCAGGGAGGGCCATATGTTGGCCTTTTTTCACTAAACTCAGTTTAATGCTCCCCATCTTTTCTTAAAATAAGCTGAACAAAGATAGTGTAGAGGACATTTGGAAATGCCTGATGGCAAAGTGGGAGTGTTCGATCATTTTCTGCTTCACACCGTGTTTGTGTGTGTGTGGTGTTGATGTCACTGCCAATTACAGATTTCTTTAAGGGCAGTTTTTTGGAGGGGAAGGTCACGTTTTTTTTACCTTTGCAGCAGTGTTCTTGTAAAACAAATATACATGACATACATAGGCTCTGAAATTTAGCAGTGTTACCTGTGATCTGGATGCTGTTACACAGAAAAAAACAGGTAGAGGCAATGAAAATGGAACTGTTTGGATATTTTGCCTTTCAAAAAGTGATCTGACCTTTGAATAAATTTTCACTTGTAACATTTTCAGCTGCAGCCTGTAGCCACTGATGATGAGGCTGGCTTCTCCATTTTACTTACAGAGAAACAGAATGTTCACATGTATTTGAATGTAATCTATGAATATTACTAAGACAACCTGAAATATTATTTTTCTTCTCTGAACTAGAGGATCTAAGCCCTAGTGAACATATACAATGACAGACTTGATGGGCTGGTGTAGAGTGTTTTTAATCACAATTCCATTCTCAGAGTGAAATGAACTTTGAAGAAAATAATTTCCTTCTGAAATTATATCGAGAATTTGTGGGTTTGAGGGAGAAAAAAGGAAAAGAAAGCAGAATTGTTATGAGTACCATTATGACATAATGTGACCCAACACATCATAAATTGCATAATCATGAAATGGAGTTATGAGTTGGGCATTGAATTTGAAACAAGCACTCAATCAAACTTGCTCTGCAAGACCATATTAGTAAAGCAAACATTTTCAAAAAGCTGAGATTTAAATTTACTGAGAAACAGCTGCATTGTGTCGCAGCTACATATATATATATGTGTGTGTATTTTTATTAAGATAGACTACAGACAGGCTGTAGCGGTGTTTTTTTAATGCCATCATTTGAACTTGACAGGCAACTGCTCGGTAAAATGAAATGAGATTGCATTTTAGCAACTGTCCTCTCCATTTCTTAAACTAAATGACCTTCAACCAGGGGAGCAGTGAAAATCACAGCAGTCTAATCTTAAATGTGAACCCTGTGGTGAAAGAGCAGTGGTTTGTATTATAAGTAGGACGCATAAATGCTTTGAATCATCATCAGATTAGATGAAAAATGCCACTGTGTTAAAAAAGAAATGTAATAGAAATGTAACAGAAAAAGGTTTAACAATCTCATAGAGACAAGATAACAGGCTTCCCCATTTCTCTCAGATTCATGAAGGTATTGTTTACCTTGTTCATTTTCTCAATGCAGATAATTTTCCATAGATTAACTTTTCATCTACTCTAATTAAAAAAAAAAAGGCACACACTGGCTGATACTTAAAAGAAAAAGCAATCACTGTATTTTCTTTGTGTTAGCTTTGCATCCCCCTCCAACAATCACCTGTATCTCTTCCATGATGTACATTATACAAGTTGAAATAATTTCCTTGACATCCTTCTTCCAGTTCTCCTGAGTGTCAGCCATGGACAACAGTCATCCATTTTTACCTGTTTGCAAATTAGTTTTAGGGCTTTTGCCTACTATCTTCCTTTCATCAATTTTTTTTCAGGATAGTAAGAATTTATGGGTATCTTGGAAAGCAAGAGGGCTCATCCTGTCATTCTTTCAATCTATACTTCACTTTGGGGCACCTAAGCCCTCCCTGGTTGCTGAAGAGTTTCACAGTCAGCTGGAAACCACTTCTTATTTTATTGAATTATAACCCATCTGCTGTTCAAACAAAGCAGTGGTCCATTATGTTTGTTGCAGTAACTGCAAAAAAGCTCCCACATTATGTGTTTGTGGAGACCAAGACTTTGTAGTTTTCTCTTTGCAACCACTGTTAATAAGGCTGGTGATTCCCTATCCCCTTCCAGGTGAGGTATGTCTGCTGTATAACAGCTTAAACTAGCAGACCTGATCTTAGCTGGCCAAGCAGAAATCTTGATCCTACAGCCACCCTAAGGAGTTACTGGGGGTAGCCATATGCATCGTTGCTTTTACAGGAATGGTTCATTCTTTTTCCAAGTTAAATGATCCCTGTACTTTTGGGGAGTTTGGATTTGAAAGGCAAAGCAAAAAGCAGTGCCGAGTTCTGCACTGCATCCCAAAGCATCCCAGCAGCTGGTGTGCAGCAGGGTCTCTCCTCTCTGCCCTCCCTCCTCAGATGTGTGCCTGCTGAGGCTCTGCAGCAAGGAAAGTGGTCATCCTTGTGCCAGGGGAACAAATGCCCTTGTCCTTGTGTATCCCTCCAAACGTACAGACATCCCATCTTTAAATCAGAGCACGAGCAAGTTTCTCATGCGAAGGGCAAGAGTGGAGACCTGAGTGGCAGTAACAGGAACACTGGGTTGCCTTCTGCTCCCAGCTCTCTGCTGAATGCAAACACAGTAAAAATTAAAAGACGGAAAAAGGATTATTCTGAAGCTTAACTTCCAACATTAACAGCACGTTAATGACCAAATTAAGACCAAACAGAGAACACAGCAAATCATTAAAATGCTAATGACGTCACTGAAAGATGTAAAAGATGAAGGATGCCAGTTTCGTTTGTGGTTCAGTGACAGACACATTGACAGAATGATACTAAGTGAAGATGGTAGTGTTTTTCTGACGTGATTTTAAATGCCTGATTTTTTTGTAGGTGTTTTCTGTCTCTACTCTATGAAATATGATCTTTCCTGTTTCTGTACAACCTAATTGCCTTTAAGTCCTCTAGCACAGAAGAGAAAATTTTTGGTGGAGATGAACACAGCCTAGCAACGGATGTTACTGGAAACTGGACTGTGCTGAGGAACCTCCAACACTGACTGTATTTCTGAGGAAAATTCATGGCATGAAAAGGGCTGATGGGAGTTAGGAAGCTCCTTACATTTCCCACTCTGCTTTGTCACTTTCTGGAACATCAGGTACAAATCTGTGCTAAGGCAGATTTGAACTGGGATGTAAATTCCCACAGAGTGGCACTGTGTGCACAATAAAAAATGGAAGTCCCAGTGAAGGATCGTTCAAAGCACATCTGGTAGTAGGCTGTGAAACTGCATCTATCAAGCTGTTTTTCAACATTACAAAACCAATGCGCTGCTTCAATTTTGCACTGCAAGCAACTGAGAGCACAGCTACTTATCTCTGCACCATCAAGCATTTTAGAGTTAATGGCATAACATCATCTACTGGGCACCTGATCTGATGCCACGCTGATTATACACTTGAGATGAAAGGTCCTTCTGTGAGATCGCTGATTTCTTTAATGCAGGTCAATGTATCATGGCCAGCTAGTGCATTGCTTTCTAATCCTGTAGACACACAAGGTTTCTGGCAGTCAGAGTGGCCCCTGCCCAGCTGCTGCTGAATACTTGGAGGAATTCAAGATTGAATAGCCATAGGCAAGGATTGCATAGCAGAAAAAGGTACCCTGTCTGGTTACCTGTGGTACAGTAACACTTTCTGCTGCAGCACTTTTTGTTTGAAAAGTGGTGAAGCAGTCGGGGAGGTTCAGTGTGGAAAGGAATAAAAAGCCAGAGAAAAAATATTCCAAATATTTGTGTACCTGTGGCTATCCTCCTTGCATGGGGAGTGATAGATGGTTACGTGTGCCCAAGACCCTTCCTCCCTATAGCAGCACTCACCTTCTCCAGACCTGAGACAGTCCCTGCCACTTGCGGCGACACCCATTAGATCACCTAAAAGATGATTTCAGCAATTTATTTGACCCAGACCAAAGGGAGTCAGGAATTTTGGTGTCTCTCAGACCCAGCTGGATTAAAGACAGCAACCTGGTGTCAGGCAAAAACCTTTTAGCTTCACAAAATCACTGCACTATAGGACTCGATTTGCACCGACACATAAGTGCTTTATTTGCAGGACAAAGAAGGAATGCAAAAACCATTACTTTCACATACCGATTCCCTGAGAAAATTACCTTCTAGTAGTTCTTTATTTTCTTTGAAAGGAATTACACATATTTTCTTTCATTACAAAAAGCTAAATCTTTGTATCCTCCCAGCTTCAGATAAACTCTCTGGTGCAGCAACAGATAAAGGATGTTCAGAAATTAAAATGCGTGACTTGTATAAATACATAATGAAACAATTGGCAAAACATTACAAAAAATAATATCCCTGCTGATAGAATATAGAATCTGAAGTCCCCTTTAATAAAACAAAACATTTGGTTTCTGCAGAGGAGAAAGCCTCTAAGAAGCTTAACAGCATTAAGAGAAAAGAATAAACTCTTGTTAACTTAATTTACTTTAAAAAAAGTTAATCCTGCAACAGTCATTTATATTTTTCTGACTCAAAGGTGCTACTACGATTCACTTTCATTCCCAACTCCATTTCAGTATAATGGAGTTTAGTGTGCCTCTGAGACTGTTGTAAGTTGCATGTTCTTCATTTGTAGACAAGTCACTTAAAATCTTTGCTATGGTGCTCTGTGCTGGGAACAAGTCTATTTTTTTTTTTTTCCTCTCTTTGGAAAAGCAGAAGAAACCATATGGCAATACTACATGAAAGCTTATCACAACTGTTCCAAAAGGCACAGGGACTTTTCTCTTGTGATCTTTTTTAGTTTTTTAGTAATTGTAAAAGAGTTGTCAAATCCACTTTTCCAGTGCTGTTGCTGAAAGCATTACTAGCTTTTCCAAGGCTACTTCAGCTATGCAGTGATTTTTGGCTTGAAGTTTTTTTGGCTTACAAAGACCCACTACCTATCAAATATCAATCTTTTAGCTTTTCACTGTCAGAAATCACAACTAGTGGTTGTGGACTTTGTCATATTTCAAAGTAAGAAACATCATTACAACATGGGTATTCAAACTTGGTGTGGCAGCAGGCTTCAAAGAGTGGAAAATATTTTTTGTACTGTTGTCTTCACTACTGCTCCTCATTTTCAGATCAGCTGAAATAAACACCTAGTTTGTTCACAGAGTGAATTGAAATTGAAAATTAAATATCTTCATATTTGCTTCATCTTATTCCACCCATATAGACTCAGGAATTTATTTATTGTATTTGTATTTAAACACAAATTTCTCAAGATATCCACGATAGCTTTTAAGAGACACCAAAAGATACTTTGGAAATGTCACACTATGTTTGAGAGAGGAAAAAAATGTACTCAGGAGAATAATTTGCTGAGACTCAATTCAGAAAAGTGATCAGCAGACAGAAGCTGTTACTAGCACCTGAGAGGTGTGCTGCATCTAAGCCCTGTCTTGTACATCTTTGGTAAATCTCTTCCTTTGATGCCATAGTCCAGCACCTCTACACTCCACAATAAATGTTTTTTTCACTGAATGTCTGCTCTGATAAGAGTCAGCAAATCTGTTAGTTCTTTGTTACCTATCCAGATGTTATTCAGCACCAAAATACCCTCAATACCCGACATGGTATATTGGAAAGATATCATCTCCCAAGGGTCTACATTCCTACCCTCTTTGTGCAGAACACCATACCCTGATGCATGCGGGCACATGCTTCTATCTTTTGCTCACCAAACCAGCTTGTGTGCCTGGGTGGCAGGCAGATGCTGAGATGTGCAAATCCTAAGGTACTTCACGAAGAACTTAGAAAAGCAAGCCATAAAAGAAATGAAATCACACTTCTGGCAAGCCAAATGCAAGTACTATTGTCACTAGCAATTGCTTCTTCAAAACAAGTAATACAATACTTTAAATAAACGCTCAGTAGATTGATCTAAGCTAAAAACATCGCTTGGCTGGGATACACGAGTTGTTATCACATGGACTGTGACACACAGCACAGGACATCAGGGACCTCTCCTCAGGCTGTGCATCTTGGGACCATGAGAAGTTAAGGGATTTTCCTGGTGGCAGAGTTAACACAAATCCCATTTACATTGTACGCGCAGCACACTGGGATGTGATGTTGCTTTTCTGAACTATGGATGGCCATCCCAAAGGTCCTCATTTGCTAACTTGTTCTTTTCCACAGGGAAAATGTACTTGGCAATACCTCTAGCTCTTATCTCATCATTTCAATTCTTCCCTTCCTGTTATCTTACAGAAAGTGTCCTACAACTTAGATCATTCAGCAACACTTTCACAGCAAGTGTAAGACAGAAAGAGGAAAGAAGTGAGGCTTATTACAGTCTAAGTGCCACTAATTCTGGCTTTTGATTTATTTTTATAATTCTGCAACAGAAGCCAGAAAAAGGGGAAAAAGTTTGGAAAAAATATTTTGGTATGGAATATTTCAAAATACAATTCAGATACAACCTAAATAAAAACTAAAAATAAAGAGAAAAATGCTGAGAAGCAAAATCCTCTCTCTCACAAAAGAGATATTACTCTGTAATATTTAAAAAATGTATGAATAGGTAGTTTCTTGAACACATTGGTATTATTAAAGCCCTTCTCCTCTGACCCCAGGATCAAATTAAGGCAGTTTCAAGAAGAAACATGGGATTTTTTCCCCTAATTTACATAAAGACTCCAAGACATTCCCCTGCAACTTATTTCTATCACCCTATAACGAGAGGGTTTCTTTCAACATCGCAACTTGAAACTAAACAAGAAAGAGCACGTTAAATCCTCTGTTGCCCTGTACACATTAGTGGGAGGAAAGCAACACTGAAGGGAGAGCAGAAGCTGGTGGGGCTGAATTGTGCTCTGGGCTCTGTGCCACAGACACAGCCCCTAAACACAGGGAAACACCTCCACAGCTTTTTTTTAAACTTCAGTTAGTGAAAAGCTCAGTGCTTTCAGGCCCTAGGTTTTCCTGATTGTTTTGCTTTTTCTGTCAATACAATTGAGCATATGTTAGTCAGAATGAAGTTAAGGATTGTTTTTGATTAGGTAAAATGTGACTGTGTGAGCAGGTAGAAACAGTCCTTTGGAAAATACTCTCATAAGACCAAAATTGCACCAAGTGGTAATTGGACCTGTGCTTATGTTCATATGCAGGGAAAACGTACAGGCATTTCAGGGCTGCAAGACTTCCTGCACACAAGGAGGCCACACTCTGAAACAGGCAGGAAGGGTAGAATTTGCTTAAAAAAACCCTACAGGAAAAACATAAGTAGGGAGATGTGATCTACCAGTCCATGTCTGGCCAAGACTAGGATGAGCAAATCTTAATTTTGTTTCAGAAATTGCCCATATTCTCCCTTCAAATGTTTACTTGTAAGGAAGTAATGTAAGGAAGTTTTGCAAGCAATTCCAGTCAGGCTGTCATCTACATGAAGGTGGATCCTGTTGGCAGAGTTTGGAATGGAAAGTTGATAATGGACTACAGAACTCACAGCAAAAGGCCAGGAGTCTCTACAGAGAGACAAACACACTACTATATGAGAAGTCAAATCTCAAGAAGAATTTCCTTGTATACTGCTGCAGGGGCATGGCGAGGGAAGCAGTGGGTACAGGTTTGCAGATCCCCACAGTTAACAGGTTGGATCATTGTGGCTTTAGGCTTTGTATGACACACTCCCACTGGGCTAATTGATGAACTCATTCTCTACCTCTTTGCTCTCCACATGTGGATTTGTGCACCCATCCCCTTCCCAGCTCTAGTCCACCACTGAGGTGCTGTGACTGCACTGTGCTTTTGTGGCTCTCTGGTGTTGACCTCAGTGTCATAAACTGATGAAAAAAAGCCAAGAAACACCCTGCTGGCAAGGCAGTCTCAGAAATATTGTGTTTGCCCTATCTGCTGGGAGGTGTGGGAACAGAATGCCAGCAGAGCACTGGTCCATTATTTAAGTCCCGATCAACGTGATTTTTTTTAATACTCTGCTTACAGTGAAGAACCTGAGATAGCCATTGGCCAGTCAAGAAGGGTTTGAAAAACACTCTTTACTCATGCTTAATATTTCATCCGATCAATTTAATCAGTTGCAAAGTTACATTTCTTCCTTCTTCACAAGCCAGGGAAAAAATTCCTAGCTCTCCTGAAGGCCGTATAAAAATTTAATATAACTGGTTTCCTGAGCACTAACCTCCCTCAGTACAAACAGTTAAAATGTGAACACACACACAAAAAACCTGTGATGTTGCTGCTCCTGTTTTGATTTAAATGTAATATTTACAAAAATAGCAATAGTAAGAAAACCAGTTATAACATGGCCTCTGGCTGCAGGTTTTGTTTTGTTTTCTGAACAGATGCACTACTTGGGCTTTTACATATTAAGCAGAGACCAAAAATCTTTGATCCTATCACAGAAAAAAAGGATTTTTCTTCAATTATGGTTCCATGTGTTTCCACTTCTAATAGCCCATGCAGCTGTATGTTAAACAAAAAGCTGTGAAGCCCTTGACTAATGCAAACCAAGATGTTTCATTTTATATATCCTAAAGATCTGGCTGTAACAGCTTCAGCTTTTGAATTTCACCACATTCAACTATTAATGCTTAGGGAAGACAGAGAAGTTTCTTTCTGCACTCCAGTTCTAGCTCAGGGCTCTCACAGAAGTCTTGCTTCCAGAAGGATTTATGAATTTATGTGTACACTGAGAACTTTTTCCTTCAATGAAGAAAAGGCTGAGATTTACCTTAAATTTGACAACTACCCTAGAATAGGAATTTTATAGATCAATCTACTGTAAGTATTTCAAGGAAAAGAAAACTCTTGCACCTTTGCATGTTAGAGAATCTTGTCCTCTTTGGATTCAGAGGTTGCCCAAAGCCTTGAGCCCAGGAAGTCTTTAATGAAGACAAAACACAGTATTGCCCTTGATAAACAACAGTCAAAAGTATTTTGTAGGTTTTTAATTTTTTCTAAAGGAAAAAAGTTTAACCCAGTAACTTTGTTGGTTCGTGAACATAAGAGCAATGTCCAAAACCAGGGAAGAACTAGCAGAGAGAAGTTAATCTTCTAAACACTTAAGTTTTAGGCTACTACTAAACTATAAATATAAAACTCCTAGAAAAAAGAAGATATGTTCAGTCAAAGAGAAGGGTGTACTGGGTCTACCCGAGCCTCAGCAGCCTTAGCAGTGCTAGGAGATAACACTCCACTGTTTTGACTGCTGTGAGGAAGAGGCAGAGGGGACACGAGCAGCTCAGGTGACCCAGACTGACCAAAGGGATATTCCATACCGTATGACGTCAGCTCAGATATAAAAGAACAGCAGGGATGGGGGCACAGGGTTGTCTCCGATGGCTGCCTGCTGAAGGGACAACCAACGCGTAGGGCCGTGCTTCTCAGGACACGACCTGACCTCATTGAATGGGAAGTAGAGATTAGATTTGCCTTCTCTTTGCTTCTTGCACGAACAAATCTTTCTTTGCTTGTATTAAACTGCCTGGTCTTAACACCCACGAGTTTGTCATCTTATTGGTAAAGGGAAGGGGCAAGAGACTGTCCGGGTACTTGGCACCCAGTCAGGGTCAACCTGTCACAAAGGGAAAGCCATTTGAGCCTACACCTCCAGCACAAAATCTCTACCTTGTCCTGGCCGGTCAACCTTCTCTTAGCCTTTGGGACTGTCCTTTATAATCTGTTGGCCCTCAGGGTTCACGTACTCATCTTTTGCACCTGGTTTCCCTCCTCCTTGTAAACCAGAAGCAGTGACTTGCTCAAAGATGCGTGTATTTCCTTGTTTGGCCTTTGCTTGTTTTCTAAGGAAGCATCACCTTGGCGAGAGGAGTAAAAAAAAAACCAAGTGTGTCTGTATCTGGCTCACCTGTGTGAAACACTTTTTCCTTTTTAATCTTTTTTTTTTTGGCAGCAGGACAAGCAATAAACTATGTAGTGTCTAATTTCTACTCGATATTGTGTGTTTTGTATTTAACTTGTTACAATTTCTTGCAGAAGTCAACTTTCTTTCTCCTCACTCCAGAAATGCATTTCCCATTTCCCACAGAGATAAGTGCTCTTCTGCTTCCAGCTTTCTTGGCACGTTTGCTGAAAACTTCGGAATGAAAAATAAATGAATATGATACAGCATAACGCACTGTTTCTGACGCATTTCAGCAGTTTCCCCAGAAGCCCTTGTGCGCTGTCCCCAGGCTGAGGCCACACACCATTCCAGGCAAAACCCACCTCAATTCTTATTTCTTGGAACAGCGCTATCTTTACACACTGAAAATTTCATTTTGTTTTAAAGGCCCCTCCCCTGAACCAGCCTCCAGAGAAGATAAATTTTATCAGTCCAGCGTCAGCAAAGTGAAAAATAAGGGCACAGCCTGTTCCAGCATGAGCCAGACACCGAGGCTTGCTTAGCAGCGCAGCCAAGTGCTTCAGCAGCTGATGATTGAAAGTGGAAGCTTAATGGAGTGAATGCGAACAAAGAATTAGAATAAATGCCACCTTTTGAAATAGAAAGCAAGCAGCTAAATGGCTTGGGTGAGACAGGAAAGCAGATGTAGAGCAGAGAAGCATTTCAGCAAAGCCAGCCTGGATTCCAGATTACAGTTGAGTCATCTTCGTCAGCCAGTACAATGACAGCCTCTGTCTGGATGGCCTCCTGCGTGTCAGCAGGTGATGGGAAAAACACATGCTCCTCTTGCAAGAGCTGATTTACTTCTGAAGATGGTTGTTTTCTGGTCTCCTGAGTAAATCGTCTTCTAATTAAGCATTTCCCATTAGAATATACCACCCCAATTACCTGTAGACATATACTAATCTTCAGACTGATGGATCTGCAGACTTTAGCAGGATAAGCATAATCATCTATGAAAGCTTGTCCCAGATAAAGGAGAAGAGAAGGATTTTGTCCTTCCACAACTAAAGCTGCTGCAAAGTCTGGGAAGAGATTTTGCACTGATACAAGCAAGTCGAACCATGAGAGTGCCACGCCAATGCAAATCATGTCAAGTGGTACAAATATCATGGCATTTTATGAGAAATGGCTCTGTACCTCCTTCCGCAGTAGTTCTTACCTGGTGGGACTATTCCCTGACTCCATACCGTGAAAAAGGATGACTGGGAAAGAAATGTTGAACTCAACAGACTGATCCCTGAAGTATCCCAATCTGAAGCAAGGGCTGAGCTTACTCTGAATTTGGGATTAGCAGCAGGCTAGATGCATAGGGCATGGGGGTGAGTGAATTCTTGTTATTGTGAGAATGAAAGGTCACACTGTCAAAGGGAGAGCCCAGGGGAAAACAGGCCATTGGTGATGATGGGATGAGTGTGAGAAGTCTGCCCTGCACATCTCAGTGAGCCTTGTAGACTAAATGCCAACACTGAGACATGATGTTGGATTTATGCAAGTTCAAGGAACAGAGGTTGTGGTGTGACTTGAGAAAAACAATCTCTGAACCCTAAGCACACAAGAATGAGGCACATAGGCTCTGGCTGTGTCTGGCCATAATACAGCTGGGACTAACAGGACATAACTAGTAAAGTGTCTTCTCTGTCATTTTTCTCTCAGTGGTTGCCTTGTAGAGTGCATTTGATGAATATGAATAGCCATAAGCCAAGAAGTGAACAGACCTTTGTGCTGCTTGAGGGCTGTCTATGAAACCGATGGGCCAAATTTTAATCTAGACGAATGCTCCACTAGACTTCTTCATACTTGCTAACAGAAAGTATTTGGCTGCTCTCTCTGGCAGTAAGAGTAGGGGCAGTGCCAGCTGCCATTCGGATAAGGCAGAGACTAATGGATATCACCATCAAACACTCCTCACTGAAAGGTGTGCAGAGATGCCTGTGTAGACAACAGTCATTAGACAGAAAAGAAGAATTTCTTTTCTATAAGAGAGGATCGGAAAGCATATCATTCCCACACAGATGAAGGGAAATGGATACTACTCTGGCCTGACTCCTCTCCCCTGCCTCTGAACACAGCAGCAGGGCTGCTGCCATGCTTTGGCAGTGTCGAGTGGTAATTAAAAATATCTTTCAGAACTTTGATGTCAATATTTGTAGGTAGATACCTGATTACATTTTGGAAACAACAGAGCATGTTCTCTACTCACTACATTTTAAAATGGATTAAGAAATTTCCTTAGGATATCAAATACAAGTCAAGAGACTGAAGTCAAGTCCAGTCCTTACTAATTATGATTATAACACCATTTGACTTGACAAAAGGAGAAATTGCATTCTAATCACTTTGCTTGCAGCATGTATGAATCTAACTGAAACTAGTGAGATGTGTTTGCATATTTGAGGAGGGAATTACTGTCTACATACCAATGCCCAGCACAGGTAATACACAGACATTCTTTTTAATGTCCTGGTTTATGCAGCTAATTCCTCATATTCAGCACAGACTGTACAATAATCCTTTTGACAAATGAGTCAAGAGGCAGGGTGCTGCTGAGCATAATATGCATTATTGCCTTGCACACATCTAGGACATGTAGATGAGTGAGGATTAATAGTTACAATTAGAAACGTAAGAGCATACTGTGGATTGTGAAAATAATTAGCAGGTTGTGAAAAGAATTTCCAGCCCCACAAAAATGTTTTAGTGCAGAATACATTTCAAACGGAAACAATAAAAGAGACTCAGCCATTCTCTTCCCACAAAGATACTTTTGGGATTGTTAGGAAAGGATTTGAAAGCTTGCTGGCTCCTTAACAAAGATGGTTCAATGCTCATAGACAGCCAGACACGGCAGCCTGTGCTCAGAGTGGGAGGCAGACACCTGACTTCCTAGGGCAGTCTTGGTCACATTGCACCTGTATTCCTACCTGTGCTCTTGCTCTTAGGGTTGTAGCACTTCATGGTCCCACAAGACTTATGCTCCTCAAGCCCCCTGCTCACAGAGGAAAACATCACTAATGCTGTAGCATGCGAGCAATCTGACCCACAGCAAGGATGAGGCAGGGTCCTTGATGTGGGATCTGGGCATGTGTGTGGAAGGAGCTGCCCAAGAAAATGTGGATGCTTACAACAAAATTTAAATAATTCTGAAATTGGATTATAAACTTTTGTTTTTAAAATACATTAAATGCTATGTTATCTTCGATTGACTTTAGGCATTAGAGGAATGTGGGTTTCCTTTTTAAGACAAAATCTGAGATGTCCCCACTTTTTGGGAGTCCTGGGTTTCAGCAGAGACTCTATAGATTCAGAAGCCTTTGGTAAGGTGTAGAAGTTGGCAAAATGAGCAGTACAGAAGCAGCCAAACTTCCCAGCCATGCTGAAGCAGCCTGGCAGGAAGCAATGCTGGCTGAGAGGCTGAGCTGCAGGGTAGCAGAGCTGAGGTGTCTCCAGAGCAGAACCATGAGCTTCTGCCCTTTGCAGATCAGCCACATTGCAGCTTCTTCACAGGTGGGCTGTCTCTGGGATTTAAATAACTAAAATGCCATTAAAAAGATCATGAATCATGCTCACTCAGCAGTGAGTCTGAAAAACAAGTCTGATTTGCCTTTCTTTTCTCTGTTTGAAGGCAATAGGTGGCTTGACCATAGTTCCTTAAGAACCCGCAGTCCACAATTTATCCTTCCAGAAAACTGTCCTCTTCTGTCTATCCTTTCACACTTTCCAGAAGATATGAATGGTAAAAGTACTCTGAGAAACTCAGTTAAGAAAATCCAGGGTGGGTTTCAGAGGACAGACTTTAACAGCAAAATGACTGTTCAGTGCCAGTAATTTCCCTCAGGTGCACTTTGCTTCTGGCCAGGACACAACATCCCTCCCAGCTATGGACTGAGTGGGGATGCCTTTGCAAAGTTTGCAAGTCTCTAACTTAGCAATGCATAAAAAATTCTGTCAGGAGAGAAGTGTATAACGATCAAGTGTAATGAAATGGTGACAATACATCTCACCAATCAATAAGAAAGCTCTCTTTGTAAGAACATATTCCTTATTTATAGATCAGCTAGCTTGTGCTGCAAAGGGGAGTCAACAGCTTTCAGTCTGATTTAGAAGAAAGACTGAGTGATCATGTGAAATTACCTGGCATACTTAATCACAGAGATCAAAAAGGTTGGTTTGGGTTTGGGGATTTTTATTTTTTTCGGTGTGTAAGTACAGCTTTAAAAATCATATTATTCCAATATAATTCCCATTGTTGCTGTCAGTGTGGAGTGTCTAAGTGTCTAATATATCTAACACAGATGTGCCAAAGGGCTACAATTAAATCACTCTGCACTCATCTTCTGGTACCAATCAACTTTTTCTCCTCTTAATGAACAGACACATGCTGTTTTATACAGTCTGATTGACTGGTTGATATGAAAACATAAAGTGGCAGAAGCTGGTGAAAAGTATTCATTATTCTCTGTGTTTGGAACTGCAATAGAGTGAGTAATTGTTTCTGATTGTGGCAGCCACTCATGTGCTGACTGATGAGCACTACAGCACTGGCACAGAGGTTGTGTTAGACAGGATGGAAACTCATTTGTGAGACCTTAATGGAAGTTAGGGCATCTCCAATGTTTTATTTTAAGGGTGAAATGGCTTTGAATTGGTAATTTTCTATTACCTGGCCCACAAAAGTTGTCTTCACACCTTTGGCAGATTTTTAAGTAGCCCTAATCCAATATTATAGCTCAGGAAACTGAGACAGAGAGAGGAAAAGCAGGGATCTCAGCACTTATAGGCAGCAGAGTCAAAGTCACCCACACACCACAAGAGCCCTTATAACACTTGGTACATACTTCAGCAGACTGATATTCAAACTGAACTCTATTTGTTCATCTCAATGATAGAAATAGGTGAATTTTTTCCAAAGGTCAAATATGTTGCATTAAGAAATGAAGGTTGGTGATAGGATCAGGTGAGGAAGGAACTTTTCATGTGATAAAAGACACCTCCTCAATATCTGTGCTTTAATATAATAATCTGTGCTTCAATATGTGCTTTAGAGAAATAGTAATGACCTTACCCCTGTATCACAGAATCACAGAATTAACAAAGTTGGAAAAGACCTCTGAGATCATCAAGTCCAACCTATTAGCTATTACCAGCCTATTACCTATTACCTTACCTATTACCAGCCTATTACCTAACACCACCACACCACTAAACCATGGCACTAAGTGCCTCATCTAGTCTCTTTTTAAACACTTTCAGGGATGGTGACTCCACCACCTCCCTGGCAGCCCATTCCAATGGCCAATCACTCTTCGAGTGAAAATTTTTTTCCTAAGAGCCGACCTAAACCTTCCCTATCACAGCCTAAGACTGTGTCCTCTTGTTCTGTCACTGGTTGCCTGAGAGAAGAGACCTGGCTACACCCCGCTTTCAGGCAGTTATAGAGAGCAATTAGGTCTCCCCTGAGCTTCCTCTTCTCCAGGCTAAACANTCAATCCCCTCATCCAGATCATCAGTAAAGATATTAAGCAGGACTGGGCCCAACACTGATCCCTGGGGGACACCACTAATGACTGGCAGCCAACTGGATGTGGCACCATTCACCACCACTCTCTGGGCCTTGCTGTCCAACCAGTTCCTAACCCAGTGCAGAGTGTACCTGTCCAAGCTGTGGGCTGACAGCTTTTCCAGGAGTTTACTATGGGAGACGGTGTCAAAGGCTTTGCTGGAGTCCAAGTAGACACATTCACAGCCTTTCCCCTCATCCATCAGGCGAGTCACCTGGTCATAGAAGGAGATTAGGTTGGTCAGGCAGGACCTGCCCATCCTAAAGCCATGCTGACTGGGTCTAATCTCCTGATCATCCTGTAGGTGCTGTGTGATTGCACCCAAGATTATCTGCTCCATAATTTTGCCTGAAACTGAGGTCAGGCTGACAGGCCTATAATTTCCTGGATCCTTCTTCCAGCCCTTCTTGTGGATGGGTGTCACACTGGCCAGCTTCCAGTCATCTGGGACCTCTCCAGTGAGTCAAGACTGGAGATAAATGATGGAGAGTGGCTTGGTGAGCTCATCTGCCAGCTCTCTCATCACCCTAAGATGGGTTCTGTCTGGTCCCATAGACTTATGAGGATCCAAGTGGCTCAGGAGGTCTCTTCCTCCTGAATTACTGCAGGGCTACACTGCTCCCAGGCCATGTCTACCAGCTCAGAAGACAAGTTGTCCTGAAGACAATCTACTTTACTGTTGAAAATGGAGGCAAAGAAGGTGTTAAGTACTTCTGCCTTTTCCTTGTCTTTTACTTGTCTACAGTCTTTGCGAGCCCCTAGGTTGGGGCAAACCCATCCTGGTTTTATGTTACTTGTAAGCAACACTGTACATTGATTGCAAGCTAAATTTGCCTGAGAAAAAGGGTCTATAACCAGCTGAAGCAGTGATTGACATCAAAATACCACACACACAGGATAAAAACCAGAAGGAAAACACATCGCTGTTAAAGCAAGTGAAGTTTGTTGACATAGGAGCTCAATACTTATTTTGGAGGGAAGGTTCATTGAATTATGGTCCTCAAATGCCAAGCAACATCAAACCCCAAATCATTCTTTGGAAATATCTGGGAGCTGCAGTTACTTTTAAAGGTAGCATATTAAAGAGCAGATGCAGTGAAAAAGGGCTGAGTTCTAATTTGGGCTAGATACAGAAGCAGTCATTTCCCAATGTAGATGGACAAGGGAATATGAGCCCATGCTTTGCACATCCATGTGAGGGCAGCACATCCCCATAGACACTGTTTTTTGGAACAGGGCAAAAGAAACAAAATCAAGAACAAAGGAAATGACACTTTTCACCCTGAAAGAATATGAAAGAAAACATTTTTGTTGTAAGTACTCAACTTGCATTTCCTAAACAATAGTAACAAACTGTACTTGAGTAAAGCACTCAGAACAAGTGCTGGAATTAGATTATAAACCTGTGCCTTTCATAAAGGAGTCATTAAAAAAAAATAATTCCACTTATACTTGTCATTTGACAACCAGCGGTTCCCATAAAGGCTGTTTTAATGCTATGTTTCAATGACACAACTACATTAAATTCTTCACTAGATAATCATAGTTTAAATTAGTTAAAAATGTTGTTATGGTCTTTGGAGGGCTTTGCAAGTTTATCTGCAGTTTTTCTACTTTGCTTTTTTTTCATCTATTTTTGTTTGTTGGTGGGGACTGCCAAAGTTTGTGTAGATATTTAAGCCCAAGACACCATCTTAGCTTAGCCATCTGTGAAAACAAAACCAAGTAAAAATATAGCTTTGAATAAATGAAACACCAAGGGAATTTCATACTTGATATAAATAATTGCAGATATAGCTTGTTGCTATGCAGTTAAGGAAAACATTTCTCTTATCCTTGGTGAAGACTCATTTCTTTAAAAGGTTTCACTTTTAAACATGAAGACAATGAAACATTAATAGTTTTCCATCTTCCACTTCAAGTGTACATGTGAGATCGATGCCTTCCTGTCTGGTTTGATAAAAAAGAACACAAAAGATCTGGAGAGAGGCAGGAAAGAGGCAGCAGAGGCTCCTGGCAGCTGATGCTTGCCGACACCAACACTTACCATGGCCTCAGCCACGGGGCCAGGGCCTTTCAACCTGGGGCCCAATCCAGTAGGGCTTAAAATTCGGGTGGCCTACGGGAGATCCAAGTATGAAAAACAGAGGTTTCTTCTCTTTTAGGTGGTTAGAGGAGAACTGTAAGGCATAAGCTTTGTGAAAGGGGCACTCACTTCCCAGGTACAGCAAGAAAAGTCACTTTATAATGAGCACACGGGAAAAACCCTGAGGACACAGAAGAGAATAGAGAGTAAAGACAGTTCTGCAGCAAGTTTTTTTCCTTTTTTTTTTTTTTTCCCATTTCAGCTCTTGGAAAATGGGAAACTTTTTTGCAGGGCAGTACTTGTAAGGAAATCTCGGTTTACAAACTTGTCCTTGAACAATTCATCACAACTATATGTTTGACCATGATCCTGAGCCATAAGGCTCAGCTCCAAAGCTAAGTAAATCACAGACTTCCTAGATGTAATACACAAAAATTACAGACTTAACTGTCTTGTAAAGAAAAGCTGCCTTGAGATGGGCACCCTGAAAACACAAAACCAGAGACGCCCTGCTGCTTTTGGAGCATGGTAAGGCAAGGTCTCATGTGCCCTGTCTGCTGTGCAGACCCTCCCTCCCACCCACCATGGGCTGTGTCTGAACATCCTGATCTCTGTGGGACCAAGTGCACAACAGGTCTGCTGGGGGCTGTGCAGATGCCAATGCAGAGAGACCCAAAAAGGGGAAATGTTTGAACAATACAGCACAACTCCCTCTCCACCTGCTGCCTTCATTTCAAGCCTTAGAAGGAAGACTGTAAGGATCTGAGCACCTGTGTAATAAAACATAAAACCAACGGCCATTCTGCCTCCAACCATTCTGTTTCTTGTGGAAATTTTCAGCCCTGATTTCTTCATTTCAAGCCCTGAAGAGTCTTTTCTGATCATTGCTTTAGACCTGCTTTGTAATAGTGCACAGGGTTTCATAATGGTCCTTAGCTCTCAGCAAGGCCACAGATCCCTGCATGCAAGCTTGGAGTGTATATATATGTGTACACCTATGTAAATGTAGAGGGGGAATAGCAAAACCAACAGCTTTTTTCAGCCCTAGATAAGCTCAACATTTTTTTCTTCCTTGTTTGTCTTCTTTCCCTGAGAAAAAATGTTGGACTTTCTTGGCTGAAAGCTGTCATCTTCAATGAAAAGCTGATTATATACTGGAAGTAAATAATAAAGGCATGATTCTGTCTGGTTGTCTGGGCTAAATTCATGAAAAAAACTCTGTTGGCACTCAATAATTTCCTCATGAAAAGCAGTTTTTTCTTAAGGAAATTGTAACAATTTGCTGTGGACCAAATTAGTGAAGATATAATCTGTCTTCACATTGAAGATGAATTTGCATGCAAATAATTGTGGCATGAGAACTGGTGGTGTCACACAGCTTTAATGATGGTTTGCAGTAAAAATACCAAGAGAACAAACACCGGCTTTACAGCTTCTGCAGGTTGCCAGCACATTATTATTGGTTCTGACCTTCTAATTGCCTCTCTATTTTCTGCTCCTGGCTGCATGGTGAATAACACGAGTGCTCTTTCAACTCCTACGTGTCCCCCGGGTGCTCCCCCCTCTCTCCTCTCTCTCTTTCGGAAAAGAAATAAACTACCAATTTAATGACTAACTAGCTTGTACTCTCGGAAGAGTTTCCTGAGCTTTTGTAAAAACGTTGGGCTTTGAACATTTTTCAAATAGAAACAGTATTTTTGTCTCTCTTTCTCTTAACTCTCTGTACATGCCAGTGAGGAGCATTTTAGTTAGAGCCCTGTCTACGCGGCAGTACAACCCCCCTGCCTCTCTCCTGCCGGTAGTGAGGAAAAATACTACAGCGGCTGCCCCTGTGTAGTTAGGGCAGTAAACAGGTTAGAAAACACGAGGAATGCTAAAGACCCGAGCGGCCGGCACGGTGCGAGTCACGCCTGGTACCCGGGGGGCGGCAGTCGGGGATGCTGCGGGTGGGATGCGGGCGCGGTGCTGTGCAGCCCCCGGCGCCTGTGGCCCCTCTCCCGGGGTGACAGTCACCGTGTCATCCCTCTGCTGAAGGGAGCAGGATGAGCCCTTGGGACTGCGGGAGGCTCTTCCAAAAAATATCTCCATGTGAGTTAGTACCAGAAAGAACAGCAAGGGCGAGGGCAGGAGCGGCAGAAGCGAGCCCCAGTGGCCTCGGGCCGATGCAATGCTGACCGATAACCATGAGATGTCACTGCGGCCCCGCACAAAAGCAGGTACGAGCTAATTTGTCAGACACACGAGAAAGACTGAGACGTGGACACTTCATGCCTTGCCTTTCCCTCCCCAAAAAGTGCTTGGCTGTCGCCTTGGCCCCTTCCCCACCCTTTCAGTTCAGTTCCAGCAATGTGCAAGCCAGAGGCATCTCCCTGTCCCACCGGGCACGCCTGCACAGCAACTGATGCCCCTGAGGATGCAACACCTTCTGGATGCGAGGAGATCATAGAGAATTGTAAGACTTGCACCATTGCTACAGCTCCTAAACCGTGCTGCTTCACACCACCTTTTTCTGAAAAGAGACCACCAAGCTTCAGTCGTTTTTCTGAGAGGCTCAAGTGAAAATTATACAGTCATTCACTTTGGATTTATAGTCTGGTCTGACATTCAGAAACAGTAATGAGGGATTTTAAGCAGTGGTCTAAAGTACTTGCCATGCCCTCCTGACTCTAATGTAGTTTTTAGTCTTGTTTCAAACCTTCTGATTCAGCAACTAGATTTTGCAGGATTTTCAATACTATTTTTTGACCTATGTATAGCTAGGCTTGGTGTTGTTCAGCTCTTCAGTGTTCAAAATAAATGTAAATGTACACTAGCATTTATATATTTACATTTACACAAATGCAAATGTCAGGAGAAGGGTTCATTTTCTGTTGAGTTAAATAGCTCTGCTTTCTTACTATATCCCATGTGCTATCCTGAATAAAAGTTCCATCCCAAGTAACTCAGGGACATGTGTGCTTCATCAGCACTTAGAAATTCCTCTCTCATCAAACTTCGAGGGCAATTGCAGGCTTTTCATCCCAGATGAACTGGAAAGTAAATAAGGTTTATCCTGCAGCAAATCCTTCAGAAGACTGGCATGGTCTGCCATTACATGTTGACTGCAGAGATACAGATAAGAAAAGGAAGTCTAAGAAACCTTACAGAGGCATAAAAATATGCCCTGTATTAACAGCTGTTTATTAAAACAGGTTATAAACCACATTTTCAAACTTCAGAAAGTGACCATCTTAGCCACTAACATCTGAGAAATACACTCAGATCAAAGTTTTATGACCTCTATTTATTACAGCAGGTATAACTACCTGAAAATGCCTACTTTTAAAATCTTATTACTGTCAAATTCCTTATTTAGGCCAGTGACTTGACATTCTTGCATGAGTGAACATTAAAGTTTTTGCCTTTTTAACCTCCTAATCCTGCTGCATAAATCTTTTATAACCGATTCTATTCTATGTGTCTTTTTGGTGTTATTGGATTCTTATCTTTCATTCCAGTCTAGGTTTTCGATTTCATATATTAAAAACTCCAGTTCAGCTTTGCTTTCCTTATTAAGATACAAAAGAGGTAGAATCTTATAGAGTGCTGGGCAAAAAATCACAATATATAATTCTTTTTTCTTAAAAAAAAGAGGAAAATTAAAAAGGTTTAATATAAAAGGAAGGTTGCACCCTCTCATGTGGCACCCCTTTATGACTGTCATACAAATGCAGAAAATCACTTCTAATTTTTAAGCAAGTACATTTGTGTGCTGTCCCTTACCCACTTCTGTTCAGACAGTGAGGTCAAGCCCTGCAGCCCTGATTCAACTGGTGGGTGTCAACAAGCTCTTGCTTCTCCAGAATGCTGCTGGAAAATCTCTGCCTGGGGCCCTCCTGGCAGGGTCAGAGTATGGAAGGACATGGATACAAAATTCTCCTTTACTGTCCCACATTGTCTTCTTCTCCAAGCACTTAGACTATAACCGAATGAAAAAGTAAAATCAGAACCCATTCCACCAGCAGAAAAAGGCAAAAAACCAAAACTGAGACCAAACTCTAAATATTCATATGAGTAGCAAAACAAAATAAGGCTGATTTGTGTCTTAGAAGTGGTCTATGTTAAAGGTTTGTGTTAAAGAAGGGCTGAAAGGTTCAAAAGTGATGAGAAAACTGATGGGACCAGTTTGGTTATAGAGCATTTGTATTCAGAAAGTCCTGGCTGTACCTACTATAATAGTGTGACAGACTAATAGCCTGCCAGATTAGCTTACAAAACACAGGTCTGATCCCTCATGTGAGTACATCCAAGATGCCTAAGGGATGGATGAACTTGCAATGATAGCAGGATCACACTGCAAATTAAAAATTCATCTGTACAGAATTAGATACTTGAGCCACGACTGGACACAGAGAGAGGGGTAGTTAAAAATACATCTTTTTTTAAAAAAGATGCAAGTACAGAATAGAGAGATTTTTACCCATATTTAAATGAAATTGACCTGCTTTAAATAAAAAAATCTTGTTCATGCCTGAAGTACACCTGCAATCACATAAATTTGAACATCAAGTAATCTTTCTTTCCTGTCCCAAAGAGGCTTTTTAAATTTATATATATATAAATATATATATATATGTACAAATCCCCAATCCTCTTGTGCCCTGCATGTGTGTTATGTAACTTGGCCACACCATGCTCAAGAACTTCAAGGCAGCAGATGGAAACAGCAAGATTGGGCAAACTCATATTCATTTCATGTTCTATTTGGATGTATAAGGCATAACCCAGACACAGTAATGAAGTACTGCTCAGTATTAGTAGCTTAGACTCAGACTGAACTACTGATTTAGCTGAAAGTGATTTGTATTCAGGCTAAAGAGAATGAGTGGGTAAATGGTGTTTTTGCAGCAATAGCTGAAGGTCCTTACCAAGAAGCCTGCCAGTTCAGGGTGAGGAGGTGGCAGCCAGCTGCTTCTACGTGTCAGGAAGAAAATTGTCCTCTGGCATTTCCATGGTGGGACATGTGCTGGGACAGAGCCACCCTAATGCTGCCTCATATATTTTTCCAAGCTCGCTTGTAAGAAGCCCATGAAATCAATCTGACAAACCTCCACCTGAGCTCTTCAGGTTACCCCACTTATTTTCTGATTTGGGATTCATCTACATGAAAAACAAATCTGGAGCACAGCTGGGCAACTCTTATCTCTGGACAGCTGCAACAAGCCCAGGCCATCTGTAAGGGCTATGGGAGATGCCTGTGTCCTAGGATGCAGGTTTCCCAAAATCAGACATTCTCTGAAACTCTACTGTGATCTGATCCAAAAAGTGGGATTCTACCAGTTTTGTAGTTCTTCACACCCAAGGTGGTAAAATCCTGACAGATCCTTCCATGTGGTGCTGCTACAGTTAATACCTGGTTCAGCTGCCAATTATTGCAGATGCCCTTCTGCAGATGAAAGGGGACTTTTCCCCCATTATTTATTTTTCTGCAAGTTCCCTGACCTAGAAACCTGAAGTTTTCAGGTTCACACTTATGCATATTTTAGCTCTCCTCCTTGAGTAGTATTTGGGATCTGTACTGACAGCAAAGTAGCAGACAACGGAGCCTGCACCCACCCAGAGGAAATACAAACAGCACAGGCTTGTCAGGGTGGTCAGCCTCATTTATTCCCCCTTTACTACTTAAACTAATTTATTCCAGCATCCATTTCAAGCACTTGCTTTTCTATACGGCATGTTCTATGTTACCCAGCTCCACAACTGCTCAGTGTAGCAAATCAAAAGGCTCCCCTGGCTTTAAGGGGGTGGGGAATCCTGTGTGCCTTAAAAAATACCCAGAATGCAGGATTAGTTTTCCCTTACTTCTTGAAAGAAAAAGGCAAGAAAATAGGAATTAGATTCTCTACAATCTGACAAGCCTGCCTCTGTTCAGAGTGCTGCAGAAACTGCCAGAGAATGCTGGATTTGTAGCAGAATAATTCTGACATATGACTGCCAAGGTCAGTCAGCCCTGTGCACCGGGCAGGCAGGCCAAACTTACTTACATAGTAATGGCCGTTGGCAGTCAACTTTAAATTTGGCACATACTTCTGCCCCCCACCCCAATGTAATAGGAAAAACATATTAAAGTTGTTCTGCCTTAAGGTGTTTTTTCCTCACTTTCGTATTTCCTCCATCTCTTCCAGCTCAAAATGCTCCCAACTATTGCTACAAGTGTAAAATTCAGCATTTAGCAAGGGCCTGATGGTTTTCTCAGTTTCTTTGGAGACTGCTGGGATTTTTATCTCGTTAACAGTGTAGAGATGCCAATAGGAAAGGTCATGAAAATAAGTGGGGTCATCACAATCTAATGCTTCCATTTCATCACATGTACGCATTTCTTGTGTCCATCTCATGCCAAAACCTGATTTTTTGTGTTCTTACTAATGGCAGCTGTTGCTTACAGAGGATATCATCCTCTGCTGAGATGGGCGACTCTGTTGGTACCTGGTCTAAGTACAGAGGCAGATACAGTGCATACACATGTCACTTGCAAGGCAACAGCACATGTGGGGCTGTTGAAGGAAGCCCTGCACCCTCAGGGCAACTGGGGAAGGACTGAGCACCCTGGGCTGGGCTGAAATGGGGCCCTAGCCCAGGGCTGGGTCCATGCAGGTTCCAACTGGGGCTGCTCAGGGCCATCAAGTCCTCGCATCATCCACAACAACTATTTCTAAACTATGAAGTCCCTCTCCCCAGAGATGGGAAGATGCAAATGAAATAGCAGAGAGAGTGAAAAAGTGGTTAACAGAAGCTTTCAGAGAAGAATAGAAGAATGTAAAAATAAGCCCCCACTATTTCTTACATTATCTGAGAGCTGTTCAGCCATGAATTGTCTGTAATAATTAGCATGAGAATGTCTCCTTGATGACATTCATACTGCATAAAAGGGTCTGCATTTCCTCCATCAAAGTGCATATTTATGAACTGAATCTCCAAAAGATGGAGCCTTTGATAGTATTATTTTAATATTTTTTGCATACGATTTAGAAATTTGAACTTGAAGAAGCTCTAATAATAAAAAAGACTATCAGATTTCTGCTAGTCACCTCTGTTCCTAGTAAACACAAACACATATATGGGAGTCACTGTTTAAATATGAAAGTGATAGACTATACAAGAGAGAATGGCATGAATAAATTTACTTTTTTTCTTTAATGATCCTGAGAATAGTGTGTTATAAAACCGATCTTGAATACTGAAACAACTATGTAGTACAGAGTTTTCTCAGTTCCCATTTGTTTCTTGACCCTGGTGACAACCTATCCTGAGTCACTCTAAAAAAACTCTACTTTCTGTGTAGTCTATGTGTGTGCATGCTATTGCCCCTTTTTTGTTAACTACCTTTCTTTTATTTACCTAATTACTACAATTCCTCATGACTTAAGCTTGATCCAAAAACTAGACACATCAAGGGCAGGATTACAGGACTCATTTCCATCAGATGCAGGACTGTGAAGACATAAAACAGACATGCTTCACCAGCTTGAGTAGCTTTTTACGCTTCTTAAGTGTCAGACTTACTAGAGGTTTGTCAACAGAGCCTGCCCAAAGCTCACACACTTGTAGATGCTTCTATTTACTCGGTCTTCTTGTTATTTTCAGCCCTTTGTTTTAGCACCTACACAAAGTAGGTGCATGAAAGTTTAAAGACTTGAAATCTGAAAGGCAGTTGATAGTTACTGAAGTGTTTACAGAGAATATATTCCATGTGGTTACTGTCCTTTCAGCAAAAATGTGCAAACACCTCAACTATCCCAGGCTTGGACAACTGAGGCTGGAAGGTGACCCAGTGAGGCACTTTTTGTGTGTGAAGTTGTGTTCAAGATGTGATGGGCAACCAAACCTATTGCCATGGAGTGCTAGACTCATTTTCTCTCAACACAAGTCCTCCCCAACTTGTTTGCACTGCCCATTGAAAATTATTTCCCCTATAAGCTGCATTTGCTCGTTGTTTGATTTGCAAGACCTCGATGCCACTGGTGAAGACATCGAGTGGTCCATGATGGCTTTGGAGCTGCAGCAGCAGATCTGTGAACTGCAATGTACAAAAGATTTGGGGTCTCACTAGCTTTTAGAGGCTGCCAATGTAGGATTTGGAAAGTTGAGGAGAAAACAAAAGGAAATGTAGTGAGGTTCAGTCTCTCTAGGAACAGAACTTTTAGAGCAATATTGAAAATAATGCTTTTCCCACTACATGGCACTCCCCCAAAATCTTTCTATTAGTATTCCACACTGAAAAGTTTCAATGTTGTCAGTATCAGGCAACTATAATTCCTTTAGCTGAAATCTACTTTTTTGTTAGAAAGCCAACTATTTTAACTTGGATAATTTCAACATATTACTTAGACAAATCCTTTGACATTTGGCATGTATCTCTAAAGTTTTATTTCCAAAATAACATATCTTCTATTATTTAACAATAAATGCTCTGTATTTAATTCATGAATACAGATAGCAGTACATTTTATGCACCAACAAAATAATGAGTAGTGCATGTCTTACTCTTAGAGAGGAGAACAATGTGGATGAATACTGGATAAATCTCAGTGCTAAAGAAAGTGATGAATATTTGCTAAACAAATAACTATTCAAGGCATCTTGATTTTTCTGAAAATTGAACAGAATATTCTGAATACAAAAATCCAGGAAAAAAAAAATCTCTTTACATTTAAAAAATTCTGGAAATATTCTGGAATATTAAAGTTTTTCCTGGCATACCCAAAGTACTAATAATAGTGAATGATTGTATTTGCTGGAAGATTAATAAAATTATCTTCATTATCTTTCAGCTGTTATTTATCTTCTTTAGATGTAAGTTCTTTGGTGTAGAGATTTACCTTCAGTGACCAAATATGCCCTTGCTCAATATCTCTGAGTATTAGAGGAATGAAATTAGTGTAGAAAAATAAAGTATATTTATACTTGTGCTTCTAAAGAGAGAATAGTATAGAGACCAGGTTCTTATCACAATGAAGTTACAAATGTTTTTGAGATTTTCAGTGAAGAATGACGAATTTGTCCCAGTATTTCCTGCTAGCTGATAAAAGATTTGGCAAAGCTCAATGTATTCAACACCAACAGCTATTCAGAGTTATTCTGATCTTCTTATAAAACAGAGGGTGTATCTAAGTATGCACCTGTTAATTAACAGGAGAATTAAATTTTTTAAATGATATGGACTTTATCGAATCTAGTCCAGAGAAAAACTTAGACCATGATATGCTATTTTCATATACCTATCTTGAGGACCATTGAGAACTTTAAAGACTATATTTCAATGGTGTCATGATTCCACCTTTTTATAAACCATCCCATGGTTATCTAGAAATAACTCTTCCCACATGTGCTACACCATTGTTCCTTGGTTGAAACCCCACTGGGGGTGATGGAAGTGAGCCAGAAGCTCCTTCTGCCCCCTGCTCTCTGTTCAAGGGGAACCAGAGACCTCCCTGCACAGGCCAGGCTTGAGCCTCTGGCCAGTCTGAATGTACCCACCTTGGGGTCTCAACCTGGCCCCCACCTCACCACTGATGCTTAGATCTGTCATTGCTTGGAATAATCTGAAAACGCAGAAATTTAGCACGTATCTACTTTCTTTTTTCCATTCTGAAACAAAATAAGAAATGAATGGGCGAAATCAGTCAGAGAACAGATAAGAAGAAGAAAATGTTGGCCTGTGCATCACAAATACAAACACTATAAATTGCTGGTCCCAGTCAGGAAACAACCACATCATTCAGAATATGCAGAAAAGACTGGGTGTTTTCAGAAAATGTTAATTCATCATCACCAGAAATTCTTGTGGGAATACACACATCAGTTTTGAAGGATGACTTTTCTTGGATCTGAAACAAAATTTCTGATCAGAAAAAAAGAGAGGATAATTGATGGTTCAGGTGTTTTCAGGGCAATAGGGAATCATTCCCACTCTATTCATAATGGAATATTTCTAAATGGAAACTTAAATGTGAATCTCCCAGGTGAATATTTTAGCTATTGTCTAATCTGAGATGGGTGAGATTTCCCAAAAGGAGTTTCACAGAGTTTTAATTGCATTCTGACTTTGTGCAGGACATCTTTTGGGTGCCTCAAATAGCTGCTGTGACACTAGAGGATGTTTTTGAAGATTGGTGCAGGCCCCTGCTCCAGTCCACTCCTCTCCTTACCCCTTCTCCATCAGCAAAGGAAGTTAGAACCAGGAGCAAGTTTAAAGTCTCATGCTCATAAGGTTATCAGAATAAAAATTCATCCACGTGAAAGGAGAAAAAATAAATCCTACTACTGTTAGGACAGATTTAAAAATCACAGTTGTTTTAGTGATCACTCTTATTCATAATTCAGCTTATAACTATAAAAGATGAAGGGGAATATGCCCTACTTTTCCTTTTGTGATTTGACAGCACCTCTGTTCATATGTTGAGAAGCTCTGCCGTGAAAACCAATGGTTGCTCAGTTTCCCCTGCTGTGTTTTTGGGTCTTTCACAACACAAAAGGAAAGAAGAGAATCTGGAAAAAGGCAGAGAGAACACAAGCAAAATGCCTCAGGCAATTAAAGCCCTCAGACTGACTTTTGCCAGCCCTTTGCTTGCTGTTTGCCTGAAAAAATGATCAGTTGATCATTTTTCAATTAAAAGGAAGTGTTTGCTCTTATCAATGACTGGAGGACAAATCTAACCTCTGATCATTATGACTAAAAGTCCAAAGTCTGCTATCTCCATGTAGCAGGAGCCTTCATACCATGTACAAAGGAGACAAATGTTAAGTCACAGCTGTGAAGCCAAAGATTGAGGCTGAAGTCCTTAATCACTCATGTTCTTGATAGCACCCATTTACTCCTGCTAAAGGCATAATCTCTGAAGGTAGCTCTGATGCCTAGGAATGCCAATGTGATTATATATGCAAACATGCTGTGCATTTCTGCCATCTCTGCAGTTTGATGTCATGCCACCTACCTCTACAAACCTTCCCACTTTCCAGCCCCTGCCAGGTGGGTTATGTCTGCACAAAGGCAGATAGATGTCAGGCAGCAGTGCATAGGCAATGGAAATGACCTGTCAAAAAGTCTCCTTTGACTTATCCCTCTGCCAATGTATCAAAGAGGACCTGGGAAATCCATTTTCCCCCTTAAAAACTTCCTAGTTTCTTACACTATTGATTAGTGCATCCCAGTGAGTTCAACCATGTCTCCAGAGGTTTTGTGTTTGCATATCCTTAGCCATTTCCAAAGAAATTGCTGCTTCCAATAAGGTTGTCTGCTGTACCTTTTTTACTGATTCAGGAAGGTTTCCTGCTGCTGCTTCATGCCTTTGTGAGTGGGCAGACCCTTGCTGCCCCAGAAACCTGTGCTTGCTGCCCTGCCTGAATGTGATTGTGTTCAATTTCTTAGGGCTTTGCTGGCCTCTTTGCAGAGATGTGATATCACTTGGAAACCTTTCCTCAACCCAGTTTATTTTGTCCTCTGCTCTGGCAGTTACCAACAAGCATCCTGAGCTGAAGAGATCCCACAGCAGTAAATATCTCCTGACACACAGGAAACGCCTTCTCTTCTGCTCAGATCACCTGAAGCTGTGAGGCTCAGCTTGCTGTCAGCCACCTATGATACTGTTGCCTGTTTTTAATATTTGCTGAACATTTACTTTGCATTGGTTTCACTCACATTTTTCTTCAATTACGGAATCATTCTACCTGACAATACTGGTCATTCAGTCTCTCCCTCTCTGTAATTTCATGTGAATGTTCTCCATACCAAGTAGGATCTATTTTTAAAGGTCTTTTGCTCTGCGTTGTTTTCCATTTGTTTCTCTTGTGTATTCTGGTCAAGGAAAATCAAACAGAGACAGATTCTGCTACTCGCTTTTACTTGTGCTATAAAACAGCTTATTCAGGGAATAGTGTTCTGCATGTATAACCCCCCAAAAATCTGTGCTTTGATCAGTAAACAATATTTGAATACATTGTACATATCTTGTGTGGTCTAAACCGAAAAGACAGTAGTGAACTATTAAAATGCAGTCAGTAGTGCAGGTTCCTCCATTGTTGTTTTAAAGTAATGTCAATTTATCTGTTGATGCATAGCAATTGTCTTACTCATTTTGACGTCTCACAGGTAAACCCAGTTGCATGGGTTACATGTTACAACATGGGACATGATATTCCATGCCAAATGCATAATGCTACATCTGCTCTCTGGGATAATAGCTTTTCAGTTACTTTGAAAGTATGGTGGAAATAAATCTTTCCTCTGCGTATATGAAGGGAGAAAGGTCCCCCCNTTTTGATATCTCACAGGTAAACCCAGTTGCATGGGTTACATGTTACGACATGGGACATGATATTCCATGCCAAATGCATAATGCTACATCTGCTCTCTGGGATAATAGCTTTTCAGTTACTTTGAAAGTATGGTGGAAATAAATCTTTCCTCTGCATATATGAAGGGAGAAAGGTCCCCCCTTTCCTGCTGAAAGGGTGTCGCCAGCAGTTATGGAGATCTGGCTGTAAAGTGTTCTGTGAAACTAGGACCATTGGCATTTCATTATTTCCTTGCTCATCTAAATTGATATTATGGTCCTCTCAGTCCCTTAGCTCAATGAGGTGAGGAATTTGAGATCCCCTATAATAATATGGCATTGCCAAAACTGACCTCAGCTCCGAAATATTCCAGACTACCTCCAGATAGTATTTCATTAGGATGGAAATGCATTCTCCTTCAACCACATCATAGACATTAGCACCATCTATTCCTGCCAGCCCAACCCCATCCCGGGAGGGACATGGCTGCAGGAGCTCCCTCCTCCTATTGAGGAGCTGCTCCACACAGAGCAGCATTTATCCCCCTCAGTTTTGGATGCAGCTGCTCTGCACCACTCTGTGCCCTGAACAGACCACTCAGCTTTGCAGTATTCACAGCAAGGGCTCAGCTCGTCGGCTGGTTTTTCCAAACCTTGGTGTATTATTTAAAACCTTTTGAGAAGATGTGTTACCAAGCAAGGAGATGTGTTATACGTTGGTCTCTCCCCCTGCCATCCATATAACAGATGACACCATTTAACTGCTAGAGCACACGATCCATCATTCCTTGCAACACCACAGGTGTACTGGCTATGCCATATGGCAACTTCTTAGATTTGAACAGCCCCTTTGCATGTGTTCACAGCAAAGGGTATTTAATAATCTGGATCTGGTGTCACATGTGCTTAAGACAGGTTAAGTTTTGTAAGCCTCTCCCCACCTGTCATTCTGAAAGTCATGGTTTAGGCTTGGCTGGTAATCAGCTGTCAGGGGTTTACGGCTTGCATATGTAAAGCTTCTGTCTTTGATCTGAGCTGCAGTAATAAAATTTTAAATAAAAATTACTGGTAGTAATAAGGTTTTTCTCAATTGACTTTAAAAGTTGTTGACACTTTTTCTTAGTGCAAAACCGTTTACTTTAGTGATTTCCAGAACAAGGAGGGAGCCAGCTCCATCCTGACATGTTTTTTGCCCTCACCATTAATCCAGGCCCCAGAGCAAAAGTGGCGGCACTGTAAAAGGTGGCCAAGTCCCTGCTTCCAACAATAAACACACACTGACTGGAATTGGAGACCACATCATCACAGGAGCAATATTGCTAATGCTTCAGACAGCTCTTCATTATACTGCTCAGTTTCTTGATTGTTTGCTGTTTCCTTTAAGACTTGAAAAATAAACTTTTAAATGCCTGCAAGAAGGCTCATCCTAGGAGATTTGTGTTCTGATTTGGCAGTCTTGAGGGATTCAGAGAAGCATCAATGAAGTGTGACTTCAACTGCAGAGTAGTGAGCTCATGCTTCTCTAGAGCTCCATCCCTGCTACATTCAATAAGAGAAACCTGTTGGACTCACTTAAAAAAACCCAAAAACCAAAAACCCAACCCCACAAAAAACAAACCCCAAAGCAATATCAGTAGATCTGAGATTTATTCTGTTAGAGACTTGCAATATTCAAATTGCTTAAAACTCTTTCTATGTTTCTTTACACAAAGTGAAATAACGGAGGTCTACCTATTCCTTTTTTTTCCCAGTTATCGATTGCCCATCTCCTTCTTGGAAATTAAAATAAAACTGGGCACTAAATATCATTTATTGTTTTAAGACAACATACATCTCCATGATTTAGGCAATCCAGTCTTCTCTGTGGTTTAGGAATTGATCATAATTCTGTGAAAGAACCAACCAGAGGTGAGCTCTGCTGAAAACTCAAAGAGATTTAGAACAAAAAATTACTTTTCCATTTTATGGCAGATTTTTATTAAAGTGATATTTCCCCTTATTTTATCCTCTGAAACCTACTGGAATTTTAAACTTTATTTCCCCTTTTTTATTTAAGTGGACACTTACTTCAACATCTTTAGAGCTATTTAAAGTTCAGGTATTAAACATGAATAATTGCCTTCTGATTTCAGTGCATGATGAAATAAAAACTGACAATGCATGTCTTCTGGTGACATTCACACCTGCATCTGTGACAGAGACTTCTAATTTGATGAAAATTAACTTTACTCTGGACTAGAAGGGCAAGCTTTTAACCAGTTTCAGTATCATATTCTGCATCACTTTTCTCCCTTACACGGGGCACAGGGTGGCAGATGGAAAAGGAGTGGATGAATAGATGAAATCTAAGCTCTTTTCATTCCTTTATCATCTTGAAGCATCTCACTGATTGAAAAAAAAAAAAAGTAGAAAGCAGACACCTGAGCATCTTATCACTAAGTTCTTTAGAGAAGCAACAAGGAGAGAGAAGATCGTTGATCTCCATCATTCAAAAGCCCAAGTCTCTCTGCTATGTCCTGAAATAATTAGCAAAAAATGTAACAACTCCTTGCTGAATCTCCCTTAGCCTCTTTCTTCCAGTCTAAGCATTGCTCACTAAAGAGTTGCAGAGCTTGTATCTGGGAAGAAGTACACTTGAGAAGTCCAAACTCAGTTGGTGGACAGTGCATGCAACAGAACAACAATAGTGACCTTGGCTGTGTAAATGATTCATGAATTATTCATGCCCTTTTGTGAACATAGTCAAGACCTGTGGGAGTTAAAGGACGGCTACTGAAGAAAAAAGTGTATTTTAATGAAATATAAATATTAGATGGAATATTACATGGAAATACTCTGGAGGCTTACACATCATTTCCAGGGAAGAAAAAGGCATATTTTTAATCTCTTGAGCTGCCAATTCATTAATTAGTATGGATATGAAAGATATATGCTTAGATGCGTCAGTCAAGCAATTATCAAGGAAGTATAATTTGAGAGTATAGTCTGGCAATGATAAGTTACTTTTATGCTCACTTATATTCACTTCATTGACATTTTATTTAGCAGGAACTAAACAATTAGAAGCAAAGAAGGAGCATATGGCTCCCCAGTAGAGTCACTGAGTATGCTTGGGATGGTGGCACTTTCCCCTCACAGAGAACTGGTGAGACATAGACCCTGATGCAAGATCCAATGCTCCACCACTGTTGCCCAACTTTCAGATCTCCATGTGGGACTCAGGTGGGGGCTACCCTTCACTGTCCTCATTCCTTGTCTGCTGCCAGTGCTGCTCAGCAAACCTCTTTCCTGGGGCAGACTGTGAGGAGGAAAGTGTAGAGGATGGCAGCGGTGCTGCCATGAGAAGACTGTTCCTTTTCCTTAAAATGCCTTCCTTTGAGGTTTGGAAAGCCACTCCTGCTTCCACAAATTCCACGTAATAATGGCTGTGGAAGTCAGGTCAGGCTTTATTCCCTAAATGCTCTCTATGATAAGTGATGTAAAAGCTGTACGAATGAGGCAGATGTCAAGGACCTAGTCTATTTCCTTCCATCCGTGATTTTCTGCCTGATGTGGCCTATTTAGATAAATTCTGAATAAGAGAATTTCAGTCTATGAAACTCGTCAAGGTTAGAATAGTTCATATTGACATTATGTTTGATGTACAACATAAATATCTGCCTTACAGTTATCAATAGAGTTATTTTGTACCAGTTCCTTGCACAAGATGGAGAAGTTAGTTTGACTGTTATGATTTGTTTGCTGGGAATGTTCCAATTTCCACTGAAAATGTTATTTCTTTTATGACCAGACTCAAAGGACACTTGGTAAACTTATTTCCTTGCAAAGGATAAGCCCACTGCTAAATCGACCTTTCATGCTCTGTAAGGTGGATATGAGATGAAGGCAAACTTCCACTCCAATTCTTATCAGGATTGGGTCTTTAGATAGAGACCCTTATTGAGCACATGTGACAGTGTCTATGTTTTTAGTGTGCTGTTTCAAGTGTGCTGCAAGCTCTGTCCTATCAGAGTAATTTTCTCTTTCAGTTTCTGAAGTGATTTTTCGGGACTTTACACATCCACCTTCAAAGAAAGGCTGGCCAGTGAAGCATAGGCATGTGCATTCCTCAGAGCTTTAAATGTTTTTAGCATTGCATATCACTCAAAACATGCAGGCTGAAGACAACTCTGAAGCCTCATAGGCACCTTCTGAACTCAAAATCTTCTGAAAGACCATCTTTTTCTCATGCAGATTTGCCAAAACAAAGCAAATGACTTCTCCCATTGACTTCTTTCATTCACTCCATGAACTTCTTAATACATTTGCTGCAGACTGATTTCCTGATCTACATTTTCCTTTGATACTGACAAATGGGGATCAAAAAGAGAGGCTTCCCTGCAAAGTAGAGTCAAGCAAAGGTTTCAACTCTCTTTGATGTGGCACTTTCTATTCATCATGTTTGGCAGCCCAAGGTGTCACAGTCAAACGTGAGGCATCATCATGCCTCATAACACGTGCAGTAAATGGCTTAATTTTCTCCTTTAGCACTCTGTAAAGTGTAGTGCTGTAGGATAGGTTATCTTGTATGACTTATCACTACAAAATTAGGACCACTTCCCAGCTTGTTCTTTAAATAACAATTTTTTTAATCTTTGCATTTTACACGTTTGTTTGGAATTTGTCATTCTTCTTCCCAAGGAACTGAGAGTAAAGTGTCTTTTGAAACTGTACGTCCACTGTTTTCTGTATTTGTGGCTGGGTAGTTTGTGCCTGTAAACCACTGAGAGTGAATAACCTTGGTGCTGGGGAATGAATCGAACTATTTTCTGGTAAACTTATGGACTCCAGGGTCTGTATTCAGCTTTCTTTCAAAAATAGCTGAGTAGCCTGAACATAAAATAACAGAATTGGGTCTGGCAGTGTTGTGAACTGAAACATCAGGAAAGGAAGTATTTTTCCTCTGCTTTTCAGGAATATCACATTTTGGTTTTCTGAGGTATGGGCTAATTTGGGTCTTTTGTGTCAGACAGTCTTTGTAGTGCAGCATTCAATTTGTAAGTGGCTTGTAAGTGAGAAAGGCAATTCAGCCAGTGAGAACTTGGGCAATAGCAGCAGAATGCAGCAAGTCATTCAGAGAGGAGAAACTCAGCCAGACCTCTCTGGTGCATCTGTAACACAATTAAATCCCCATAACGACCTTCATTAGGCCCAGCATGTAAGTCAATACAAACAACTTTCAACTTGATGAACATTTTCCCTCAAAAAAGTAATCTTTCAGTCCTGTTATTTTTGTACCATTTTAGCCATATGCTAAATATTAGAATTCCTCATTCTCATTTACCCTTCACATATTAAGGTGAAAACTCTGACCTAGTGCATTCTAATTACTTGGCTTATTAGCTTCACATTATATCAGTAATGGTGTGATAGCCAACATAATTACTAGGACTTGAAAAATTATACTTTGCTGTACTATTTCATGAACTGTGAGATGGTTCTCTTTTCTTATTAACTTTCTTATTTAATGGGTTGACCAGATTTTTCATCTACCTAGATCATTGATCAAACTGATAATTTTAGATTTCAACTGCAATTGAGAAATTGCCCCCTAAAACAGTGAGACATATGTTTTTAAGTAGAAAATACAGAAAATACATTTATTATTCTTCTGCATTTCTTATTGACAGGCCACCATAGTTAGGTAGTTACTGCATACTGTTTGAATGCCATTTATAAAACTTTCTGAAATTTAGAGGTTGTCCTCCAGGAAATTATTTTCGGTTCTTTTATTCTTTTGTAAAATTATCATTTTTGTATTTAATAAAATTCTAGTTTACATTTTTTAATTAAAAGTTTTTTTCTCTTTCTGGAATAAAATAGAACCTCCACACTTTCTTGTTTAAGTAAAACCATAACTTCCAATCTAAACCTGGCAGGATTAGCAATTAATTGTTCACCGGTTCAGTCTAGGAGCTGAGTCTTATTCTGACAGTTGTTCTGATCCCAAATATTTTTGTTGTTTTGTTCTGGTTTGGGTTTTTGTTTTGTTTTTGTGACTTTTTTTTGGTTGGTTTTTGGTTTTTGTTTGTTTGGTTTTGTTTTAATGGAGACACCTTCTGAATGGGATAACAAGATTCCTGTGAGAGGTCACGCAGTTGCCCTTAGGTGGTTGGTGGTCCTCTTTGATAAAGAAAATTGCAAAAATGCTGAAAGGAGTAGACTTTCTGAAGCCATTAAATCAAGAGATGGCTGTTCTATACATCTTAGACTTGACTCAAAATGCCTGGCTATCTTCAGGAGCCCTCCTTGCACTTCAGTGGACTTTGGGCGAAGCCCCGATGTACAGACATGGCTCTTTTCTCCTTTAAACAGATTACTATGTTAGACCATCCTGAAAGACAAGCATCCACTTGACTGTTCTTTTTTTCATGAATGAGATTCATCCATGTTACTGGGCCACTAGCTGAGGACTTCTGCCTACAGAGGAGAAATCCCAGCCAGTCCCACTGATATCCATGTGTCGTCCCTGACAGAGTGGCAGCTCTGAGGTGTTTTTGAAATGTTTGTCCCCAGACCACAGAAGCACAGGGTCAGTGCACAAATGTTAGTCAGTCGTTTTCAAGGAAATCATTTCAGAAGCCCCTGGATTGAATTAATGAGCAAACCATCCCTGCTATGCTTTTGTAAGCAGTCCTGGCTTTTGGCAGATGGACGTGCACTTTTGCAATGCTATGACAGCTGGAAGAGTTTGATGCTGTCTTGACTCAACATATCAGTCAGAAACTTTCTCTGTGGGGAAATCTATGTGTGTTTTAGGCTTATTTAGCTAAAAAAGAAATGAAGTTGACCTCCTTAGTGTTTTTTTTCTTCTTTTTGTTGCTGCTTTCTTTTTTTCCCTCTCTCTTTTTCTAAGCAGGAAAAGAAATATATACATCTTCTTTCATAGTTTCCCAAATGAAAGGGAAGTTTGTAAGGAGAGAGACTGACACAGGACTTTGAGGCTCCCAGTGAGAATTTCGCTGAAGGCACAAATCCATTCGTGGCTTGTCCGTCTGGCCAGAAGACGAAGTGAAAGTGTGCATCATGACCCATCAACAAAATCCATTCTCCCTGTGCAGCTGTACAATCAAAACCCCCTCCCAATTTCACAGCTACACCTTTAAGCCAAGAGGCAATAGTGCAAAAAATGGCTTGGGATTATTTAATAAATAATAGGCAATTACTTTTTTAATGTAGTAGAGAGCACCTGGGAATGTATTCTTCCTGCAAGATTTTAACGGGGTGCTACTTAATTCTATTGTGCTTGGTGCAATCAGTTTAATAGTTCTGATTTTTCTTGACCTCTCTGCATGAGGAACACTATTATAAAAGGAAGTGTATTAAAAATCTTCTAGAGGTAATAGTAGAGACAAAAAAGGTAAGAGGCAGTGTGAGCTTGAATGTGAGGCACCAGTGTTAGTGCAGATCTACAGGTGGCTTGACACTTGCCTGGTTGAGTGATTAGGGCTCAGCTCACACTGCATTTGAGATTAGGGGAGGTATTAAAGCCACAGCCCTCGATATTAAAGAGAGAGAGGTGAAGGTTGAGAAATTTCAGTCCCAAATTGGATAAATTTGCCAAGTCTCTGGCTGCAGTGCAACACTCATTTATTTGCAGGTGAATTTAATAGACAGGGGTTGAATGAAGAATTACTTCCCAGAGTGGTCTATTGGGTTAGGTAGAATCTGCATAAAACCAGAACAATAGGTTGCTGTTGTGCTAATTTGTGCTTTAAAAATGATTAAATGCACCTGACATTTTAGGTAATCTTATATATTTAAATTAATATGAAACTCAAACTGTGTTTTCAGAGTTCTTTCTTCACTAGTGTATGCCGATGTTATAATACGCATTGTGTAATATATAACTATGTATCTTGTGGTTTCTTGATAATTTAAGCAAGAGAGGCTTTTAAATTAGCTATTAAATTACCATTCAGAGATCTGATCATCTTCTAATTTCCGTACAAAGTCCTCCACAGGGGATAAATCTAGTTTAAATGTTCTCTTCTTCCCATGATTTTATACTCTAGCTGTAAGATGATACAACATTCCTGCATTTCTAACTGAAATACATTACAAGCACCTGAAAGCTTTTGTCTCAGTCTTGTCAAATAAAGCCTATATTTCAATTCTAAATGTATCCAAAAGTATGAAGAAAAATATGATTTTTACTTTTGTTCAGTTCTCTTACCCTAGCCACAGGTGTGATAGCTGAGTAATTTAGAAAAGCACAAATAGTGGTGGATTTTTAAATACTTCTAAATGCTAATTGTCTCCCCAAGTTCCCTTATTTACTAGCAGAATTGAAATTCTGTATTTTATTTCTTCTGACTTTTTGGGCAGATATTTGCTCACTGCTTTTCCGGGCAGGAAACCTGCAGAATTTTCTTGAGCTGAAGCAAGGGGTAAATTTCTTTCTCGTTCTGCAGAAGATGTGAAGCACATTCAGTGATTCCTCTTGCTCATCGTGGCAGGAGCCCTCCCACCACTGCTCATGCTGCCACAGCCTGGCTGGGGTAGGTTTGGGAGAGGGATTTGTTCAGCAGATGTAAACAGAAAAAATATACGGCTCATTAATAGTTGGACAGATGAGGAATATGGTGCTCTTGGCTTCATTTCCCCTTCCCTCCCTTCTTGGGTCTCCCTACCACGAGTGCTTTTCCAGCTGCCCCCTGTTACAGCAGATCCAATTTCCTGACTGTAGACAGCAGAGCTTGCAAATATTTGCTGCATTAGGTGTTCCTCTCCTCTTCAACATCACTGCACAAAATAGTGTCTGTTGTGACAAATAACAAAAGGCCATTGTGTTTGTCCACACTACTGAAAACAGATAACCTATGATGTGATAACGTGAGTGATGGGAAAACCTGAAGCAAAAAAATAAGGATAGCCCAGTTCTTATCTGTTTTGTGAGTTTTGCCTTGCAAGGTGCCCTCAATGAGAGTTATGAGAGTTCTACTTCCTACTGCAAAACACCTTTTACTAATTTTATGCTGATGACAGTTCCTAGGAATTGTCATCTTCCTCTTAAAAAGAAAATGAATATAAATAAAAAATACAATAACCAGGATTAGCTTAGCCTGTAATAGTTTAAGTAGTCATAAAACCCCCAGAAATACTGTATGTGAAACTAGACTAAACTCATGCCCTTCTTTTGCGGCTTTATTGAGTTCATTTAGTAAAAATACTGTGTTGTTAAGTTTTGAGCCTATAATCGCAAACTCAACATGCAAGTTCAGTATATGTTTTTTCTGGTTCACACAAGTTTTCAAAACTTAAATCTTAAACATCTTTTCATGATACATGAACTTTGCTCTAATACCTGCATTAGCCTAGCAGAACTATCTCAAGTGATAAGATGAAGCTATAATTTTGAAACTGTGTTCCATTGAGAGCAAAGCAGCATTCAGAACTGTTGGAACAAAATGCTTTTCAAATATGATTCCTTTCTCTGGGTTTACTGCTCTGTGTTACAATGACCATTCACCATAGGCATGTGGTCTATTCCTTTTTTATTCCAACTGCACAAAAAATATAATTCCACAGACCATAAGCTGTGATCCCCTGCTCAAGCAGAAGGATGAGGATGCTTTTGTCTATCTCCATAATGGACTAATCTATTCCTGGGCAGGTTCCAGAGTGTATTTCCAATAAATCCTCACTATCAAAAATTTCCCAGACATATGTAACCCCCAAGGATACCATTAATTTTGCTTTTATACAGATTATAGCAGACTAATTATTTGTTCCTCTTGAGGTTCCCACAGATGGGGTGTCCCTACATCTGTTGTTAAAGGCAAACATATGCCTCTCTAAGAACAGTATTTACCTCTCAAGGTTTCTTTTCCTCCTTTGTTCTCCTGTTGTCCTCTAACACTCTCAGAAGTTATTGTTATTGGTTACTAATTTAATAAAAATGCAGCAGATTCTGACTGAAATGATAACCACCAAAGCTATGCAATTGTTTTTCTCTGTAATGACTCTGATTGAAATTCTGGTCACGGCAAAGTCGAAGGCAAAATTTCCTTGGCTTCTGCAGGCGACTGGAATTTCATCTAAGGCTAATATTGGTTTTGATTTAGACACAAATATCTTATAACAGGTTCTGATTCGCAAGTCTCGTCTAGCATAATACCACATTAAGTAAGCTAAGAAACCATAATCTAAAGGATATTGTCAAGTGGAGGCTGAACATATATTCATTTCAGGTGCTGTATGCTAAATACAAATCTCTTTACTTGGCATGTAATGTCTACCAGGAGATAATGTTATCAGGTATGTCCTGTGTGCTGTAAAGATTATCACTTTCAAGGCTGAGAAGGAGAGAAAAGAAACAACATAGCAGGACTGAAAGTAGCAGTGGAAGAGGAGGAAAGCTGTGCTAGGGAATGCCTTGTAAGTAGTGCAGAGATGTTTCAAAAATACTTGAAATATTTTCTAATGCAGCCGTCCCTGTGAGCAGGATCCATCCTTTCTGATTGACTTTTCAAACTAAATACATGTAAATAAATTCAAATTTGACTTTTATGTTCTGCTTTTCCGTACATACCTACATGAGAAAATGATCAGAATGCTCAAATGAAAACACCTAAGGCTTAACTAGCTAGTTAGCTCTCAGTATTTCTGGAAAAAGTTGGTGGCAACCCCTTTTGAATACATAATTTCCTTGTGGCAGGAAGAGCTATCTTAGTACTGCCTTTTAAAGAACAGCATAAAGCAATCCAAAATACCTACATACATATATGTGTCTCTCTATATATGCATGTATCTACCTACCTATTTATATATTTAGGTTTTGTGTGGGTGTAGAGGAAGGGCTTTTTCCGATTCTAAGCAATTACCTACCCTATCAATATGTATATATTTAAGCACTTACTTTTTTCTCTCCATTAAGCCAGACCTTGAATATACATGTTTATTTTTAAGTAATCGCAAATTATCCATGAAATGTTAAATAGGATAATGAACTCATTAAGCATTAATCGCTGAGGCGAGCAGCTCTGGTGCCAGCACGATCTGTAGCAGAGCTCTAGCGCACTGCACGGGGGGAGTTCCCAAACTAGGGAAAACTTGGTTCGAGAAGAGGGATCCACCCGAGCCTACTGAGGGAGCTGAAGGAAGTGCTCGCTGAGTCACTTTTCACCATTTATCAGACGTCTAGCAAAACAGGGAGGCCCATCTAAAAGAAGAGCCAGAAGGAGGGTTTGGGGGAAAAATAGTGTGGCCAGCAGGATAAGGGCTGTCATGAAATGAAACAGGCTGCCCGGGGCAGAGGTGGAGTCACCATACTTGGAGGTATTTAGTAGATGTGGTACTTGGGGAAATAAGTTAGTGGTGGACTTGGCAGTGCTGGTTTAATGATCGGACTCAATGCTCTTAAGGATCTTTTCCAATTCTAATGATTCTACCATTCTAAACGTAACGTAATTCAAGCAAGAAAGCAGGCTATTCACACACATTTTTTGGTGAGCTACCATAAACTGTAGAGCCATTTGAGGGAACTGGGAAGACCGGCAGTTAAGGTGGTTGCACAGGACCTGGGAAACAACAGTACATTTCATCATCTCACTGCAGACCTTTGGTGCTGCTGCTAAAGGATCGTGCCTCCCTTCACATCATTAGACGAGTGATAAAACATCTCAGTGGGAGGGGAGGACAATAAGCGCCTGACGGGGCTTGGGGGATGGTAGGTGACACATCTAATGAAGGCCATTAACGTATCACAGTTAGATTTTCATGGAGCAAGAGAAAAGTCATTAGTCTTTTCATGTGTCAGCTGGCAAAAAGACTTTGGAACAAAGTCACTCTTCCACCAGGAATTTGAATTCACACAGAAAAGAGATCTTATCTTAAAGTTCTTGTCACTTATCCACAATGCACAAGGGGAGCAGTTAAAGCAGTAGTCATCTGTGGATACACTTAAAGTGCATGCACTTTTCAAGTTAGGCGTACTAATTTAGGTTAAAATTGTTTAAGATGAAAAGTCAGTGTAAATATTTTTCTTTAAAATGTATTCACTTTTTTAACTCTAAGTTTTGAATCCTTAAATAGCAGAGAAAAAAAATTTTGACAAAACATTATTTCAGGTCAGGGTAAGTATTTTGTTTGATATAAAGCCTTTTTTTTTGGTGAAAGAGATTATTATATTGGAAGGTATTAACGATAAGCGTGATTTAATCAAATTTAGAAGAAAATGGTTAAGCTTTGTTGAAATTTATTTTGTATAGTTTTAGTGACAGAAGGTCACCAGAGTGACAGAATTTCACCAGAAAGCCTGCATGTATTTGGGATCCTATCCTTGCAGACACTGGTTGTACTAATAACAAATATTTTGTTAATTCTTGCTTCTTTTTCAAAACTTATGGAAATTTTACTCAGCAATTTACTTTCTACATCACAGTCTTTGTGAATAAAAATATTCTTTTGAGCATTTGTAATACCAAAAATAACAATTTTATTCATTAGCTGCTTAACAGCCATCCTAAAATAAATTATATTTTGAGTAGCTGTAGATAGTATCTTGCTATTAGATAATAATTTCTAAGTATTTCATAAAATACGGGAATTAAATGCCCAACCTCTCACTCTGACTTGAAACCCCAGATAACCTGAAGCCATATTTTCTGCTTCATCTGTGTCATGAAGTCACATCAACCAGGGAAAATCCCTGACAACTCAGAAGGATTCAGGATTTGCACTTTTCTGTAGTCATTCAAACCATGACAAACTGAGTCAATTTGGAAACACCAGAAATAGGCCATTATTGAACTAGGACAGTAGATTCAGTCATCCACATGAGCATATAGCATCCTAGTGCCTAGAGACATTTAGTGTAACTATAGCTTTTTTTATTTTCTGAAAGACAATATATTCAAAATATGGACAATTCATGGATATTTTCTATTATTTGTGAAATAAATGGCAATACTTGGGTATTATTTTTTATAAACAAGCAATAATAGCAGACCAAAGGCATAGCCATGGAATTCAGGTTGCTTAATCTTAGCCCTTGCTAAATACAAGCAGTTACATACAAATCTGATGTATAAGAGAGCGCACAAGGATTCAGAGTTGTACATCACTCCCAATTTTAGAAGAGGCACCTAAAGCTATCTCTGTCACAAACTGCATTAGCCAATGCTTTATCTTTACAGGTGCTTTACCTCAGACACCTGAGGAACAGAACATGAAAACACTGTTGGACAAGGTCCAATACTCTCATCTTATACTGGGGACCTTGCTTTTCTCGTCCTAGGAATGTTACAAATCAGTCCAGTACATTAACAGATACCTTATTTAAAATTCACAATTAGTCCTTTTGATCTCAATGATATTGTTCTCAGCCACAGAAAAAAATCAGTACCTTGCTGAATTATGAACTTTGTGCCATGATGGCATTAATGACATTGGACCAAATTCTTTAAGGCATCACTTCAGAGGCCAACATAGTTTCTGTAACCTGAACTGAGTAGATATAAAATGCTCCAAATTCAATTCTTAATATACAAAATTGTACTGCAATTACAGGGCAGGAAAGAGCATTGAGAAGCAGCAGAAATGTTCTTAATGCAGAGGATTCACATGATCCCTGTTGCACCACGTCTGTGAGATGTAAGCTCTGATGGTAACAGTTGTCCTTATAAGGACACTGATAACTCACATAGCATAAACGATTCTGCTTCTTTCTCCCGAGGTTCAGAATACTTTACAGCAATAAATTTGGCACATACTCAACAGACTTCAGCATTAAAAATGCTTTTTTAGGGTTTCCGGTAGTCAAACAGTGTGAGAAAGAGACTCAGTTATGATAGGCAGTGTTAATAACAATACATTTATGTTCATAAAGTACCCAGATTACATGTTAGCTCTTAGCATGAGTACTACACAGATTGAATTAAAAAATTTAAGGAACTGGAGTCTGATAATTTCTGTAATTAGCAAAAAAAAAAAAAATTAAGCTTGCATCTCCACTTGTCCCTTTTCATTTAGTCTGTAAAAGTCACCAGAACTGTGTATAAAAAAGAATGAGAAGAGAGACAAATTTTACATTTAGGTACTTCTCCACAGATGACATTAAATAGTTGCTTGAAATGTTTTTTAGGGAGTCCCAGAATAGAGCACCACTCCTACATGGTTTTAGAGAAACAGACTCATTAAAGAACATTTCTATTAAAATGATTTTCTAATTCTCTCATCATGTCTTAAACTTGTTTTTAAAAATGTCTGGCAAAACTCCATCATTTCATGAATCACCTAATGAGGCAACATTAGGAGTGTAAATGGCATATTTTTCTTGTTTTAACTAGAGGTTAGAGCCGGAGGAAGGACTGTGCAGCAGAAGAGGACCTGCATCACCGGAATCACTAGTCTTTTGACCCTTATGTAGCCCCAGATGGTTACAACTCAGAGCACTTGTAATTTTCTACTAAGCTACACTTAGATTCCAAAAACAAAGTAAAAATAGATGAAAACATTCCTTTCTGTGTCAGAGAATGTATTTCCCTTTTATTTGGTGAGTTTTTCTTTACTGTTAATCAAATAGCTTGGTCCTAATCAGTAACTAGTCCTTACAATCCAGACTGTAGGAAAGGTCTTTGTTTGCTGGTCAAAACATGTTTGACCAGCACTTGTGAGGTGTATTTGTTTTTCATTTAAGGCAAGGAAATATTGCTTCTTTTATGCTCAGAGTGTGGGACAGTCCAGGCTTTCATTTTGCATTCAGTTCGCTCTGCTCTGCCAAAGTTCTAAAAAAAAAAATCTCTCATACAAATATGAAGAAGTAAACATTTTATTGACTTGTATCATTCATCTTTTAGCTAATGCAAATTCGCTAAAAAGCGAAAGAAATAATAATTACTTCTAAGAATTGCTGAGACAAGTTACTTATTTTCTAAAACCCCAAATGAGCCTATTCAATGTGGGTCTCAGAATCTGGTGATACAGATTTGCAGATGGCAAATTATTTGTAGTTGATGGATTATCTAATCAAATAGTTATGGGGAGGAACTAACCACAAAGAATAGACAGTTTTTCTCAAGCAATTTTTTTCCTCCCAAGGAATTAATGCATTTCTTCAAAAACATTGAAAAACGGGAACTGGCAGTAGCCACAAAAGTTAAAAAATATTGCATAGGAACACACTTGTTTTCCTAGACCTCTTTTTCACAACCAAAGTGCCATCCGATGGCAATATCACCAACTGTAAGGATGAGTAGCTTGAAATGACCTCAGTCACACAATTTGCTTACTCAAAAATGACAAAAGTTTTTCCCCTCCATCTTGCCATCTTCTGTTACTGTAGAACTGGAGGTGTATGTGTTAAATATCAGTCTCTAATAACTGGCATAAAGAATATTAGCAAACCAGCTGAGATGGTATTGCTGCCATAGTTTTATGTCCTTTATAACAAGAGAATGGGCTGAAACTGATAAAACACTAGCAAGGAAAGAGATAGCAGCCAGCCTGTCCCATTTTATTCTTTGTATGTTCCTGTAAATGGTTTTCCTTCACTTTTAAGTGCACTTATTTGTGTATACAAAGCCTTGTCCTGATCAAGTCCCATCCTCACTGCCAATGACTACAGAAAGAAACAGAGGGAATGAGTCCTCTTGCTATAGACACACTCAAGGATTAGGAAGAGATCCTTCAAGAAGAGACCAGAAGGAAGACATAGAAATGTTTTCGTTACAAAGCTTTAAAAACATCTTCTTTGTAACACTTCCATTCTCTCCCCATACCAAATCTTGGCCCTACAAATGACCAGCTCCTAGTGCCTGCACTCAGCTTTCTCATAAAATTGTCAAGACAACATCTGCATCTCCCTTTATTCCTCTAAGTCAGTTATAATGATAATAGCTCCATCTGCCACCATCTCCAAAACTGATTAGAAAAAGAGATTACAGAGGCATTGTTTAAATGACTGTATTGTGCAACTGATAGCCTATAATTTCTAACAAAGAATTGCCCTCTGATACCCCAATCCTTGAAGGAGTCGATTTTAAATAAAAATAGACTCATTAATGAATGTATAATCTTGCTTACGAAGGAATGAAGGTGGAGAAAATCATAGTCAGCTCTAAAACAAGTCTTAAACTGTTTGGAATAAAATGTTTTGATTGAAAGACTCAAGCTGGTAAACACACTGAAAAGGGCAGAAGGCAGAGCTCTAACTCTCATGGGAAGACATTTGATGGGGAAGATAAAGACTGGAAGCTGGTATAGTCCACTTAAATATTGAATACTTCAGAGGATTCAAAATATAAGTATGATCCTAACAATGTGAATCCTGGATAAGACATCAGCATACAAGATTATTTTAATAGGAGATTCGTAGGTTTTAAAAGGAGCTCATTTTACTGGGGAGGCAGCATTCAAAGCAGCACTTCAGTTTCTTGCTGCAGCTATTGGGTGGGAAATGAACAAGAATGATTATTCCAGACCTCCTATTTGTATCTCTGCAGTAATGCTTGTATCAGCGCTTACCCTTTAAACCTAGGATTTTGAAGAGTTTTTTAACAACATCATCAAAAAGGTTTTTTCAGGGATATATTTGATTCATACAGCCTCTGTGTGAGAGGAATCCTTATTTCACAAGTTTGGAAGATGCAAAACTAACTTCATTTTAGGCTATGATATAAATATTAAAGAATTGGACATTTACAGGTTTTGGAGATTGCCATGTTGCTCTAAATCAGTACTGAGTTAATAAATGTAATTGTACAATATTCAAGTTACTACCATGGTCTAAATCAATGCTGATATAAATTAAACTGACAAATATTTATGTTACTATCCTGCTCTGGAATCCAGTATTTCTTAATCAATAAATAGGGTTGTGATTTGTGCCAAGTGGCTAAAGCATAGAGACAGTTACTGTCCTAAACATTTTACTACACATACTGAAAAGCATTTAAAAACTAGTCTATAATTACTCAGGTGCTTAGTCAGGGTGAATAGGTAGGATGTTTTTAACACTGGTAGGAATTAGCTAGTTGCTGCCAGATCACAGCACAGGCAGCTCTGCCACAGGTATTTGTTCTTATCCAACATCACTCAAGCAGGTATGGTCACAACTGAGGTGAAAACATTGCTCTCCTGAATTGAAAAAATGCAAAACCAAACAACAAAAAAGTAGTTTACAATTTTCACATCCTTTCCAATGAGACTGAAAGCAGCCATTTGGGATACAGCCCAGAAATATGTCAGAAGAACCTCTGCACGAAAACCTAGCAATACTTTCAGTTGTCCCTTTAGTCATTCATTCCATTTTAAGATCTAGTTTCACAGAAATCCCCCTAAAAGACACTTCTTTGAGAACATAGACATCAATTTAAACATGTATCACACCATGAGGCTAATTAAGTTCCAAAACATAATTTTTCATAGAAAAAGGTATTCACAATTGCTGACCATTTCAAATCACTACCAAATCCCTAATGTGATCCATTTAAAATAATGATGAAAGTATCTGCCAAAATTAGGGACTGGAGGGGAAATATATCAAGAGTGTGCAGAATAAGGAGCAAAGACAATTTCCATGATTTATTTGCTCTGTAGCAGTACCTCTGAGTACCACGACAGTCCTTGCCCTGAGCATTGAACAATTACGGTGCTATTAAAGCAAAATGTTTAAGATAACACAAGTCAGGCCTGTATGGGGGGCACATTGGATTGTGGCACTACTCTTAAAATACTGTTAACATACCTCTCAAAATACCTCTTGAGCCACAAGAAAAAGCAATTCTCCCTCAAATCCACTCCATTCACAGAATGAATACCTGGAAAATGCACAGGGATAAAGTTTGGGACTTGATCTGTTCAACATTTACTAAAGCTCGTAGCATATGTTCTGTACCTCTGACGAGACTGAATCCTATTTTATCTTTTTAAGCCACAGTCTTTTATTTATTAAAAATCCACCACCCATATTCCCACTTTTTACTTTTCCTTTTGACACTAGTCCTTCACATTCCTGACATTCCTGTTTTGGAATGACTTTCCACTACTTTTATCACCTTGCTAAGAAAAGACATTCCCTTCAAATCTTCTGCAGGCCGTCTTCATCCAGATTCAGCCAGATTCATATAAGTTTAGTAATGTATCAATCATTCACTGGCATGTCTAACAGCCAGTGAGTTTATTGGGTTCATAGTCTGGTCTGTGACTGGCAGAAAAAAAAGATGTGAAAACCATTTGGCAAATTTAATATATGGCACATTCAATACTGCTTTGGATAACAAGCAGTGGCTTCTAACACTGAATAGTGGGGGAAAGATGCCAAAACCTAGGAATGCCCTTTTGGGCATAGTGAGGGACATTGGGCATTTGCTTTAGTTCTGTATCTGTGTCAGAGATAATTTGTATCTGGTAAACAATCCTCTCACAGTCATTGAAGAGACACTTCAATCACATGTTCAGCTGGCTGTAGTCTTGAGGATATTTGGGAACTCACTGAAACATTTTCTATGGACTCCCACTGCTATTACTAAAGAGTCACACTGCTGGCGGTGCCCAGCTAATGTTTCATGCTGAGAGACGGGCCTGCTCTCAGCCGAGGGTGAACTGTTTAGCTTCTGCCTATGACAATTTCTTGGCCCACCCTTTCTGTAAAGACTTCTTTGCTTCTTACTTTTATTTTACTGCATGACCTTAAAGTCTTGCTTAATACTTCATTTTTTGTTTCCATCTCCTTCATTGGCCAAGGGAACAAGCCTGATAAGAATGATTTTTTAAAAGATGCTTCTGTCATCCCAACCCCATCCTTTGTATGCTTAAATCACTGCAGTTGAGAGTTACTATCTTTGACTCAGCTTAGATCCTTCCATTCTGAATTAGATAATTTTCTCTGTTAAGCATTTTCTAATACAAACAAAATTTACTTCAGTGTTTTATTTTTGCAAGCATTTATTTGTTGTTCTTCCTTCTTGGTAATGCCCCTTATCACACTTCCATCTAAAAAAAATGTATGTTATAACACTATTTTAAGTCTGACCTTTATCTGGAGCTTGAATACCATCAGTAATTAAGAGCCAAAATTGTTCTATTGAAGTAAACAACAGATTGACTTTGCATATCTTAACCTTCCTTTTTTTTACTCTTTCAGTCTCTGCCATATTTAAGCGAAATTAATAATCCCTACCATGAATGTCAGATATACTTGTCCATGACTTGCTCGTTGTCCATAACCTTAACTTTTGTTTTTCCACCATTTTCTCCAAGGGACTGTATTTTACTTGTACCACTTGTAACTCATGGTAGTCAAGTTACCTGCTTATTCAGTAAGATGGTATAAACTATTTAAATTTATGTGTGCACTGGACAGCAATCATGCCACTTTTTCCAGGGCAATATCAGAAAGCACTAGAAAGAGTACTCACTCACCTTAAGCTCCCACTATTAACCCAGGGCAATAAATTTTAATTGTACACAATATTTTTGGAAAAAAAAAGGGCAGAAGCACAATCTGAGGTAAGACATGAACCTGAATATTGTTATTCATCTGTCTAAAATCAATGCATGCTTTATGAATGCTAAAAAGAAATCAAGAAAAGTCTTTATGATTAGAAGCATCACTTAACATGAACATTTACCTAATATTTTGCCGGTTCCTACACCTTACATTACATGTTTCAGAAAAGCTTCTTCATAATTACAATACATCTCATTAAAAAAACAGTAATAATAAAAACATCATGAACTCACAGGAACGTTGTCCTGATATATTAATGCAATTTTTTTACTCTGACTGAGATCCTCAGATATCCAGGAAACTCAAGACCAGACTTCACTAACTTGAACAGAAATTTTCTGGGAAATAACTTTTCCTTAAATTTTGTGTGTGAGAATAAGGTGGTTGAAAAGCTCCGAATTCATGAAAGTGCAATTATATAAAGGTGCAATAAACAAATAAGCCAGTAAATTCTGTATCTCTGCTGCATTTCATTTCTTTATTAACTACTGCCTTCAGTCCTTTTCCAGGGCAAGTAATTGAATTACTATTGGATAGAAGGCTGGCTTTTCTTATTCCATACATGCTGACAAAAACAGACCAGGCATAACATAAAAAAAATTACGAAAACCCATTTTTCCCTCCTTCCCAAGCCTTTTGACAGGAAAATAATCTTTGACAAAGGTAGTCAAAAGAGCAGTTTGGAAATGAATGTATTCTCTCCAGGAAAGCAGAAACTCTACAGATGCAGAGTCACTCACAGACAGCAGTACAGTGTGTACAAGCATTTCTGCAGTCTGTGATGTAGTTGGTAAAGCCTGTAGATATAGTCTCTAGGGAAAAAAAAAAAAAAAAGAGACCAAGAGTACTGGGTAAACTGCCTGCCATGAGCCAGGAAATAAACTGGCCAGCAAAATAATGACACTTTGGACTACACCAAAAGAAAGTGGAATAAAGGAATTGGGGCTGAATGAGATGATTCAGGATGCTTGTACTTGGGAATAAGGCTGCCTGCTCTCCTAGCTGAAGGATAAGCAATAATACAAAGAAGTCTAATGGAGCCTTGCCAAAACTCGTCTTTTGAAATGGCAACCTGAAAGTTCACTTCACATGAAAATCAATATATCACTGTTCAAGATGAAACGCAGTCAGTTACCAAACAGAGACACTTTTTTTGAATGTGGAGGATTGTGCTTAAGGAAGAAAGAAAAGAGAAATAATCTTTCAAGAATATCGTATACTAAGACTAAAGAATGTTTAACATTTGAAAAAATAATTAACTAACAGGCCAAGGTACCAGCCAGAACATATTTCACTTGGCAAATAGGAGCACATCATCAGGCGAGAAGGAAACATTGGCATTTATAGATAATAAAAGCTGAGGAAGGTCTTGGGTTTAGTACAAACTCTGTGATACTCAGTACATTGATGATATTTGACCCAAAAGCCGCCTTCTATTTGTAGGGCCCCAGACAAAGATCCTCCTTTATTCATCCGGACTGTATTTATGCTTCTTCAGAAAACCATCTCCTCCTATAAGTACATTCATAAATCTACCATGGTCCACACCAACTGTATTGTTTGGCACACAAGTCCAATTAGTAGGCTGTACAGAATCTTTTCTAATTGTGGAGATGCTTTTCTAATTCCCAGTCTGAGTTTGTGACCTGTCTCTTGTCTGTGTTGCCTGTCACTAGGAGAAGTGACAAGTGCCTGATTTTTTTAACTCTAAATAAACAGAATTACCTTCCCTATCAGACCTCTCACTGCCAGGCTGAAGCCCTTTTCTGTAAGAAATCCTTCTACTTCCAGAAGTAGTGGTACAGATGAACCCCCTACAGGGCATTGTACAGTGCCTCTATTGATAAAAATCTCACTCAGTTTAACCCACAGTTAAGCTGTCTCTTTTCAGAGTTTCATTCCTTAAGGTATGATCCTGCTCTGATCAGCTTGTCCTGCCTTCTGTTGCTGTCACCAAAAGTTCCCCTTCTCACAGCAAAGAACTCCTGCACTGCAGCCTTTAATCTCACCTCAATAGCAGGATCTTCAAAGTTATCCATCTTTTGCTCTACAACAATCTCCAAAGCTATCCACGTTTTCCTCTACAATAACCTCCCCTTCCTTTTTATGGTCAATGTTGCTGTCAATCCTCTCCCAGGCCTGGGACAAGAAGCAAGAAACAGATCGTATCAGGAGATGGCCAGGGGAGAAACAGGCTCCTTACCACAAACTTAAGCAGCAATCTATGTCTCCACACAACCTCGCAGTTCTAGGTTTTTTTTTTCTGTTATTATAAGGTGAGATTCAGAGATAGATGTTTTTCTTGGATTCAGGCTGAAAGTCCTCTGATGATACATTCTTACTTCTCCCAAACCTCAGATGTTTCTGATAAATACACTTTGGGTTTGTTTCTAATAGGAAAATCTAACCACTCTTAAGGCTTTGAAGGCAGAGGTGAATTGTGTCAAGCTTTATTGTGATTTATAGATAAGACTATTCAGTTTTATCACCGTCTGGTTAGATGGCGCTGCAGTACGTGACAGCCTGGTATGAAATTTTCCCTCACTCTCTAGATAAGTCCAAACTTTTTTTTTATTATAGATCACAGGTGTGAAATACAGAAAATGTAAAATTACTGGGGGCTTAGCACTAAAAAATAACGATCCATTATAGTGACATCATTAACTGGCTCTATCTGCCTGTTATGAAACTCAAAAATGTATTTGGGCAGAGATGTCTGATATCATTCAGAGCATGTGGAGAGTCTGGAATAA
>WEIV01006943.1:126452-140440 GCA_013390005.1 Calyptomena viridis
ATGATGAGCTGCAATATGAACACACACACACAAAAGAGATTTCACTTTTCATCCCAAGTTAATTATCTCTGACGGAGGAGGCAAGCCCAGAACTGGTATTTGCTGTTGTATGAAGTATTTAATATCCCCTTAAAGAGTCAGCTTTGAAAAAAAATAAGTAATTTAACAAAAATATTCATCACCAGTGACTTTGTCAGTGAAATTTCATTTAGGACATTTAAGTTTATTTTGAATTAAATGAGCGTGAACATAACATCAGTGAGTGTCATAGGTCCATGGGGACCATACAAGGTACTGCAGGGCCTTTGCCTTTCTTATAAGGAGAAAATTTCCAGAGAAGTTTCTACACAAATCTCTTGCCAAAAGAGTTGACCTTTAACCAATATAAAGGTCTGGCCATACTTCCTGAAATAGAAGACAATAAAATAAGTATGTAGTATCAGTATTCAGCTTTCAAATGAATAACTAAACTGTGTCTTTTTCAGAAATTATCAATTGTTGTTTAAATTATCAAGTTGTACAAAAAGCAGAAAGAAATAGTCCATAATGTTTTTAAACTGTCACCTTCACTTTTCTGGTGTATTCAACTATTTTATTTCTGTATATTCTAAGAGCTAATCAAATCCTGCCAAAAATGGATTTGTCAGACAGTATTTACCCTGATAAGACACATTAAGCAATGAAATAATGTAGTCACTGGATACTATTAGAACACCCTTGCTCAAGATGTCATGTTTACTCTTGTCACCTTTTATTTTCCCTTGCTGTGCTTGCTCTCAACTTTACTTGCCTGTAACAGACCACGACTCACTCGTGAGTCAAAAATTTCCTGCTATATCTATCCCTCCCTTGTTTTCCTCTGGCTTTACCTCTTTTTTATCTTTTTATTTTGTCTCTGCAGTGCTGTTTAGCTTGTTTGGTCTCCTTTTTCATCTCATTTCTTATTTCAGAAGCTTCTCTCAAAATCCTTACTGTCTTTTTCACAACTTGTCAATCTTCCCTTCACATTCTCTTCTCCACATCTGTCTACCTTCATATGTCCCCTGGTATTTTTATGAAGCATTCACACGTGAGCTTCAGAAATGCTGCAGCCAGAGCATCCCTGAGGGAGCAGGTAGTGAGAGAGGAGGACTGGAGGCCCTGGTCAGTATGGCTGGGAGCCAGAGGGGTCTCTTCTCTTCTGGGATATCAGTTTAGCTGTCTGATACCACACCTTCCTACAGTGCCCTTTTCTTGCCTGCAAATTGTAGCCACATATTATATTTTACCCGAAATACTAAGGTGCTTCTGAGATAAACCACTGCAGATGCACCTTATAGATTAAATTGGGTGCCCCCCCTGAACTCCTGTCTCAGCCTTTTTGTAGCAGTGGTGGTTGTAAAGGCACACTGGGTGCAATTACTCAATCAGCAGGCAGAAAGCCACAGCAGGTGGGCCACAGTCTCCTTAGAGACTAATGAGAAACCCGAGAATAAAAAAAGGTATCACCAAGAATAAAGGCGTCTATGTTATATGCGGTGTACTGACATTTTCCAGATAATAAAGACCCCTATTTCAAGCTCAATCTTCATTCTTCCTATACTTTAATTTTTGTGGTCAAAACAACTGAATCAACTCAAAGTAGTGATTTAATCCGACCTTTTTCATGTGATGTTCTATTATACAATTAGCCCACTCACTGGCCATATTATGGCAGCCTCTGACTGTCCCAGCAAGAGGCCAAAATGCTGCTCAACTTGTAACATGAACTTTTTTTACTGTGCTTATTTTTACCTTTGCATTTTTTTCTGCCTATTTATTTACACTTCCTGAGCCTGCATAAGCACTTTACTGAGATGTACCTTGACGGTCATCTTTCTCTGTTATGTCCATTTGTGGTTTGGTTTTTATTTTCTTCTAGAGTGATTATAGCAGCTTATGCCTGGAACTTGCCATCAATGACATATCTAATCATTAGGTTGTTTTTCCATGCTCTGATATGACAGGAGACATGTCTTTTTCCACAGCATATCAGTGATGCTTCCTATCATTTATTTATGCATGAACTGTTGAAGAATAACAATAAAATAGACACCTAACAACAGTTTCTGAGAAATGCCAGGATTTCATTTCCAATTCTGTTCATAGCTTCTGCTCTATCTTTTTTTCTTCTGTTAAAACAGAACATCATCAAAACAAAGAAATATGAGTTGTTATTATTATTTGTATAAAAGAATCTGTACCTCCCTCAAGGTTAATATCCCTCCCATCAAGGCTAAGATCACTCTATATTAGACAATATATATTTGTATGGTAAGAACTTGTCTTTGCCTGAAAGAGTTTTTAGTACAAATAAGCTATACAACAACAATAGGAGGAAAATGCTTTTGTTCCCACTATATACCTCCCTGGGTGAGGCCAAGAGAAAGACCAGGTAGCATGGCAGAAATTGTAAGAGGGTTTGGTGGCAGAGGTAAGACCTGCTCTGGGCACCCCAAGGGCAATGTGCCCACCACTAAGCTTAAACCCCTCTACAGCTGCAGCCTACCAGAGGTTACAATAGTGGCTTTGTTGTTGACACAGTGTTGTGGTGAAGTGTCTCAAAGAGAGACACCTTTCCTCACAATTTGTAAGCTGAGGGGAAAACACCATGACAAGATCAGAAATCATGCCCCCAAACAGACTTGCCACATAACAAATTTTGAGTAGATTCATAAAACGTGTGGTTTAGCTGGAGAGAGTATCATCCTCAAATAGTTCTGAGGTGAGATGCCCCGGAATGACAGGGGTCTGACTAAAGGGTGTTGCAGTCTATTACAAATAAAACCAGAACCCACTGATTCTCTCCTGAACCACCCAGTTCTGCTACCTACAGCCAGAGCTGCCTGGCACGCTGCTCTTCCACAGTCACCCCAATATTCATTTTAAGTCTGTTCTCACAGTCCTGACACTGACATTCTGAAAGCAAATCATCAGCTCTCTGGCATCTCCATTTTGTTTGACATCCAGCAAGACAATGAACCACTGTGACAAATTACTAACATCAGAAATCCCATCAAGGAATATTGTGACAAATAGAAACTCTGCAATTACTTCTTTCATAGCCCTCGACATTGTGTCTGCAAGTAGCATCAATCAGACCATTCAAGATACGATTAGACAGTCTCTGAAACCCCTTTGCACTCTCCAGATGTGCCATTACATGCTTTATTTGTGGGAAACTGTTACTAATTTTAATATAAATCTTCTAATCTTGGGTGATGTTTTGATTTTTTTTTCCTGTTTTGTAGTCATGGCCCTTTTTGTCAGGAGAGAACACGGAAAGGCTCTAAGGTGCATCCTTTCAAGGGTAGCCTCAAGTAATTTTATGAACAATATTAAAGAAACCCAATTTATCATCAATATTAGCTGTCCCTTATTTCCATTAACCTTTTATAAAAATCTTGACAGTATGTCTAAACCAGATGGCTTTACAAAAGAATACACACAATGCTCAGGGATTAAGACATACAAGTTGGCAAAAATCTGTGGGGTAAGTCTAATGCAGTTACTGTACTTTGTGCCAAATATGTTCCAAGAAAATTTCAGAAGAATGAACTGTATGTTAATTATAACACTGGAAGTATTTATTATAATATTTGATAAAGCATTAAACTAGGTATTCAATATTTTAGAAGACTTGAACTATCCTGAAGACAGTCAATGTTTAAAGCAACAGTTTTATTATTTATTCTTTCAGAATCCCCCAAAATTGCAATTTTTTTTATAAACCTTCAGCGATCCCTCCATGGCACTTGTAAACGCTATTATTACTAAGTAGAAAAGCTGCCTTACCATTTGTTGTATTTCCTCAACACATGGGACCTACCAGACCTATAGCTGATCCAAATAGGATCCTGACTTGTTTTACATTAAGCTTTACAACACAACTGATGACTTTGTGGCTGCTGAAGACCTGACAGAGCTACACAGACCTGCCTGAGAGGCAAGTATAAGCATCACAGCTCCTGCTATCTCAAAGCATTAATTTACAATTTAAGGATTAAATAATGATGTTTAAGGGATACAGGGCAGGTTTTCTGATGGAACTGTATTAGTGCATAGACTAATAGATTTATCTTCAGTTAGTTCCGAAACAGAACAGTTTAAAATAAGTATATGCTGCTAAAACTGTGCATAATGAGAAACCATAATACTTTGGAGGATTATTTATTACCTCAATTTAGGTATGAAACTAACATACTTCTGGTACTCAGATTTGAGTAATACTGTTGAAAGTGTCAAGAAGATAGAGCTGAGACAGGTTATCTAATCTATACTTAGCCATTCCACATCTGGAGTCCACCAAAACCAGTAATTCCAGAATGTCAGCAATCTTCCAGATTTTAGTCTAGTAACCAAGCTACACACACCTTGAATGTGCAACAAAAATGAACTACTAACAAGTGCTACAATGTGAGATATCAGTTAATTTGATTATATATGCTTCCACTAAGAATTAAAAATGTTTTAGATCTCATGAGATGACTTCACCATTTAACATGGTCTGCAATTTTCAGCTGTTTAATAATTTATAATAGAAAATACACTACAAAAATAACTGGTGAGTTGCTAATATTCTTTGTATCAAATACAGAAAATCACTTCATGTTAACAACAACACAGGCTTGCTTCACATTTTTACACTTCATTTCCACTGAACTGAAACCACTTCAGACATTTCTAGCTGTCAGTTCCTGTCCCACCGGGGATCTGGAACATGCACTGAGATGCCTGGAGAGTTGGAGAGAAAAGCTGTTGGGTGGAAAAAAGGAGACTAGTACACACTGGGAGAAGAGGCTTTCTAACAGCAATAGAAAGTGTGGTCTGGTGTGCACAGTGAAGATACAGATATTATATGGGCCATACAGATACCTTTTTTTTTGAGTTTATTTCCTAAACTTACTTACACGTGTTTGCCTCGGGAAGATCCATATTGGTGACTGTATAGCATGTATTTCAAAGAGATCTATTAAAAGGGGTTTTGAAAGTAGGTAAGAAATTAGTTCCCTCAATAATGAGATCTCCCAGAAGGCTTGGCATGATCATGCAATAAAGTCAGACCTGTGATTCTCTACTTGTCAGGACCATCTAACAAAAACGAAATAAGAAGTGACAGGTGGTGGTGGATCTCCCATAGTTCAAAGAGATTTATGGTTTCAGAGCAAAAGTTCATGACATGTCTTTTCAAACCTCTGTCACAGACTGTGGCTAAGCTCATTTCTGCCCATGTGATCCTGAATCATTACAGATAGCTAGCATTCAATGAGAAACTGGATTTATCAGGAACAGGTTTGTGCTGTCTGATAGGAAAGAGCCCACTGATTTTTTTCAACCTGCTACAGCAGGTGCTCTTGAAGCTGAAGAGATTATTTAATGCATTAAAATGCCACAGATGACCAGTAATAATGCAATTAATAGTACTTTATGCATTAAGTAACAGCTTACACACAGTCTAAGATATTGAGGGATGAACCAAGGCAGTGGTTTAATTGAGTGAAACCATTGCATCCTTAGTATGTTAAAGTAATTTGCTAGGCAAGAGAACAGGTAGAAGTTGCATGAAAAGGACATGGTAGTGTCATGGGATACTTAATTTTACTTGCACCAGCAAAATGAGGGTATTCTGAATGCTAGAAACCTCCAGGACTAAAAAAACTGGATCAGAAGCTTTTAGAAGATAATCGTACTCCCAAAGCCAGTGAAGCTGGAGGGATGAATTTGGAGTTAATGGAATAACTCCATTGGTTGGTAGCATTGGAGAGCTTTATGCTTCTTATGAGCTTTGAGTTTAGCATGAAAACCTAGTAAGTTTTCTCAGACTTTATAAGAAAATAACTGGCTTGTGTCTGAAAGAATTAAAATCTATTAGCCTTACACAGATTATCAAAATATTACGAATTATTTTTGGCACTGGTAAACCCAAAGATAGCTTGTCCTCTTATTATACTCTGATTTTTCCTTCTCAGACAGATGAAATTAAGAGCTGGAAGAAAGAACAATGGAAAGAGAGAATAAAATGATCTGACAAAAGATCGATACAATGTAATGTAATGCTTGGGTAAGAGAAGGATGTGTGGTAAGGCATTATACTTGCATATTTTCTACAAATTTCCAGTCTTGTACTTGTTTCTTCCTCTTGTACGCTGACACATGTTCTAGCACCACATTTATAATTTTACTGTAAGATGTGGAAAATGCCTGGATCCTCTTGTTTTGTGGCAAAGCTGTGCTTTCCAGCTTTCCAGACTACCTCAGGTTAAAGCACTCTTGGAGATGTTATGAATCTGACTTGAGCCAAAACTGACTTTAAGCTTTTTCTTTCTGTCCTATGGTCTTTGGGGGACTAGAGAGACAAAGAAGCAAACAGTACATTTACAATAGAATGAAATGAGATTCATCTCTATAGTAAATATGTTTCTTAGTGTAGCTTAACAATATTTGGCTGTTTAAAGATCTTATAGAAAAGTCATAACTGCTCATGTGAAGTATTACTCTATCCTGTGGGTAACTGATGTTATCAGAGATGTTATCAGGATGTGCTCCATTATTTCCATTAAAATGAGGGTTCTTCTACCCCATCATACTGGTATCTCTTCCATTAGAAAGTGATAGCAGTGGGTAAAGGAGTTAAGAGAAGGTTGATGAAAATGTTTCCTCCTGATGGTATGTTGGATCCCATCTGGTGGTTAAGGTTAAGGTGAAGGTTAATTTTCTAGGGATATGGAATGTAGTCATCAAACCTTGAGAAGGCCACACAACCTGACTCACATGAACAGACAAGCAAGGGCACAAATCAAGAGAGTGATGGGAAAGACCTACGGAGTAGAATGCTCCATGAAAATAATGTGCTACAATGTGGTCAATCAGCTCAAACTTGCACACCTCGGTTACCATGGGCTAGCAAATTTAACCTCAAGAATGCATTTGGATTTAAAAGGCTTCAGTGAAATAGAGGAGACAGCAAACACTTGTTATTTACTAAATGTTTAAAAGAACCATCTCTTTTGCACTTAAAAGAACAGGAAAATCCTTTCTTTGCTACTGAAAGCATTAAAAAATGGATCTGACTCTGTGAATTCATGTTTTCTGCTGCAGCAAACAGGTATGGCTCCAATCAGCAAGTGAAGGTCTGTTGTTAGTTCATACATATTCATATTTGAATGCTGCCAAAAATAACCAGGTTTTTCTTTGCTTTAATTGTGGAATTTGGCACCCACAAATATTACAAGGGAGCCCAAGATGATAAAGCAAGTGAATTTGGTCAGTGTGTGAGATGAACTTCTCCTCCCCATAGTTTAGTTCTTTTCATACTCCCCTACCTCATCTACCTTTTACCCTTCTCTCATTATATGCTTCTATCCCATACCTTAAAGCTTAACTGAAAGCCTATCAAAGTCAAATGTAAAACCTCATTGAATGCAATAGACTTTGGATCAGGCCTGTGGTGATTAATCGGTATAGATATGAATCACATCTGTGAGAAGTTAGATGCCTTCAGGTCTCAGTAGCATCAACAAACCTCACAGGACCAAGCCTGTAGCTGGAGGGTGGTACCAGGACTGATGGGAGCCTGAGACATTTTGCAGATTTTGAGTTTCAGACATTGTGGCATATTGATCTGACAGGCAGAGGAACTGGTGAATATGTATGGGAAGGCTCTAGTGAAGTATTTCACAGGATCAGAAGCTTCTTAGGCCCATCTTAAATTTTCATTTGAGTTATCTTAATAGGCTTTTCTCCCCAACCCCCCTGGGTTCTAAGGGAAAAAAAAAAGGGATAAAAAATTAATTCAGGTTCATGTTCTTCTGTGACTGCTTCTACTGAGCACAATAAACTGACATGCTGTTTTTAATTAGCATTTAGTTAATTGCTCATTTTTGTGCAAAACCTATGCAGCAACTTCAGTGAACACACAGGTGCTGAACTGAGCACAGAAAAACTGGGGAGAGTTATTCAAAAAGCAGCCCTTTAGATTCAGTGCTGATTTGAAACTGTACAGATAGAAACAATGAAATTTGAACAGAAATCTAGTTATTATTGATATTTTGGTTTAGGTAACAAACTTTAAGTCACTATCACAGAATAGAACCACAGAATATTCTGAGCTACAAGAGACCAACTAAGATCAGAGTCCACCACCTGGCTCTGCCCAGGACAACTCCAAAAGTCCCACCTTGTGTCTGAGAGCATTGTCCCAACACTTCTTGAACTCTATCAGCCTTGATGCTGTGACCACTTCCCTGTGGGGAGTCTGTTCCAGTGCCCAGCTAACCTACAGGGGAAAAACCTTTTCCTAATATCCAACCTAAACTTCCCCTGACACAACTTCAGGCCATTTCCTGGGGTTCTGTCACTGGTCACCACAGAGAAGAGATCAGTGTCTGCCTCTCCTCTTCCCTCATGAGGAAGTTCTAATTGCAATGAGCTCCCCTCAGTCTCCTCCAGCTGAACAGACCAAGTGCCCTCAGCTGCTTCCCCTCAGCTTCAAGGCCCTTCAGCATCTTCATTGGCCTCCTTTGGACACTCTCTAACAGCTTAATATCTTTCTTATATCATGGTGCCCAAAACTGCCCCAGTATTGCAGGTGAGGCTGCACCAGTGCAGAGTGGGACAATCCTCTCCCTTGACTGGCTGGTGATGCTTTGCCTGATGCCCCCCAGGACATGGTTGGCCCTCCTGGCTGCCAGGGCACTGCTGACTCATATTCAACTTGCAATCAACCAGGACCCCCAGGTCCCTTTCCATGGCACTGTTTTCCATCATCTCATTGCCCAAACATCCAGGGTTGCTCCATCCCAGGTGCAGAATCCAGCACTTCCCTTTGTTGAACTTCATATGGTTGGTGATTGCCCAGCCCTCTAATTTGTTGAGGTCTCTCTGCAGAGCCTCTCTGTCCTGGAGGGAGTCAACAGCTCCTTCCAGTTTTGTGTCATCTATAAACTTATGCAGTATCCTGTCAAGCCCCGCATTCAAATCATTTATGAAGATGTTGAAGAAGAGCACAGGGCTTAAGATGGAGCCCTACAAAACCCCACTAGTGAACTTGTGTTAAAACATAGTGGGGTCCTACTAGTACAACACCAGCACAACCCAAACCTGAGGTCAACAATCAATGCCCAAAACCATGACAAAGAAATAGCATCTTTGATGGTGAAAGCAGTACATTTGCAAAGCTGTGATTTCATCAGCACAAGTTCTGTACAGCCACTACTCTTATCATTTCCCTTTATCCACCCAATAGGGCAGATACCTACCAGTAGAGAGCTGCTGCACCTTATTTCAGTAGGGCTACAAGATCCAGCTTTTGAAAGTCAGACTGTGTAACTTTAAGAGAATGCTGGCCTCTTGTGTCCCATACTCCTTCCTTTACCACCACATAGCCTCAAAAATCTTGCTAAAGCATTTGGGGTGAAGAAAATTTCCTAGTTTGTTATCACAGTTCGCATTAGTTGCTTGTTGTAAAATTAAAGATCGTCTTGGCAATGTTGGCTGAATTCATAAGCAGTGTAATATGTCTTCTCTACAGACTTGCAGATGGGCATTACCACGTATAGAAACTTGTAACATGAGGTACTGTGTGTGAAACTTGCATGCCTCTTCAACTGAGGAAACAACACACTTCCTGCCTTTTCTTTCCCAAGCTGGGAAATTCTAAAATAATATTTTCTTTCCTAAGTTTAAGAAAATATTGATGACCTCTTTGGTTGTCCCACCTGCTGTTCTTGGTCAGTATTCTCCAGAAAGGAGACTGAACATCAGTTGTGAGCCGGATTAGTTAGAAGCCACTGGAAATTTTCCCATACCCTGTCTTTATTTTAATGGGGAATTCAATCACAGAAGCTGTGCTATCTTTAAAAAAACCCATGCTTAGCGAGATTTTCCAGGCAGAAATAAGGCACTTATGTCTCTAAGTTATACGGGGAATTGGGAGATGTTTACCATTATTTTGCTATTAATACTGCAGTAGAATAGCAGTCATGGACCAGGAGCCTCCTGGATTGGACTGCACCCCTGTAAGCACAGAAGAGCAGCTCAGTTCCTGGACATAGTCTCAGAAGCTGTTTATAGGGTTAAACATCTTATTAATTAACAAATATGTCTAAAGAGATATGAGATGCCACTCACTAGGACACACTGCATCAAAAGAGAGGTGACTGCTTTTTAGAGGGCTATTGCAAGAACAGAAGTAACAGTTTTTTGCATCCCTTTATTTGTCTGCTGTACAGCCACTGGTGAACACAGCCCTGTGCTGTCACTTCTTGCTCACATTCTTTCAAGGTACTGCACCGAGACCCTGGTAATACTGACTTTGCTAAGCACAGCTTCTTGTACCTGAGAAAGTCTGAGTAATAATCATCATTGAATACATAACTTTTTACATACCTTGTAAAATCATGTCATTTTTGAGCACTGAAAGGTTGCTGGAAAGTCACTCAGCACTACCAGAGTATCGCTTTATTATCATAAACATGTTTGTGTTATTTTCATAAAAGAAACAAATGCAAAATGGACAAAAAAGGGATGCATTATCACAGAATAGTAAAAGTTGTAGTTCAAAATATTAATCATGCTGAATTCCTTGAGTTTTTGGCAGATAATAAATGGGTGATAGATTGATCTCTAAAATCACACGCATAATATGAGCATAATCCTCACTTTAATGCAGGGTCATAGAATTTTACAGCCTCATAAGCTTACAAGGTTTCACCTGGAACATCAAAACAATTGCTAAAAGCATAATAAATTCTACAGCTAGCCATCTGCTTACCCCCCTGACCTTTCAAATCTTATAAAAATCCAAGCTCATAATTTTTCACTCTGTGAATTTCAACCTATTTTTTTTTTAATACAGTATATTCAGAAGGTTATTTCATCATTTCCATGTAATAAAGAAGATCCATTAAATGTGAAATAATATTTTATGGCAATAGACATTTTTTCTTGAAAGGACTGAATGCTATCATAAGAGCTTATGGGATTGTGGGGCATTGCCAGTTGTTTTATCTGGCTGGAAACATTTATTTTGACTCATGCTCTTCTTGTATGTGTTCACCCATCAGTCCCTATTGGAAATTACATCCAGCAACTGCTTTGGAAAGTAAGGTTAAACAACACCGATGTCTGTTTCCTGCTTTAATCTCTGGTGGTGTGAATCACTCTGCTTTGTTTTTCAGAAAGTCATAAAGGTTAAGGATTCCTATTTCTCAGCACTGAACTATCATACCTTCCCCTGAAATTAATATTTCTAGTCCAGCTAGAAAATTACAAATATAAAACCTATATATTGTTTTAGATATACAATATATATAATAGATGGTACATTGGTGCCACACTGGTGCATTGGTTTAACACATTATAATACACCAGTACTTTTATAATGCCAAAAACCCTATACAGGATGTGTTGCATGTTGGAAGTGACATAAATTAATAAGCAAACTATTGCAAATACACTCCCTTGACCCCACTGATACAGATAGGAAGAAAAACCAATAAGAAAACATATACGAGTGAAAACTAAAAATTATCACTGCAAGGAAAATCAATTAGGGCTTCCACATATCAAAGTTTAAGAACTTTGATTAAGTTTGATTAAGTGGTTGGAGACATCAGCAGACAGAAGTAAAACAATAAAAAACCAAGGAACAGCTCAGAAACAAAAAACAAATCAAGGCAAGGGCTTTAGGCTGATGTTCTCTCTGTGAAACACACCAGAAGACAGAACCCTGGTAAGGTAAAGGTAAAGGAGATCAGTTCTCTGATGATCTCACTGGCAGAAAAGTAACATTCCATACCATCTTCCTCTGACACCTCTGACCTCTGTAGCAAGATCAGGGAAAGACTGCTCTCCTATGTCATAGAGAGACCTGCTGTCCCTCATGCTGTAGTGGTCAAATGGTAATTGAGATAAGATCAAAATTACATCATCTGATTTAGTCTATCTCCAAAAGTGATTCTCCCATTTATTTTAGTTGGTTTGTTTGTTTTTTTTTTAAATTTTATTTTTCTGCTATACCAGAGATAAGGACAATATTCATGCTTTTCAGATGGATATTGAAGAGCCATTAAGTAATGTTCATAAATACAATCAAGGTGAAAAAAAATCTTAATTGCTATTCACTCAAATTAGTTTTGACAGTTCTTTCAAAGATTCTACATTTGTCATCTGTGATAAATAACTACAAAAATTATAAATCCACATGCAGTTCTAAAACTGTTTTGATTTAAAAAAAAATTTTTTTTTGGATTAACATTGTCAATTCTCCCATTCCTCAGATTCATTTATAGTCATATTTTCTCCAATTTCCTGACAAGATGAAATCTATTCATTCTCTCCATATGGCTCTCCCTTAATAACCCTTGAACTTCTTAGTCACTTTTAAAAAGGCATAGCTTTCAGAGGTGTGAAACTGCTGCAAATATAAAGAAAACAGCTGAATATTGAAAAAAGATCCAAATTATTGCCTCAGCTGAGGGAAAGATCTTTTCCCATTCTCAGAGATAAGAGCCAGCAAATCAGCACACATGTGCTCTCAATGTGCCACAGCAATTTGTCCAGTCAAATAAACCAGGGATGCTAGAGGGAGATAGGCTTGCTGCAAGAGGGAGATTGTCAAGGAAAAACGAGAGAACCAGAGGAAACTGGTTGTAACTGGCACTAAGGTGATATTAGGGAACATAAGGCAAAAATCCATTGGAAGAATGATTTTCAAAACCAGGTTCTGCTCACAAAACAACTTTTCTTTAAAAGAATAATTAGACTACAGTATATTAGTTCATTTCTTTATGAACTATTCTTCAAAATACTTTTAAATAAAGGTATGAGTTAGTGTTTAAAAGAAAAAACAGGAGAATACCTGCCTTTGCACCCTACTGTAATGTGCAGGAAGGACTGAATAGAAATCCACTACCAGAGACCATGTAGTCAGAATAAGTGTATCAGGAGAAATAGCTCTCACTGAATTAGAATACTCGACATATTCAGTGAATTAAGGTAGCCTGCTTTCTGCTTGACAGCAAACAAATTTTTTGGCTAACAAATCTGTCAGTTGCACTACATTAGCAAAGTAATAAATGCAAACTCTTCCATAAGTAAGTGTGGACGCTTCCAGGAGCTTTTCCAGCACAGGAGAGGACTGACACTGGCAGCTGTGGAGAAGGACATCTGAAGAGAACCACTAGGAATACTTGGGACGGAGAAACAATGGATTGAATTAGCATTATTTTCTATTCATTTACAGCCAGTGAAATAAAAGATGAACCAGTGTGATAACATTTCTCCTTTGTTACAGTTGCAGTCACAAGACTGAGGTACCTGCTCTCAGTTGGTCCCTATGTAATATGCTGTCAGTTCTCACAGCCTTACCATTTTTTATTATTTTAATTAGGAATCCCACTCGTTCTTCATAGTAAGTGTGGTCAGAGACAATATTATTCTACACATTTTTTATTCCACCTGTCCAAGTCAATGTCAGGATGATTTCAGAGTGGTTAAGTAGTTAAGGCCTGTGCACACAGATCACCTGAAGGCAGATTGCCCCATTATTTACTTGTTGCCTTTCTGCAGTTGGAGTGCATTAGTAGCAAGAGCTGAGATCTGGCCTCCCTGGAATGTCACCCTTCTAAAATTGACATTATTTGCCACAGTTCAAAATTTATCCATTCCAAAGCTTATTTTCTTCTTGGCTTAAACCTAAAACATAGACACAGAATGCTTTCTCATGTTTCTTTCATATGTGAAATAAGCAGCCAATACAAAGGTTATGTAAAACCTTGGTTCTTATCTTTGGGGTAAAATTGTGACATGGAAAAAAGTATAATTGAGCCTAACTCATAACTACTCTTCAACAAGGACAGCTGCTCACATACCACGCAGAGGACTGGGGGTGGCCTGACGGGAGGTGGTTGATTTTCAGTTCAGTGAGTAGTTCCTATGGGATACAGACAGATTTGTTCATTGCCATTTCA
>WEIV01006944.1:24038-56574 GCA_013390005.1 Calyptomena viridis
TGAAGATGGGTCAGATACCTCATGCTGGACGGATACTGTGGATATTGAAAGAATGCAAAATACTATGTTAATTAGATCTATTAGAAAATGTACACTTTGACATATTAAATAGTCTCCTTAATTATGGTAATGAATTGTTATGGTTGTACAACTAATGGCCTTTGTCATTCACAAAGATAGGGCATGACTATTACAGAAACATAGCGAGAATTAAAGTGCATGATAGAGGCCAATTCAGAAAACGCAAATATTCCCGAACCCTCTCTTTCTTTCATGAAATGTTGGTCAGATAGAAAAATAACCACCCCATTAGTCCCCTTCACATTACAGAAAACTCCTAAATAGCCCAACACACCCAACATAACGTTCCCCCAACCACTGGTCATTGTTATTTTTCTGCAGGTTAACATATCTTTCTGTTCCATGATTTTATTGAAACTTCGGTTATTAAGTGAAGTAGTAGAATGGAAAGTTTATTCCAAATACATCACCTTAATAATTTCCTTCTCTATGATTCCATAAATTTAATTTTCTTTTTCCCATTCCTTTTATTTGGAGCTGTTTGTGAATAGGTACTCAGAATTTGATAGGAGTTATGAGACCATGATTACTTGATCTGTCAGATTTGGGTTTTTTTTTAACTTATCTGCAGGGACTAATATGTTTTGAGGGAAGATAGGTATTGAGACATAGATTACTCCTAAAGTATGGCTATTATAGTGCTCTTGCAGGGTGAAATATACAAACAAAAAAGCAACTTGATTGTATCACATCAGGCAACGGGCATTTGCTTAAGTGAGAGATCCTTTTTCAGATTGCCCATCCCAGATGGACATACAAATGATTCTTCTCTTCTGTTCGTCATTATATTGTTTCTCATTATACTAAAAGTAAAGGATATACAAATCCTTATTTATCTTCTCCGTGCCAGTTAAGATCTCCATTTATGGCATTCATTTCAGGTGGGTAAATGTCCCATGGTCTCTCCACGCTGTGTGTAAAATGAAGCTCCAACTTGGTTTAGCATGTTTGGTTTCCAGGCATTGCCAGAGAGAGGCAATGAATTACAGCATACAGGTAGGTTTAGAAAACAAAAACGGGAAGCATAGATACAGAAGTTACTAGATAGTGATAAACAGTTTATTAAGAAATAGGAAAAAATCCTTTTATTAAGGCAATGGAAAAGGTATAGGTGTTGAATGGAAGGCCATGAGAGATGACACAGAGATTGAAGGAGAATGCTCATGACTGTTAAATTATATATAACCCCCCTTGACTTCAAGAAACCAGGATTTGACTCTGGGTCCTTTTATTGACTATAGTAGGAAGTAAATAACTCTATGTTAGCCTGTAATAGGTGTTAACAACCTTGCTAGTCACACATACATGAGACTTGAATGATTAAGATTTTTTTGTTGCTCGTATTGGAAGATATGTGTATTTTTTACTTAGTTCTTATTTTTTGGCTTTTCTAAATACTTTGTCGCAAATCCCTAGGCTCCTGGAGGCTTTAGATAATTAAGTTAATTTACACCAGATTTGTTTGGGGAGTGTTTCTGATTCAGCATTTGCTAGCAACAGAAGTTTCCAAGGGCACTGCTGACTGGAGTTTAGGTCATTAATAGACTGAGGCACTGTATGATCTGTGGGAAGGCATCATCCATGTAATAGTTGCCAAATCTGTCCTGTATTGTATAAACATGATAGTTTCTTTTCCAAGAACAGTTGGAGAAAGATGAATTCAAATGTTTTTGTATTTGCAGCAGATTCTTTCCCTAAGGCAATTAAAATATGAAAAGAAAATATGCACTGCTCATACCTTTCTCAGGAGAGAGAAAAGAGCATTATCGTATGATAAACACGAAAGTAACTAACGCACTGGTGGATGGTGGCCTTGAACCATGGTGGATAGTCTTGTAGGAGAATCTAGCTATGAAAGAATAGCTGTACACTTAATAGCTAGTCCCACTATTAGCTATTTCTACTTCCTTTCATGTGTAGATAATTTGTAACACCAGGCATGCTATAAATGTCCCTCCTGTGTTTTGTTGTGCTGATAACAGAGTACTGCGGTCTCTAACCATGAGTTTAGTTTTCATATATAATTACGGAACAATGAACTCAGACAATGAGCTAAGAGTTTGGCATCTTGTTTGGTGATTATCTATTATACTTACAAATGAGCTACTAAGAGAAAAGGAGATACAAGACACTTCTGTGCTCACACATTGAAATCAAGACCCAGATAAATTTTTAACATGGTGGTATTACAAGAGCTCAAAGTGGTGTCAATACATACTGCTACACTCAAAGGGAAACTGCCTCCATTTTAGGTTCCTGCAGCACAGAGTATTTTGTTTCATTGACACTGTGTTTCCCCAGGACAGCTGAAAACACTCACCCTCCATCTTCACCCTGTCTTATCCTGTACTAAGAACAAAATACAAAAAAAATGTTTATCATCCTGGAAGCCAGGAAGATCATCCACTGTGCTAAGTCACTCCCATAGTTCAAATATTTCTTTTCAAAGACAGGTTTTGTTTTGAAATCCTAGGTGTCAACGTTTCCTTCTGGTATCTAGGGATTGTAGAATAACTTAACAGAATACCATGTGATATCTTTAAGTGAATATAGCGACATTTGTCTTCTTTCTTTGGAACTGTCAAACTGTGCCAAAACTGCAAAAGCTATTTGATAATCTAACCCAGAGTTTCTGAAAACTCTAAGCACATTTGAATTTAATCTCAGATTTTTCTGCAGCATTTACATGAATATGAGCATGTTAATTTTTGTGCCTCAGTTTGTTGTTTGCGAAACCAAAAGTGAATTCCTTCCTTACAGATCTTCTTTAAATACATACTTGGAGATACTTAAGTGTTGGATTAGCTATTCTAGGAGTGAAGACTTTTCTGACTCCATTTTTTTTGTGATATACAATGAAAAATATGTAAACATACTTTTAACGAATCAACATTATTGTGTATCCAAATGTATGGAAAGATGGAGAAATTTGCAAAGGAGATTGAATAAAAATATTACATTTGAAACTGAAATTTTAATTTGTTGCAATATGTTTATTATAGACTGCTGAATTTCATTAACTATTTGAAACAAGCACAGTGAATGTATTGTACCACTGCAAGGTCCTGCATATGGGCTCTAAAAACTGGGACGCACCATAGGAACACTCCAGTTAGTCCAACCACTAGCAAAAAGAGTAGTGAAGCCCCCAGCTGAGCAGAGCACTGCTCCTCATCCCTACACAGATGTGCTCTTCTCACCAAACTCCCAGCAGGAAAAAGAGAAAGAAATGTTGACAGGACATTTTTGGGGAGATATTCAACAAGCCAATTAGCCTATTTCACTTCTACTCAAATAGCCTTTGCTCTTTTCCTCCTTGGATTTCCGTGATTTATTATTCTGGGATATTTTTCTAGAAATACCTGGGCTCAGATAGGAATCCCAGGACTTCTAACATCTAGTTGTCAGAGCAGTCTGCTTGAGCTAAAAATATTCCAGTCAGAGACGTTCTGAGGACACTGGAGGTAAACTTCTCCATTGAGGGTTTCCGGGTCTCTTTCGATACATCACAAAAAAATTTGTTTTCAAATAATCAGAGTGGGATGATTCAAATATATATATATTTAATATCAGATTTCATTTTCACAGGAAAAAAAGATGTTTCATGTTAGGAAGAAAATAAATCTTAAAACTTCTGATTATTTTGTAAAATAAAAATTACTGTTCTCTGTTCAGCCTTAATAAAGTGTCACTTTTTAAATGGCCTAAATTCACAGGAAACTAATGAAAAAAACCTGAGTTTCTAAAAGTTAATTTTGGCTATTCTTCAGTCTTATTTCATAATTTTCTAGTGTGTGCCAGTGACAGACAATGCACAGTAGTTTAATTATTATCTTCTGCTGTGTGTGCATGCTGTGAAAAAAAGTGTGGAGAACAGGAGAAGGAGGAGATAAAATATCCTGACACAAATTAGTATTTAACATACATTTCAAAATTGGTCTGCTGCTGCTGCCCCTGTTTCTCCAACTCTTTACATACAGCATCCATGGAGCCCATCAGCAGAATGTAGAACTACTTTGGTTTTTTGCCTATTTTTTTTCCCCATTTAACAACATCTTTTCCAAAAAAGAACAGACATCTGAGAATGATTGTAAACATTCACTCCATCAGCTCAGGGCTCTGTAAGAATCTGACTCTAAATGATTTAGGAAGAAACACTATTTGTCCACTTGTGGTGAGCATATTTTTCAAGCTAGGATACCAGGGCTTTCTGTCTAGCAGAAAGATGACAGCCACAGTTTAATCAAACTGACAAAGTAAATAAGAACATGTTCAATATTTAACACACAGTATGTAAACAGCCCATCTATGTTCATGTGTCTTTTCGGTTGCTCAAGAAAATTACTGTGTATATGCTGTAAGAATATATTAAAACATGAAAACCATTTAATAAGCAAAAAGGACTATAGAGTCTAGTTTTAATTAAAGAACTGATGGAAACTGTTTTGGAAACTTGGTTGTTCATTTCTGTCTCTGTAAAATTTGTGAACAACATTATTCGCTAAAGAAGTCCCCAAGACTGTGGCAGAAATGACTGTAGTTGGAAATGGCCAACAATAATTTCCCATGAGTGCTGATATAAAGAAAACCTCTCTAATCTGCTTTGTGTGCTTTGTACAGGAGACTAGCTGGGGGAACTGGGATGAAGATATACCAAGCAATCAATAGAATAGGTAATACAGAGATGCAAATGGTGTGATCTTTTCTTACAATAATAATACTAGAAAAGAATATGCATTGAAATACAAATACAAAAATTGCAAGCTAATGAAACATAAATTCTATTTCGATCCACATTAATTTTTTCTTGTGCAACCCTTTGGACCAAGAGGCTTATATAAGACCTTACAAGGACTCAGTAGAAGCTGGGCATTTAAAAAGCAAAGCAAAGCAAAACAAAGAGAAAAAATCACCAACCAAACTGAACGAGAAATACTGTTTCTCATATATAATCTAAGTTGTAAGAAGAACATTAATTTATGAATGCATTGTACACTGCTATCTTCTGAATGATTGCTTGAATTTATTCTCATTCAAACCTCCATTGAGGTGAAAAGGTGCACACATACCTTGTAGCGGATTTCAGTGTAGTGGAATGCAGTTTTCACCTCAAAGTTCTCTTAGTATAAAAGCAGGATCACTTTCTGCAAAACTCCTGTGTTGACAATAGTATGCCAGCAAGGAACCAGTTGTTCTGACATAGCTCAAACAAAAGTTATCAAAAAACACCACTGGTTCTTCTGCCAGTGCAAACAAATCATCTGCCAAACTTGCTGTAAATTAGATCAACTGAGAAATCCAAGCTTGCCTTTGGGAAAGGAACTTTAAAGGTTAGAGTTTTTGATTCAAACTTCTCTTTCTCTTAGTCAGAAGAAGACACTCTCAATACAATAAAGTAGTAAAAAGATAAATCTTTTGTTTAAATTATATTTCATTATGGGATGCAGGTCAGTATTTTTGTTTCATTTTTTTGGTTGTGCTTATCCTGCCCTGGCTAATTTACCAAAGCAGTAACTGTTTTCAGCTGCTTTTGAAAGATATAATAATGAAGAGCATCTAATTTTCTGCGGAATCAATATTTCAGCTCTGCTCGAGGCAATTTTCAGTAATCATTGGGTTCAATTGTTCTCATTTTAATATTATTAACAAATGGTGTAATTATATTGTTATATGAGAAGTTATTTAAAGTTACCAACACCTTTCTTTGCGATATGTGTTTTTCCCATTATTAATATTTTAGGATGAAGTCTTACCCCTGGTAAGACATTGAAGAGTTGCCTTTGAACACAAATGCAGAAGAATTATGAAACAGGAACACAAAATACAAGCAGTTTAGCCTGTTTACTAATTATATGTTAAGCATTGAAGAATTGCTTTCTGTTTTCTCCTTCTGTCCCACCAAAAAGCAAGAAATACATCTAGCAGCAGTAGTAGCAGAAAGAGAACACTTCCAAACAGGTTCAATTTGAAGGTGAGTTTAATTCCTCTTTCCAAAATTACTTTAGTATTATTCAGTCAAGAGAGATGGTATAGCTTTTCCACTCTGTTAAATGACACGATTGACAAAAGGAGAGTTTGGAGGAGGGGTTTTTTTTACCTTTACAAATGAAGGTCAACATGAAATAAAGGATCACTACAAACCCATATCCACTGAAATGAGTCTCACAAAAAATGAGGTCTCTACTCGTATCTGAAAGAATGTCTCAGGAAAACAAACTAGCCTCAGGATTGTGAAGCAGTGCAGGCTATATGGGCATGAAGCCAGTATAATGGGAAGATTATTTCAGGCTATTCCTCTCTAAAGTCCTTTTTTCCCCAACTCGTCCCTGCTTGAAGCCTTAAAGAGTTCCCCTCTTTGCCATATTGACCCTCAGACTGCTGCTGGAGTCTCTCATTTTGTGGAGGATATTGAATTGTGCAGGCCATCTGGCATAATATTTTTAAGCAGTGCACATTTAAAGTGCAGTGATGTTCCCAGAATTTAAGTTATATACTGGGAAAAATCGTACTTCCTTTTAATTCCTGCATGAGCTTTACAATTTCTGGTTTACATTGATTTTCAGTAGCTGAAAGTCTGCTCATTTGCTTTATAACTTTCCTCATGCCATAGGTCAACTCATTCCCTACAGCATCTTTGCTTGTTTAGCTATTACTTTTCTTATCTTATGTTTCCTTCAGCAAATACATTGAGACTGATTGTTTCAAAACTATTCTCATGGAAAAAGACTTCCCTGGGCAATGTTTACTTCCAGGCAGGTGTTTTGTTGTTTTGTCTTTGAGCTGTTGCTCTAACTTGTAGAATCCCACGAGAACAAGAAGTGCAGATGGAAGCAAAGAATCAAAAAAGCATGACGTTCTCTCACCCATATAATAAGGCTTCAGCAAACACTACATAAAACTGTCCTGATGAAGAGGTGTTTTTCTTTTGGTTTATTAGGGATTTGATTCTTCTTCATTGAAATCCAATCCCCAAAGTCCTAGAAATTTTGATATAAACAGAATGGCCTAATCAGAATCCCCTAATCAGAGAATTCATACTTTCAGCTTTGTGACAATATAAAACCAGATATGTATCTTTCCCTGTACTTGCAGTGTAAATGGAAACCTAAACTGAAATATTTGGGGTTTAAAGCAAGACAAAGCAGAGGTGATCAAACATCTTTTCATATTTTCTAGGTCTAAAAGAGAGAATCTATATCAAATTACATTATATTAAAATGGTTCTACCTTTGATCAAAAAGATGTTAGCTAAAACAAATCTATAGGGGATGCTGTAGGATGTGCCTAATGAGACTCCATCATTTTATATAATTTACATCAAAATAATGTTCTGGCTCCCATTTTCATAGACAACAATCCTATCTCCTTTTTGTTTCATTCACTATGACAAAGAACCCTTTTAGTCATGCACGATTTCCATTGTCAACCTGGACAACATCCAATGCTCCTTCTTGGCAAAAAGAAGAATGCCTTTTACCCTCTTATTCTTTGTTTCCTTCCCCAAATGGCAATGGATACCATGCTGGAGAAGGGCAGAAAGAAGCTCAGGGTTTCAAAGGTGGTGGTTTCATTCCTAGAAATATTTTTTTTCAGTTTGTTGTTTTTTGTCTTTTCAAAAACAACTAGCTTCCTTTCTATGTCTTCCTGTAATAAGCTTGACTTAGGAGGCATGATTTGCAATAATTAGACTCATACAATTACATTGCAGACATAAAAAAAGTTCACATTTTGAGAGAGCAAAATTACAAAATTGGCCAAAAAAAGTAAAAGAAAAGGTGAAATATATTTTTGTTCAATTATCATTACCTTTTTCATAAGTGCCTAGAATTAACTCCCAAACTCCTTCTGATTGATTAATATATTGACATATGTAGTGGTTTGACCCCGGCTGAGTGCCAAGGACCTACTAAAGCCAACTCTCTCACTTCCCCTCACCTCACCCGTGCAAACAGAGGAGAGGAAAAAAAAACTAGAAAGTTTCAGGACTTTGAGATAAGGACCGTAAGAAATCCCGTTACCGATCACCATCACAGGCAAAACAGACTCTAAGTGGGGATATTAATAATTTATTATCAGGATCAGAGCTTAAGAGTGAGAAGTTCGATAGATCTTACAGACATCTTTTTCCCCCACCCCTCCCACTTTCTAAGATCAATCTCCTTCCCCCGCAGCAGCCCAGGGAGATGGGAGTGGGGGTTGCAGTCAGATGTCATTTCTGCTGCTCAGAGAGGAGTCTGACCCCTGCTTTTTCCCCTGGGGTCTCTCCCACGGGGAAACAGTTCTTCACAAACTGCTCCAACGTGAGTACCTCCCATGGGTAACAGTTCTTCAGACACTGCTGCCACATGGGTCATTTTTCCATAGGGTGCAATCCTTCTGGCATAGGCTGTTCTGGTGTGAGTCCCCCACAGGCCACAAGTCCTAGCAGGAAATCCTGCTCCAGTGTGAGCTCCTCTTCAATGGGCTTCAGACCTCTGCCAGGCCCCTGCTCTAAACATGGACCTCCCACAGGATCACAGCCTTCTTCCAGCATCCACCTGTTCCAGCGTGGGCTCCTCCATGGGCTACAGGTGAATCTCTGCTCCCCTATGGTCATCCATGGGCTGCAGGGGCACAGGTGCTCCACCATGGTCTTTACCACAGGCTTCAGGGGCCCCGTTCTGTCACCTGGAGCATCACCTCCCTCTCCTTCTCCATTGACCTTGGCGTCTGTATTGTTGTTCATATATTCTCACTCTGCTGTTCTCTAGTGGCCATCTTCATCTGNTTCTAAGATCAATCTCCTTCCCCCGCAGCAGCCCAGGGAGATGGGAGTGGGGGTTGCAGTCAGATGTCATTTCTGCTGCTCAGAGAGGAGTCTGACCCCTGCTTTTTCCCCTGGGGTCTCTCCCACGGGGAAACAGTTCTTCACAAACTGCTCCAACGTGAGTACCTCCCATGGGTAACAGTTCTTCAGACACTGCTGCCACATGGGTCATTTTTCCATAGGGTGCAATCCTTCTGGCATAGGCTGTTCTGGTGTGAGTCCCCCACAGGCCACAAGTCCTAGCAGGAAATCCTGCTCCAGTGTGAGCTCCTCTTCAATGGGCTTCAGACCTCTGCCAGGCCCCTGCTCTAAACATGGACCTCCCACAGGATCACAGCCTTCTTCCAGCATCCACCTGTTCCAGCGTGGGCTCCTCCATGGGCTACAGGTGAATCTCTGCTCCCCTATGGTCATCCATGGGCTGCAGGGGCACAGGTGCTCCACCATGGTCTTTACCACAGGCTTCAGGGGCCCCGTTCTGTCACCTGGAGCATCACCTCCCTCTCCTTCTCCATTGACCTTGGCGTCTGTATTGTTGTTCATATATTCTCACTCTGCTGTTCTCTAGTGGCCATCTTCATCTGTCCCCCATCTTTTCTTTTGCCTTCTTAAATATGTTATCATAAATGCGTTACTATATTTCTGACTGGCCCAGCCTTAGCCAGCAGTGAGTCCAGCCTGGAGCTGGCTGGCATTGGCTCTGCTGGAAATGAGGGAAGCTTCCAGCAGCTTCTCAAAGAAGCCTCACCCATAGCTCCGCCCCCGCTACGAAAAGGCTGGCCACAGAAACCCAACAACACAGGATTTCTCCCATTCTGCCATTTTCAGCAAACATCCTCCCAGGTAAGAGGGAGAATTCCTATGTGAGTCCACCATGCTCAACTTTGTAAAATCATAAAATTAAATGTGTTCCTTACTCTATGACATATTACTCTATGACATATGAAATGGAAATACTGAATGGTCCCTCAGTATCTCTATCCATGAGCCCCCCTTCCATTACTGAACTTGACCAGGCTTTCAGAGTTTACTGTGATCTGCGGAAACACTAACAATCTCTATTCAGCCTTTCACATTCTTGTAACGTTTCAGAAGGTGTTAGTAAGTATCTGAGATTGTCTGTTAAAAGGAAGAATGTTATTTGCTTGCTTCTTGGTTTATTTGTTTAAATAATCTAATTACTGCATTATTAATTTAGGTACTATAACATGACTGAAACACAAGATAATTTCTTATCACTTTTTAAAAACGTGACCTTGGAATTTAAGCACAGATGACTGGAAACAACTATGATGGGTTTGTTAAAGCTTCTAATACAGCATCATGATATTACAGTGATGATCTAATAATTGAGTCTTGATTCAGCAAAGCTCTTATGCATTGTCTCGAATTCTCATTTATTTTATATGGCCTGAAGGCCTGCTTTTCATATCAGGATGGTGTAAAATAGCTTTAGCCAAATGAGAATACAAACAAGTTAAATTAGAATTGATTTTTAAGCACAAATTGAGGTCTTGAAAGCACATTGTTTCCACGTAAAAGTATTCACATTTATTTCAGGTAGAGAAAGAATTTTGAAATGCATGTCATCAGACTCATACATGTTAACAGTTGTAAGGAAGATGAAACAAAATTAAGAACAACTACACTGTGATCAGCAAAATAAAATCTATTGGAATGGATATAGCTCATTTTTAAAAGATTTAAATGTTTCTTATTAGGGCAAAACCTATCTTCTCTTTCTGGAAAGAAAGTTAGCATTTGTACTGAGTCATGTATATTGCCTATTTTATGGATTAGAATTTCTCTACCACATCAGTTAAATCATAAATGTGTAAGAAAGGACAATTCTTTTATAGATGGAGACTCTAAATGGTTCCTGTCTTTGTCATAATAGATAGTGCATTTAAAATCTCCTCCCAAAATCAGCACATTGTGAGGCAGACAATTCGACAAAATGCTACTTACACAGTAATTCAAAAGAGCTCTTTCCTTTCCCTCAGTAGTGGATCAAATGTTAATGAAGCAAGCACAAGTTTGATCGAAGTTGTCCTGAACTTTTAATAACATTTTATTACCCCTAAATCAAAATAAGAATACCATAATTTGCATCTGAATCAAACTAAGATTTTTTTTATACTCACTGTCCAGGTTTTGGTAACAGCACAGATTTGTGCTATATGATGTGAAGAATTTATCATGAGTAGATGTATTTTAAAATTATTGCATGAAAGATTACCTCAGCTTAACTTTCATAGCATTTTATAGAGGATTTTACTCCAGGTTGAACTGCTGCTCCCAGCAATATGTCTTCAGATGTAGGAAAAGTCTGAGGAGCATTGGTGAGGACAATGGGCAGAGCAGGTGTCCAAGGTCGAAACTGGATGGTGGTTGTCCTGAGGTCCCCAACAGGCAGCTGGCACATTGCTGACTCTCAGGGCATGTGGGCTGCTGGGGAATCAGCCAGAAGTTCACAACTCTTCAGAAGAAACTGAAAGATCTACTGCTTGTTTATCCTTACAACATGGAGGGGATAAGCTACCTACAGCTGCACAGAGGGATGAAATTCTACATTAAGGGATTAAACTCCTGCAAGGAGTAATTTATAAGATTATTTGTCAACAGTTTTGACAATAGTTTTAAGGACTGGTTGCAATGGATTTAAGATATAAGTTAGAAAAAAATTTCCAGCAACCTTGTTCCAATAGAAATAGAGTGACGAAAATAGAGTAACTGCTTTCAAATAGATTTCCTTACATTTCTGAATTCAAGAATGTGTTCTTCATGATAGCAAGTGAACTGAACAGAATGGTGAAATATGTCCTTTCTCTGTTCATATCCCAGTTTTGGCTGTGTTTCACTTGCTGACTAAATCTCAGTGAATGGAGCCACATCACAGGACTGAACCGTAGGGCAGGTGGTTAGGGAAAGCTTTCATTGTATCAGTTGAGCTATAGTAATTGCTGGTGCATTGTGTACTGTATGTTTGTTAGATGTACATGTAGAAGGATTATCCACAGCACTATGCAATATAATGAACCATGACTTAAGTTATAATTCTAAGACTAAAATAAGGAGAAATAATTGAGCCTTGCCATAGGTTGAGAATGCACAAAGGCACAGTTACTGCTGCCCAGGTCACTGCAATATAGGAAAGATATTAAGCTATTAGAGAGTGTCCAAAGGAGGGCAATGGAGGTGGTGAAGGGCCTTCGGGGAAGCTGGATGAGGAGTGCCCAAGGTCACTTTGTTCATCCTGAAAAAGAGGAGACTGAAAGGAGACCTCATTCCAGTTACAATTTCCTCATGAGGGGAAGAGGAGGGACAGGCACTGTTCTCTTCTCTCTGGTGACCAGTGACAGGACCCAAGAAAATGGCCTGAAGTTGTGTCAGGGGAGGTTTAGGTTGGGTATTAGAAGAAGGTTCTTCAGCCAGAGGGCAGTTGGGTACCGGAACAGGTTTCCCAGGGCAGTGGTCAGAGCACCAAGTCTGCCAGAGTTCAAGAAGCATCTGGACAACACTCTCAGGCACATGGTGTGATTCTTAGGCACATGGGTATGGTCCTGTGCAGAGCCAGAAGTTGGACTCAAGGGTCCTTGTGAGTCCCTTCCAACTCAGCATATTCTGTGATTTTGTGATTCTGTGAAATTCTTATTCTGTGGTATTATGAAAATGTGCCCAGAACTATTGCCTAAATTATCAGTGAAAAAAATGTAGAACACTGCAAAGCCTTTCTGTCATTTTGCTTCTTCACAGATATACAAGTGACTTATAAATAACTAAGGAGTCTTTCAAAGTGTCTATAAAATACATATATATGAGCATCACAGAGATAAACTCTTCCATCTGCTAAACTACTAATGAAAAACAGGCAGATGACAAAACACCTTGAGGTTGGCATGTGTTTCTTCATGGATAGTGACAAGAAAAAAGTCCTAATAAAGAGAAAGAAGCAGCACACAATATTCCCACATTTTTCAGGAAAATTATGAAACGAAACACCGATATGCAACCCCTTGGTGTTGAGAAACTCTTTCTTGAAGTGTTCAAAGAGAGTTCCCACACACTAATAGATTAAAAACCCCTCGTTTTCTGCATGTCAACAAAATAAAAAATGTTACTTTTTCATCAGTCTCTGAAACCTCCTTTTAATATCAACCAGGGAGGGGTCAGATGTGTGTTCTCTTGCTTGCTGTTATGCTGTGTGTAATGCACAAGTGTTATACCATCTATACGTGTTAACCTGTGACTTGGCAACACAATGCATTCCTAGGCTTCTCTTTTGGAAAAATCATGATGATTTGAATTTTCTAGAGCTTATTAAGAACAGCAGAAAATCAATGAGCTTTTGCATTATTCCTCAGAGCTATGGCAGTGTTTAATATCATTGTTCTCTAGGTAAGACTATGCAATGGAGTGTGGCACAGACAGAAGTCATTGTATTTATGCCACACAAATTCTGTCAAATTTGACCTTATATTTTATTTCAGCAGGGTTTGCTATTATTAGAGCAAAAGCTAGATATGAAATAATTACTTAGGTTCAGAATTTACATAATGAAGTTAGCCATGAGCTAAATCTGATCTAAAAAAACCCTAATTAAACAATTGAATATTTCCTTATTAAAAAAAAATAAAAAACCCCCAACCAACCCCCCACCCCAAAAAAACCCAAACCAAAATATGAACAAAAAACCATAAACAACCTCCCAAAACATACATACAGCTCTAGCTTTCCCAGAATGCCTGAGTTCTGTACAAATTTGCTGCATGATTTTTTTTCCAGGAACAGAATTGTAAGGATTGAAGCATGTAAAAAAATGTGAACAGCTAAAAGATCATTTTTGCTAAAGACAACCAGTTTCAGTCTTCCTTCTCTGTCTGAACACTTACCTCTTCCTACTACTCTCATCTCTGGAGCAGAAAGTAATGGGAAGAAGACCTCTGCATCCTTTACAATGTGTTCAGGAAAATGCATATATTTTGATGATAGCCTAGATTTAAGAATTAATTTTGAAAGAATTAATGGCCAAAACCAGTAGAAACTCATTGATTAAAAAATGTAGGAAGTACCTCTGAGAAAGAGGTTACTTTTTTACAGTGAAACTGTTTTGATTCATCTTGACCTTAGCAATTTTAACTTTAGCAAGCACAGCAAATCTCTCAAATTTCAACTTTCATAAACAGTGACACTGATATTTAATCATTTTTGAGAACTATGGCAAATATAGGCCATATAGTTTTAAGAGCTTAAACAGAAGGTGTGAATAAAAATTTTAAATTAAGTAGGTTGCTTAATTTTTCCAACTGACTTCCCTTTCATAAGTAGAAATCTTTACAACAGAGAGTTATATACTTTTCCACAGAAAAAAACCTGGTTCACTGACTGCAGTGAGCAAGTTCATCCTTGGAATAAATTGACCGACTAAGACTGGGCTGTCGAAGGAATGACTTTGGCTCATGCAGTCTGACTTGTTTAACATATGTAAAAAGCCCAAACTAAACAGGGCAAACATAAAAGCAGCCTAGACCTCCAGTATTAAAATTGTCTGCAGAGACAGATTGTGTAATGTAGGGTTTATTGAATCCCTGCAGCTTTCCAGCAAAGCTCACTATGTGAGGTGCATGTACAATATCCTGGTGTAATTTAAATTAAAATGTTGACTAGCCCTAAAAGCTCCATTAGATGGTATAAACTGAATAGGCAGCCATTTGCCATGTCCTCGACACCTGCTACTTAAAACAAGGAATATTGTTACCATGGGTTACCAGAAGGTATCATGTATCAATGCTGTAATGATGAAATGATAGGAATTCATGTTTCTTAGGGCTGAAAATTACAAAACACACAAAATAGCATTTAAAGTGCAAAAGTCCAGCAGCACAAAGCATCATTGTTCAGCACAAAAGGACTGTGAAAATAAATATAAATAATCATCAACTCAAATGAGCACTTTTTTCCTGAGTTATTGTTTGTATATTTCGTATTACAGTGCAGAAAACCATCCCACACCTGTGAGCTCTAAAGTATCCAGGTTGGGAAAGCTGTAGAAGGCAGACAAGGCTGTCAAGTATACCTTTCTTTCTGAGAATAATATGCTTCATGGACCTGAACTGCCACTCTGTTGAATATCCTGATCTCCCACTGAAATATGGAAGCGCCCATCACCTCATAGGAGCTCATCACCTCACAGGAGCTCACTTACACATGGTCTTTAAACATTTTTGTACTGGACAGCTGTCACCCAATCTACAGTAGCTCATTCATATTCAGCAAGGCATTTTTCTGGCATATGCTGACATCCCCTTGATAGTTTAACATATGCTTCTCTGTTTTGTTGAACATGGCTGGACTTGAACATTTTCCTTGATGCTTCACTGAATAGGTAGTTCCTGATTGCTTTGCTGGGTTGGAGTGTGAAATTGAGAGATGGATGCTCTAACATTTCCTGTATTGAGGCATGGAGTCTAAAGCTCTGTGGTCATCAAAGGGTTTCCTAGCCTTACTACTGCAATTTTGATTCCGTGGTTTAATTCTGATGAAGTTACTTTTTAAAATTATGTGATTCTAAATCCAATGCATCAAAATATGTTTTGTTATTGTCTTTTGGTCTGATACACTAGATACAAAAAGTATCATCTAAAAGTATCACTTTTTGCCTTTGCCTTGATTTTCTTTGTCAGTGGATTTTTGTAGAAATGTAAGTAATCTGAAAATTAATTTAAAAAACAGTAGCAGAGATTGTGGGTTTCCTGGAAGCTGCATAACAACTCTTTTGCTTCACATAGAGGTAGTTCTGCAGATCTTTTTGGAAGACACTAGAAACGAATTTTTCAAACATCCTCTGAATTTACTCTAAAGGACTTTTGAAAACCAGGGACTTTATTAAGGCTCACTACTTTTCACAAGAATCTACTCACATATAAAAAAACAATTTGGGGATGGGGAGGATGGAGGGATTGTAGTTAGAACTTAGATAATGTTGAATTCTTATATTGAACAATATCACATGTCATAAATCAGTGAGATCACTGGCACAATAACTGCTTACCTTGTAGCCCTGTCTTGATTTTGTAACTTGAAATGTCTAGGAAATAGCCTTTCTAACAGGCTTGCAACAGAGAAGACTAATGGTATGTTGGCTTGCATTAGAAAGAGCATTGCCATCAGGTCATAGGTGATCCTTTCCCCCTTCTCAGCATGGGTGAGGCCACGCCTGGTGTGCTGTGTTCAGTTCTGGGTTCTTCAGTAGAAGAGAGAGACATAAATGTACTGGAGAAAGTCCAACAAAGGGACTACTATTAAAATGATTAATATACTGAACCATGCCACCTATTAGGAAAGGCTGAGAGAGCTGGGACTGTTTAGCCTGGAAAAGAGAAGGCTCAGTGGGAAACTTAATGTATGTAAAATACCTGAAGGAAGAGTGCCAAGACGATGGAGCCAGGCTCTGTTCAATGTTTCCCAATGACAGAACCAGAGGAAATAGTAGCAAACTGAAATGAGGGAGGTTTTCTCTGAACATTAGGAACTTTTTCATTGTGGCAGTGATCTTTTCACTGTGATGGTGACCAAGCAGTGGCACAGGCTGACAAGGGGAGTTGTAGAAACTCCATCCTCAGAGATATTAAAAAATTGTCAGAAAATGATTCTGAGCTCCTGACTCTAGGTGTCCCTGCTAGAGCAGGGGAATTAGACTAGATGATCTCCAGCAGTTGCTTTCAACTGCAACCTTTTTGATTCTTTACTACAAGGTTTTGAGCATAGCGGTGTAGTGCATTGTAAATTTTCAAGGATGCTGGATGTCAGAGGAGTGTTCACTGGGCCTTGTCATGCCAGAACTGCAGTGTGCCAGATCTGACCCATTTTTAATGGTTGGACTTTTAGAAAAGCGTTTGTCCTGTAGCAGCATTCTGGGTGAAAGCACTAGCCTTTTCCTTCCTTTGACATGTTACTTGCTATTTTATTAAAAGAGGAAACTAATTTTCAAATTATCAAACTAATATATCTTAAAAGCTTCAGAAAGATCCTATATATATAAAGGCATATGAAAAAGATGTATGAATGGAAAAGAGCTGCTGGGTTTAGAGCAAAAACATCTTACATGATGACAGTTCTCATATACCCTAACTAAGTAGAGGCATTGCACTTAGTTCACTGAGCTAACTTTGAAACACTTTAAAATATCCTTTCTGAAAATCATATAAAAAGGATGAAATGTAATGAAAGAAAAGGATGTGTCTTTTAATCAAAGATTTTCACGGCCAAAGGGTACTGAAAGACTGCATAAGTAATTGCAAAATTGCTTAGTGAAAAGAACCTTCAGAGTTCATCACAACAGTTTTGATGCTGCTGCAGCAATACACTGAAGCTGATTAAATGTTAAACATATGCTTAGATACTTAGTGTTTCTAAAAGTCAATTCTTTATTTAATAAGATTCAATCACGAGTATGCATTGCAAATTTTGCCCAAAATTCAAAGTATATTCAAATATTGTGATTATTTTTTGTTCTATTTTATCTAGGTAGGCTTTGAATTCAGGTATCCATCTCTGTGAATCCAAAATAGTTTTAGGGACTTAGAAAACACTGCAGCCAACCAGAAGCTGCTGCTCTAAGTCTAAAATTTTGTCACTGTAATTTTTTTAAAAAACAAATGTCTTTTGTGACATGTTTGGTATGATCATGAACAAGATAGTAGTTAAGGATAATAAAACTTTTTTTCTCAGTGATGAAAATTCCTCTGTTGATCTTAAATACACAAATCAAAGGCTTTCATTAAGTCTGAGTGAGTTAAATTGGTATTGGGCTTTCAAACATACTGATCTAGGAAGTTAGTGTGGATAAGCCCTCTTGTGATTTTACTTTAAATATTATGTAATAGTTTTGGATAGCAATCTGCAAATTAGAATGAAAACTAAGAGCAGTGCATTTCAACTCTTGCCTAATACAGCATTATTTCTGATCTGATTAGATTTGATTAGTGAAACTTCTTGATGAGCAAGTGATTAAAAGAAACACACTTACAGCTAGTGAATATTTGTGAATGTGAGATTGCAGAAATGCTACCAACCAGCAGCCTTGAACATTGCACTGCCCACAGGAAGTACTTGACCCCCTCCTTCCTCTTGGGTTCTGCCTGGTGGAGCATGGAGAGGAAAGAGATATGGCTTCCATCAGGACATAGAGGGAAGGGACAGATGCTCACGACATATTTGTTGTGAGTACCAAATCCCAAGGTATTCTGACTAACTGATGAAAAAGTAATATTTCACTATTTGGTTTGCCTTAGATATAAACTAAGACTTTGTCTCCCCTTTCCTTGATTTGACATGGATAACAATATTGAATTTGTCATCAAACTGATATTTCATACTTTTGTTTCCATGACCACAGGATTCCTTGGGAGATGTAAAATCCATAAGATATTTACACAAGATTAGGAATAATCAAGTCGTGTTAACCTTGAATTACTTTAAACTTAATTTTTTATTGATATTATTATTTTGCATCTGGAAAAACTACAAGGCTCTATATAGTGCATTGCTTGGGTTGAGCTTTGTGGTAGTTTGAGGGGGATAGAATAACTGTTTTTGAAAACATCTGTATTCATATAGTTCAACTTTATGTTTATAGTCTCTGTGCCTGTTAAGAAGAAAAGTTCAACAACATTTTAGTAAATTAGACAAGCTTAAGCTTAAGTGTTAGGCTAATGAAACAATGGAAAAAACATAAATACCTTCAGCAGAGCATTTTCCAGACCAGGTTAGGCAAATGTCTGTCACAAGTGGTCATAGAAAGATCATAGTAAGGCAATGAAATAGATTATCTCCTGAAATATCTTCCAGTTTTATAGTCTAGGCTACTGTTTCACTCTTGGGTTGACCATCTGCAACAAAGAACTCTGTACATGAAAAGCAGAAAAGATAATCATAGAATCGTTTAAGTTAAAAAAGACCTTTAAGATCACTGAGTCCAACTGCTAATCCAGCACTGCCAGGTCCACCACTAACTCACACCCCTGAGTGCCACATCTACAGGTCTTTTAAATACCTCCATGGATGGCGACTCAACCATTTCCCTAGGCAGTCCGTTCCAATGCTTGACAAACCTTGCAATGAAGAAATTTTGTTCATTTAAATCTCCCATGGTGTAACTTAAGGTCGTTTCCTTCTGTCCTGTCACTTGTTACTTGAGAGAAGAGACCAATACTCACCTGGCTGTTACAAAAACCTAATTATAGGTCTGACACTGGATGTATGGATAGTCTATGAATTATAGGTTCTGTTACATTGAAAAGTCAGTCAGATTTGCAAACAGTATGATTTATTGAATGCAACATATAAGGTTCTTTGTGATTGCCCATGATTATGCATTAATACAGAGTAGTTATGTATAGTACTAACAATCCGATTGCAGTCACAAGCTTAATATCCCGTAGCTGAGAACACAAGACTTTCCAAAAGATGTCCCTTCTGAGAAGGGTGAGGAGGACAAACCTGTCGATCTGTCCCAGCAATTTTGCATCAAATTCTCATCCCCTGACGAGGTGCAAAATTGGGGTACTTTTTCTACCTTCTTAACCAATATAGCGCAAAGTGCTGTGGGTGGGACTGTAGTCAAACTTTCCATTCTTTGTGGGCACATGGGACAGAATATTTCTTCATAGGAGGACTACTTAATTAGGATAAAACATCTCTGGGTATCAGTTAGAAGAACGAGACTGCACAGTCTATGCCTTGCTTCATGTTTCCCACCCTGATGCAACGGCAACACAAATCACAAGACCTTCATCCAGTTTCTGTGCTTGCACCTGCAGGCCTCATGACATATTGAGCTTTGCATTTTCTTCAGTATTTTATGTTTCTGACACTGGCTACAACCTCCTTTCAGGTAGCTGTAGAGAGTGATAAGTTCTCCCCTAAATGTCCTTAAGGTCTCTCCTAAATGTCCTTTCCTCCAGATTGAGCAACTCCAGTTTATTCAGCTACTCCTTACGGGACTTCTTCTTTGGACCTTTCCCCAGCTCCATTGCCCTTCTCTGGACACACTCCAGCACCTCAATGTCCTTTTTGTAGTGAGAGGTCCAAAACTGAACAGTTCTTAAGGTGTGCCCTCGCCAGTACGAAGTACAGAGGGACAATCACTGCCCTGGTCCTGCTGGCCACACTGTTTCTGATACAAGCCAGGATGCCATTGGTCTTCTTGTGCACCTGGGCACGTGTTGGCTCATGTTCAGCTGCTGTCAACCAGCACTTCCAAGCCCTTTTCTCCTGGAAAGCTTTACAGCCACTCTGCTGCCAGCCTGTAGTGCTGCATGGGGCTGTTGTGATGCAAGCACAGAACTCAACTGTCCCTTGTTGAACCTCACATCATTGGCCTTGGTCCGTCAATCCTTCAGTCAATCTGCAGAGCCTTCCTACTCTTCAGCAGATCAACACTCCTACCCAAATTGGTGTAATCTGTAAACTGACTGAGGGTGCACTTGATCCCCTCATCCAGATCATCAATAAAGATATTAAATAGGACTGGTCTCAGTACTGAGTCCTGAGGACCACACTTGTGACCAGCCATCAAGTGGATTTAACTATTGTCACCACTTTTGGGCTTGGCCATTCAGACAGTTTTCTATCCATGAAAANTCAAACTTTCCATTCTTTGTGGGCACATTGGACAGAATATTTCTTCATAGGAGGTCTACTTAATTAGGATAAAACATCTCTGGGTATCAGTTAGAAGAACGAGACTGCACAGTCTATGCCTTGCTTCATGTTTCCCACCCTGATGCAACGGCAACACAAATCACAAGACCTTCATCCAGTTTCTGTGCTTGCACCTGCAGGCCTCATGACATATTGAGCTTTGCATTTTCTTCAGTATTTTATGTTTCTGACACTGGCTACAACCTCCTTTCAGGTAGCTGTAGAGAGTGATAAGTTCTCCCCTAAATGTCCTTAAGGTCTCCCCTAAATGTCCTTTCCTCCAGATTGAGCAACTCCAGTTTATTCAGCTACTCCTTATGGGACTTATTCTTTGGACCTTTCCCCAGCTCCATTGCCCTTCTCTGGACACACTCCAGCACCTCAATGTCCTTTTTGTAGTGAGAGGTCCAAAACTGAACAGTTCTTAAGGTGTGCCCTCGCCAGTACAAAGTACAGAGGGACAATCACTGCCCTGGTCCTGCTGGCCACACTGTTTCTGATACAAACCAGGATGCCATTGGTCTTCTTGTGCACCTGGGCATGTGTTGGCTCATGTTCAGCTGCTGTCAACCAGTACTTCCAAGTCCTTTTCTGCTGGAAAGCTTTACAGCCACTCTGCTGCCAGCCTGTAGTGCTGCATGGGGCTGTTGTGATGCAAGCACAGAACTCAACTGGCCCTTGTTGAACCTCACATCATTGGCCTTGATCCGTCAATCCTTCAGTCAATCTGCAGAGCCTTCCTACTCTTCAGCAGATCAACACTCCTACCCAAATTGGTGTCATCTGTAAACTGACTGAGGGTGCACTTGATCCCCTCATCCAGATCATCAATAAATCACTCACTACTGAGCCTTGAGGACCACACCTGTGACCAGCCACCAAGTGGATTTAACTACTGTCACCACTTTTGGGCTTGACCATCCAGACAGTTTTCTATCCATGAAAAAGTACACCCAGTTGACACAAGCAGCCAGTTTCTGAAGGAGAATGCTGTGGGAAACAACATCGAAGGCTTTGCTAAGTCCAGGTAGACTATGTCCACAGCCTTCTCATTACCCTCTAAGCATGTCTCACAGTCAGAGAATCAGATGAGGTGGGTCAAGGAGGACCTGCCTTTTCTCAACCCATGATAACTGGGCCTGATTCCCTGGTTTTCCTGTACGTGGCATATGGTGACACTCAAGTTGATCAGCTGTACAGTCTTCCCTGACACCGGGGTTAGACTCACAGGCCTGCAGTTCTGTGGATCTTTCTTCTGGCCCTACTCACAGATGGGGATCATATTTGCCAACTTCTAGTCACCTGGGACCTCCCCAGTTAACAAGGACTGCTGATAAGGGGTAGAAATTGGTTCAGTGAGCACTTCTGCCAGCTCCTGCAGTATCATATAAGAAGTAGAATTTCCAAATTTAGTGCTCTCTAACAAACCTCTAACAAGCTTCAGTCTTCCACAGAAAGTAACTTGAAGAGTTTTATTTATTACACAAACAATTAAGGTGTTCCCAGCTACTTTACAGCAACTTCCCATAGATAAACACATAGTCAGTAAAGTTTATTTGACAAGTTACTGTAAAATAAGCTATTATAAAAATGTCATTAAATTGAAGTTGTGTAATAACTTGGTGGCCACTGAAACAACAACATCATAGTGTTGAATAGGAACTGTCAAAATAGGATGGGAAAAATAAAAAGCAGCAGAAAGGTGTCTACATAATAAAGCAAAAATTAAAATTAATTTTTGAAAGTATTCACTAGTAGACTGTTTCCACATCACTAAGTACCTATTATTGAACTAGTAAAAATAGCACTATTTTGAGAAAGTATGTTTTTATCTCAGTGTAAAAATTTAATTCTGGAGAATGACTTTGCACTTAGCCACAGCAAAATCATCACCTTATTTCTCTTACAATATAAATTCACCAATGTGTGAAAAGTGTGTATATGCACTCTGAGTCATTCAAATAAGTTCACTTTTCCTTTGTTTCCCTTGGCCTTCCTTGGTAAGAGGAGAAATTTCCCCATTAAAAACAAACAAAACACCCCCACAAAATCTCACAAACTCTGCCTCTTTTATAAAATCTTGTAATAACAGAGTCCTTATCACTGTGCCTAATCTGAAAATCTGTTGTTAACAGTTGTCCAAATGATTTTGAGAGTTTGCTTCCAAGCCAAAGCTCTGGTCCATAATTGCCAAAATCCAGCTTCATACTTGAAAGACCTTCCCTGTCGTTTTCCTTAAATATTGATGGTAAAGAAAATATCTGTATAACTTCAGAAATAGACACTAGTAATGCATCATCTATCATGCACTTAAGTAGGTGTGATAGGAGTGATGACAGCCAGACTTGTGAGACTGACATGAATTAATAAGAATTGTTTGCTATATGATGAAGATTTTATTTTCTTACTAAGTTGATCAGTGAGAACACCGGCACTGAGGAATGAGTGCTATTTGGAGCTGCTTGGCTGTAATCATCACTGAAGAGTAGAAGTGGCTGCACTGGATTGGTCAGGAAAACAGTAGGTTTGTCCTGGAGACAGACAGGGTACAATTGGGATGATGGCAGTTAGCTAAAAAGAAGGAGGAAAAAACAAGAAAAAGAAGAAAAAGAGAAATCTGCATGGGTGTAGTCCAAACAATGAAATCATGAGTGTTGACAGAGTTCCCAGAGGGTATTTTGTACATTATTTGCTTATAAGTTTCACACTGCCACTCAGGACCCTGTTTCAACCTTCTGAAGAGACTTCTATAAATTTTGTATTTCTTTGTATTTATTTTTCGATGTCATAATTCCATCTTCTGAAGTGAGCCTTTAGTTTTGAGCAACTTGAGTTTCTCAGTTGACCCTGTTGATCCTATAAGGATAAGAAGTGAGAAAAAAAGACTAAATTTTTGGAAAAAACTTAGATAGCCACAGTGTCTCATGCTTTATAATGGCTTTGATCTGAGGTGCTAATGCAGTAATAAGGCTAATTGCTACTTTTTGTGCAGGTGGGATCCTCTTATTCAACAAATTTGTAATTTCCGTTTTTCTCCAGTAAGACTATATTGCCTTATACTATTCTCAAAGAAGTTGACTCCAATCTACTAAAGGCTTTGGCATCACACCCTGAAAGATATGAACAAATCAATGTGTAGAATATTAACCTGTCAAAATGAGGAAATGTGTTTTCTTGCACTGTCTTCTAAAGAGAGTTTTTATCAGGAGTCTCTCTCCATCTGTGAACTATAAGTCAAATTCAACTGAAAAATGGCACACTCAGAGGTGTGAAAATTTCCTGTGAAATGTGGAAAAAAGGGCCAACTGGTAGCCATTAGGATGTCAGAACTCAGAGAGAACTATTGTCCCTTTATGAGCAAGCAAGGCAACTCTGCTGAGATAAATCTGTGCTCGGAACATTGGCAAATCTGGTGGGTGGCAGAAAGTGTTCATGGGAAAAAGAAGGTATTTTGAGCTTTGGTAGCTTTGATTGAAGCAGCTGAGCTCTGATAAAGAATGTCTTCCCACAGAGTAGATAAAACCCTTGATAAGGAATGTTGAGAATGTTGTATGACAGATGGCAAAGCTAGAGATGGTTTGGTACAGCTTCTATCAAAAAAATTTAGTCAGTTTGCCTCAACTACACTGCTTTCTTCTCCCTCCAGTGTGAGAAATCATTATGCTCTTTTTGATAAACAAGGAAATAAAGAAATCAGGGTAGGGGGAAGGAGTAATACTTCTTCAATATTTCTTACACTCGACACTTGGAAAATCCAGAGAACAAAAAAAGCAAACAGTCAGTGATACTAAGGTTTGTAATGCTCTCTCTAAAAATCAAGGCAACATTATGTTATGGAGACTCTTTAACTGTACCCCACTTCTCACAGATGGTGACTGGTACTTAGTAGATCCAAGAAACCTCCTCCACCTCCAGGTGCACTGAGGTTGTGAGTAATAAACAGTCGGTGGCTGTTGGCAAATTTTTTTGCTCTACATTGCCTAAGTCTCAAGTGGCCGATTTTGTGGTAACTTTTGCTTATGTTACTGAACACAGCTGAACATCATCACTTCCCTCTAAGAACGATGCAGTAATAACAAGCTCCTATTTTCCCAGTCATCTAATGTGTGACAATGGTAAATACAAGCACTGTCTACATTGTTACAGAAATAATAGAACTCTAGAACAGCAATGATTAATTTCATTTTTGGCCTCTATGCACTTGTATCAGTCAGCATATAGAAGTTTCATAAGAATGATGAAAAAGATGTTACTCATGCTAGAAAAATATTGTGGAGAGTGTAGATGAGAGGTGTCCCAGATCTTAGTGCTCCGTTGAATTTCAGGCCATTTTTGGCAGAATGTCAGACCTCAAAGCATCTTGTTAAAATTTTTCTGACTATGGTCTTGTGGAAAACCTACATATTCTTGATGAAGATCAGATCTGAATGAGAGGCCTATGAATTAATTCTGGAAAAATCTTTGAACAAAACTGATAAATGAAGATATGCTCTACATTTTCCATGTGAATATATATGATGAGGTTACCAAATGTACTAGCATATCCACCACCGAGCACCTTCAGGGGACTCACTGACAAGGTGGGTAAAATGTGTGTGACTGCTAGTTTCATGATCTGTGGAAATGCTCCTTCAACCTATCAGCTCATTTTAATGTGGCTTTAGCAATAGAAACATGTTCAAATACCTGTTATTTGCCTTAAGAATGGATGAGCTGTATGGTACTTGTGAAGCTATATTAAACACATAGAGTTGTGCTTAGTAAGGTGCTATAAAACAAGCCATTTATTTTATTGGTCCCTATTTCAATAATACGTGTGTATACCCCTAGTAATAAAGTAAATCCATAACTAGAAAGCATAGTAAAATCTCTTAGATTCAATAACTTAATGTATTATTTCAGAATTTAAGCAAAACGTCTTATATTTATCAGCAATAATTAAAGTATCAGTATAATAAGAGAAAGAACACAATGGGCCTACTACTATGACTTGACAATACCTAAATCCTCTCCTAGTTAATAGTTTTGAAAATTATCACTTTCAGTTGAAAATGTAACTAAAATACAGTGATGCTAATAAGCATCTTTCCACTTTGCTGGGATGAATTACACCTATGCAATTGTGCCTCTGAGCACATATTAAAGTGTTATGTAAGGGTTTTACTCTTGGCCTTGTCCAATCACTTGGATGAACAGAGTGGCTATATCATTCTTCTACTTCAGTCCCTGATATCTGCTTTACACTGATGAAAAAAAATTCTTGCAACAAGCTTCAGAGAAGTTATGAATAACTCTTTCGACAATTTTCAGGAAATAACTGATTAAGCAGGCAAAAGATCCTTTTCTTTGTAGCTGGAGATGGTGCTAACAACTTATCCTATAAAATTATGTCCAGTATAGAGCATCTAATCTGGTTGGTTGAATTCTAATATAATAAGAGAAATATGTTAGAAATGGCACATAAAAATCTGTGGACTGTGTAACTATTCTGTCAAGGCAACAGAATATCTTTTCAAATCTAAGGTGACAGAGTTTGATACAATGAAGATTTATTCATAAAAGATTCTTAGGGAAAATAGACAACTGCAATGGATCAGTATATTCTGTCAGGGTAAGGCAGACCAAGCAGATGTTGTTTTGACTTTTCCAGCGATTCCTAAAATTAACAAGTTAGTTACTTAACTTTTGCTGTCACTTCAGATAATGGCTGAGAGTCATGTACAGTGTAACATTACTGTCACAGATTGGTTGTATTATCTACTTGTTCTTTTTCAAGTGAAAATCTGTTTGAAAATATATGGACAAAAGGAAACAGTGAAACAGCAGGACTGCATTTCTGTTGAAACACTATAGCATATGGTTAATACAAAACATTTCACATTTACTTTAGATGTAGAGCAAGCATCTCTCTTGGATAGAAATATAAAAATATTTTATTTAAAGGTAAATATAAGGAAATACCAGTGCTTAAATATAAGGGCTTTTCTATTTCTTATAACTGGAAAATGTTATACCTTGTAGCTGAAATAGTTACGATATATAAATATGTGAGAAAACCACTCTCTACACTTCCATGTATTTAAAGTCAGAAATAGAGTTATAGAAAATACAGAATATGAGGACAGATGTAGAAAATATGTTGAAAAATGTGTTCAAGAAGCATTTGGACAATGATCTCAGGCACTTGATGTGATTTTTGGGGTTGTCCTGTGCAGGGCTAGGGTTCGACTCAATGTTCCCTGTGAGTTCCTACCAACTCAGAATGTTCTATGATTCTCTGATTTATTTGCTCATTCATTAACGCCCTGGTCTTTCACACATGGCATATCCCAGTATATGTAATATATTTGCACAGGGAAATCTCATATATAAGTTTCAGCTTGCTAATTGCAATTTGAGATTTGTGATTTTTTAATTAAAATACTAGATTTCTTCAGGCAGAGTTATATGCTTTCAATAGGCTTTGATTAATGGTTACTCTTATTAATTTCTTGTCAGTGGATTCAGAGGATCAACATGCCTTTACTCACATATATGCTGTATGCTACTACCTTGTTAAACAGTGTTCTTCTCTATATATCATATCCCACTTTGTATATAGAAATGTTGTAAATGAAGGGATTTGTGTCTCTCTTTGAAGTCTTAGAGAATATCATCATCTTGTCTTTATTTTGTTTGGGTTTGTTTGGTTTTTTGTTGTCTGTTTGATTTGGGCTTTTTACACTATTTATATTATACAAGCAGTTTCTACGTTAAATTTAAAAAAAAGAACTTTAAGATTTTTGGTGGCAAGGGGTTAAAAGAAAATCAAATGTTTTGAGAAGAACTCCTCAGGGAGTGAGAAGGTAACAGACCTTAGGCTGGAAAGCTCAGACCTCAGCAGAATAGGAAAACTGAAATAAATTTCCCACAAAATGCTGTAGCAACATTTCTGAACACAGAACCTTATTTAACCTCCAGTGGAAAGTAAAATATATTCCACAGAAAGCAAAAACTCTTTTTTCTCATCAAAGTATTAAACTATATAAACATATGGACTCTCAAAGATCAGCATTGAAAAACACATCTGAAAGAATTTGAAAGTGCCATGGTAAAGTGGGAAAATCTGCAGCAGCTAGTGCAGGGTTATGGAATTGATGGGTCTTCACTTTTAGGAAGTTCCAACAGGCAGCAAGATGTTCAAAATGTCCTGAAAGACATTTTGGCAGAGATCTCCACAAAGCTGACTAATACAGTTCAGTCCAGACAGGTTATATGGTTACACTGGAATTTTCAAAATGTCTAGTCATGAGGAAAACTCAAATGGTAATGTGAGATTTTATCTTTGGCTTTTTGGAAGAGAGAAGATTAGTGACTGTAGTGAATGTGAAGCTTTTACTTTTGTCTCTAGACTCACAAATACAAGCAGATATAGAAATACAGAAAATAAAAGTAATTTTACATTAGGATCATAATATCAAAAGTATTAGGCCTCTGTAGAAAATTGTCTTATAAAAATAAATGTAATATCTGTAATTTTCTAAATAGTAGGAATCAGCCTATGAGATGCTTTGGTTTTGCCTCTATGATTTGAATTTGGCTTATTTTAACCAGATTCTGAAAGAAGACATGAAAAGACATGAAAAATCTGTGATTTTCCTGAAACAAAACTTAAGTCTTGCCTACCAAATGTTCTAGTTGTGCGTTCTGCCTAAAGGCCTAAATACTAATGGTTAAATCCACTAACAATATGAATAAGCTCCTGGTCCCACTAAAGTAATTCAGTTTCTCTTTGTAAGAAATTACATACATAATAAATATTGATACAGAAACTCTAATCACTGACTATGTCTATATAACTCGGAAAGCATGCTGGTCTCTTCTCTGAAACTACCTGACAGTGCAAAAGCATAGTACAAGACATGACAATTAAATGGCGAGTAAGTGAGCATTTTTACCTAAAAAGATTGTTATTATCAGGAAATCCCTTAGAAAAATTAACTTGTTTTTCATTAAAACCCTACTTCAGACTATCTGTTCAGGCAATATTTTATACCGAGATATAGAAGCTTATCATAATACAAATAGTACTTCCTTCTGGTACAAAAATTGCTGACACAGAGAGTTGTACAAAGAAATTGTATAATGTATAATTGTATAATGATCAGGAAATTCCTGTTGACAAAACTTAGGGAGTCTTTAAACTATAATTACTTAGTAGTTGCTACCCCACAAGTTTGAAGTAGGTGCCCAATAAGGGATTGTGATGTTAACCACGCTCTTACTGTTTGTATCTCTTTCTTCAGTTTTTTAAATGTAAAATAAAATAGTAATGTAGTGTGATTCTATGCCTCAAATTCAGGGAAACAAGAAGACGTCAAAGGCAGGACTGGAATTTCAGCAACTGGGCCACCACCTCTGTGTCTGAATGTCGAATTGTGGAATCAGCTGTGTTTTCAAAGATACAATCTTCAGCACACTTTCCTTGCTATGGCTTTAAAATATGAAAAGAATAGATATTATACTGAACTGAATTTTTGAGCACTGACTTTATTAGAATACAGCAATTTACATTGCAGTTACAGACAGATAGATGTTGTAGACAAACGAAACTGTCCCAAAGTACTTGTTACATTTTTTGATGGCCACCAGCAGTTTGGGAAATATACTAATTAGTCATTTTAACATATTTTGTTGGTATATTTAATGTGGAAAGGACACACACTGAAAAAGTTCCTGAAGGAACACCTGCCATGAGCGGGACCCTACACTAAAGCAGGGAACAGTGTGAGGAGGAAGGAGCATGCGTTGAACAGACAGCAAACCCCACTGTCCATCCCCTGTGCTGCTTTGGGGAAAGGAAGAGGAAATAGAAGAATTGAGTGAAGTTGAGCCTGAGAAGAAGGGAGATGGGCTGGGTTTTTTTGGGATGAAGTTAATTTTCTTCATAAAAACTCATGTGGTGCTGTGTTTTGGAACTGGGACCAAAACAGCATTGATAACAGACTGATGTTTTATCTACTGCTGAGCAGCTCTTCCACAGCATCAAGGCCTTTTCTGCTCCTCATACTGCAGCACCAATGAGGAGTGTGAGGGTGCACAAGGTGCTGAGAGGGGACACATTGGGGAGAGCTGACCCCGAGTGACCTCAGGGGTATCCCACACCTTATGGTGTCATACTCAGTATATAAAGCTGGGGGAGGAAGGAACATTTGTTGTGATGTTTTTTGTCTTCCTGCCTCAATGTTATGATGGAGCCCTGCTTTCCTGGGGATGGCTGACTGACTACAGAACCAGTGAATGAATCCCTTCTTTTGCTTTGCTTATGTGCATGGCTTTTGCTTTACCTATTAAACTGTCTTGATCTGAATGCACGAATTTTCTCCCTTTTAGTCTTCCAATTGTTTTCCCTATCCCACTCAGAGAAATGGATGAGTGAGTGGCTATGTGAGGCTGTGCTGATGGCTGGGGTTAAACCATGAAAAGGAGGGATGATAGAAAGTGCTTTAGATTTGTTCTTATTTTCCATTAGCTTAATCTGCTTAATTGACAATAAATTAAATTAATTTCCCCAACTTGAGTCTGTTTTGCCCATGATGGTAATTGGTAAGTGACCTCCCAGTTTTTATCTTGATCCACAAGGAGCTTTTTGTCACATTTTTCTGCCCTTGTCCTGTAGAGAAGGATAAGTGATTCCAGTGTTTTTTCCCTGTTGTACAAGTTTAACTCAAAGAGAACTGGGTTAACTGGTGTTTTTTAAATTTTAAAATTCAGGTTATCATTTTTGTGTTATCTCTACTCCACAGCCCAATATTTCTGTTAAATTATTCTTCCTTGAACTTTATAAAATAATAATTCAGTCATCTAGGTTAATATAACTAGAATGACAGAAAATTAAAACTGCAAAGTAAAAAAGCGATAGCAATTGCTTAGGTAGGTTTATCTCAGAGAATAGAAACTTCAATGAAAGGTGCATGTTGAAGTGACATCAAAGAAAGTGCCTCCTTTTTTGACAGGTGAAACTGTTATCAGCCCCCTTTATTGATAATATCAGGATTGCTTTAGTTCTAGACTTTAATGTTATCAGATAGTTTTACTGCCTTCCCTACATTCCCTAGGCTGTACTCAGGTTGACTTTTTAACTTTCATATCTCCAAGTTATATTTTATCATAACTCCCTTTGCTATCTAAATGTGAGAGAAAGAAATTTTTGAAGAAGTACTATTTGGTGCTGAAATGATAATTAAAAAAAGATATTTTCATATAGCCCTGATGATTTGATACATTGACAATTCAGTTTGTTACTCAACAAATAAGAAAACAAGTAACATACAATAAGACAAAATCTAACACCTAACTTTTTCAAAGTGAGATCTTACTGAAGAATAGATATATACAGACAATTTTCTGAAACCCTACTAAGACAATTAATCTGTGAAATATACTCTGGGAAAGTTGTGGTGTTTCTTTGCCTTACTTCAGACTTCTCTGAAGCATAAGCAGAACTGTTCATTAGAAATTGCAAACTTTTCATAAAAATATTATTCCTGGATTCATGGTTGCACTTGAAGTGATCTCAGATATCTGACCAAATAGAAAATAGTATCCCCCTTTTTTAATACTTAGCATAAAGGTTTATAGTTATCTGCACGTACACAGTTTTATGTAACATTTTAAATAATGTGATGGTATAATTTTTTAAGAAATAAGATGTTACAGTACATGTAAAGAAGAAATTACTTAGTTTCTAAGAAGGTTTTAAAAATATTTTGAATGAAGATTTCTTGAGACAAGGTTAGGAGTTTGCAGTAGACTGTGAATGTTGGGTTTGATTATGAATATGGCATAATTAGAGAAATAAACAGTTCTAGAAATTGTATTACTAAGAAAGACTTGAACATTTTACTGATGGAATATGCAATATAATTGCTGATAGTGATGTAAAAGCTTCTAGATTTCTCTACTAACCAAATAAAAAAGGTTTTAACTTCTGTTCTCATACTATTGGAGAAAGAAGAGAAGAGAAAAGCCTCAATAAAAATAATCCTGGAGCAGAGGATAACAGAGATTTCACTACAATAATATAAAAAACTAAGTAAAAGAAGAACAAAATTAGGAACTATTGGATCAAAAAAAGTAGAATATGAGAAGTTCATGAAAACCATTAGGAAAGGTAACAGGTCAGACTATCTTCTGGAATTAAATTTTGAAGTAACTTTAAATGAAATAAATTGGGCTTGTCCTTGCACAGAAGGAGGAAACACTTACAAGAAATACTTTTCACGCCAGATTAATTCGATAGTCATCTCTACATGGTAGTAGAGAATCTCTTGCTAGTAGGAGTAAGCAAGAATCTGTAAAGTAGATAAGACAAAGAACAGAAATGCAGAGATTACAATACCATAGATACATAAAAGTTTAGAGACATTACATGAGTAATGCTAAATTATAAAGACAAGACATTAAAAATTAGAACAGTGTATCAATATAGAGAGATCAATACAGAGATAAAATAGAATTTGAAGATACTTTAAGTGGGGCATCCAAACAAATACTTTGTTTAATTTTAAGCAAATAATTAAATCAAGGACAAGGCAAAGCATTGGGAATGAGTATACTGGAACAAATATGGCTATGTTTGAATTAGGGGTCAAATATATGGCATGTTGTACATTTTAATGGGCAAGCCGCGATCTTTGGTGGATCCTAAAGCAGCACCTTCAATAACAAAATTGCAGACTGGTGAAAAGATGCATATGGAAAGTGACTTATTAGATCTGTTTGATTTCAGATTCAGCTTGAAAGAAAAATCAGGAGCTGTTGGAGACCATATTTATTTCCTGAACACATTGTGTATTCTTCTCCAAGTGAATACCTTTTATTTCTTTTGTTATAGATGAATTAAGCTTGATTTCCTTTATACTAACACAGAGAAAAGAGAGAGGGAAGGGAAGGGAAGGGAAGGGA
>WEIV01006944.1:59868-83194 GCA_013390005.1 Calyptomena viridis
TAATTTTTTCTTTTTTCCTACTTGTTGACCTTCCCCTTTCTGTTTGTAACATCATGTATTGTGAACTGCTTTTCTTGGTCAACTTCTGTGGACCTCTTAGAAGTGCACTGGCAACCTCCAAGGTTGCCCAGGATGCAGGTTAGATACCTGGTCATATTTTACTTATTGTAATCATGTATTGTGGAGGCATTCCAGTTTCAGAACAAACAAATAAAAGCAAGCAAAAAAAGAATATGTGGCATTTGTTATTTTTTTAAAAAAATTCAGCTCCAAGGCTCATGTATTGACACCAACAGAAATTTTCCCTGTGTTTCCAGAACATTTATTTTGGAGACAGGAAACTGCTGGGGTAAATAAGTACAGATTTCAGAATCCAGATGTCTTGCTAGGCATTGATTTTTGAAGTCTGGGTGTTTATTTAGAGAAATGCAGTTCTGTTCAATATTGTTTCAATGTGACAGTAATCTGCTGCCTGTAATGGTCCCTGTGATCACTGTCTATGATACACCAATAGGTATCTACTTCTATGACTAAATTATTTATGAATGTCCCCTGGCAAGACAGCAACACAAATTAGTCTCAGATCAGCTTGTTTTTAGAACAAACATTTGTGTTCTTCCTTTTGTAGTCATGTGATGGGTTCCATCAATTTTTACATTAATCTCAAAAAATTGGATATAAGTCTTAGCAAGTTTTTATAGTCTTTACAGATGAGTACCAAGATAAGGCTTTCATAATTTTAATTTGTTTCTTTTGTTTGCTTGTTTATAAAGGAGATATCGAATGAGAAATTTAGATGTAGATATCATGTCTAGATTTAAAGGATCCTCATCTGATGTATTTTCTGTTTCAAAACCAGTTTTCCACAAAACTCAAAAATTAAGCTGGCTATTAACTAAGATACAGATTGATTTGCAAACAAACTCTCAAAAACTCTCAGCATTTTTTCTTGACCGAGGGTGGAAAAGTTAAACCTTCTCTGGGGAAAATTGTCTATTCAAAGCTTCCAACAATTATAACAACATCTTTCAGTAGAAGATTTAATAGCCAGTTCCTTAAAAAGAGTTGCTCTTCCAGTCTTTAAAACATACAGCCTGAAAGATGAAAAACTGCTAAACCTAGGTTTTATTAAAATGTGAAACATTAAACTAGAACATAACGTCAGAAAGTCAGAAAGGTAAAATTAGGAGCAGGAGGGCCAAATGTTCCTTATAATCATGTCTTGGTGTCTTCCTGCATTGCACAATATCCCCATCTCTCCTCAAGATTTCCTCTTACCTCTGAAGGGGGCTTCATGTTTGGTCACTTCCTTGTTGTCTCTGATTAAATGTTGGTATCTGTAACAAAAATATTTCAGCAGTCACAACAGTCTGCTCTCTTTCTTGCCATTGCAGTTCTAACCAGTGAAGGTTGAAAAGGTTGAAAAGATCTGTAGGTTGAAAAAAAATTGAAGGTTGAAAAAGATCTGTAAGATCAACAAATCCAACCATCAATCTTGTACCACCACCACCATGTTTACCATTAAACTGTGTCTTCAAGTGCTGTAACCAGATGTGTTTTTAAACACTTGCAGGGGAAAGATGAATTTTTATTCAAACTAAAATAAGGTGAAAAAGTAAATTGTTTAGGTAATCCCAAACACTGCAAACCTAGGCTGCCCTCAGCTTTCCATGACTGCATTGAAAACACCTGAAGCCAAGTGTAGTGATTCTCCTTCACAGTGTGTTTTATCAAGCAGCTTGCTCTCAATGCTCCTCTGAGCATTCCTGATTGCCTCTTGGACAAGCACAAGCTCTTCCTTGTTTAGGGGGACTGCACCTGATTATCATCTTCTCTTTGCAGTAGAGGAGGGCATTCAACATTCCTCTTTAATAGTCAGCTAAATCCGTTTACACAATATCTATCCAACCTGAATATATACATACTCAGAATTTCTTTTTAAAAGGTGGCATAGAAAAAATAAAATATTGCCAGTGTAGCCTTTGCTTTTAGTGTAATTCCTTGTGAATTATAGAGTTTGTGTATAGTAGTTTGTGTCAAAGACTCCCATTTTTCACAGATCTTATGTATTACGTATTTGAACTGATCTTATCCTTCCAAAAATACTGTAGTCTTCTCTAGCTACAGTGCTAGTGACTCTTAATTGCAGTTCCAGCTCTGCAAAAAACAAAACGATAATAACTGTGCTATGAGCTGTGATCATCCTTTTTATTTTTAAAAATACTGTTTTGTCATATTACCAACCCTAAACATACATAAACCCTTAACATTTTAAAACCCAACATAGACATTAGAGACAGTTGAGGGGTAAGTAAATCTGCTGAAAACTCAAAAGCTGCTAAGACAACATTGTGCTAATTGACCATATATACATATAATGTAGACAGATGCAAAACTTGAGCCGAATATTTATTACTCTGGGACAGTTATTTTCCATACAAAAACTACTTTAAAACTAACCTTTTATCCACATGCCTGAAACGATAATGAAGATATGACTGTACAATATTATTTTGTGAAAGCCTCTGGTTTTCCAATTTTTTCATAAGAACCAAAGGAATTCCATGTATTTTTATGGAATTACTTTGCTCCTCAAGAAATGGCTTTTATATTATTCTTTTTTGCTTTTAGAAAATTCAGAGATATCTAGCAAGTTGCTTCTCAGCATGTGATTATTTTACTTTTGTCCTTGTATTTCTGTTTGTTCCTGTCACTTCATGTTATTTTCTTGCTCTGTTGTTCTGAGGAAAGAGGAGGCAGGGTATGGAATGGGTGCATGAAGGTAACTCCTCACATGAACCAGAAATATGCCATAATTCAAAAAGGAAAACAGCTGAGAAAGAATAAATCTTGTTTTAATGTGCCTGAGCTTGTATTAAAAAATACAGATATACTGTATGCATATGAAATTTTTGATTAAAATGTCTCTCACCAGTCTGTCTCTTTAATTAAATAAAACCTGCTTGGTATTAATCAAAGCATAAAGAATTTATGCCCCAAATCCAGATTAATTAAAAGCCCAGAAGCTTGAAGAACAGACTGTGTATAAATACTAAAATAAATCAATCTAAACATAATATTTATGTATTGGGGTTGTGTATCCCAAAAATATAAATAATTCCAGAAACTGATATATTGCAGATTCACTGTTGAAATACGTTGCTTATTAGGGCATATCTATACATTAAGTTAAGCAAACAGTTTGATTTACAAATTTTCTGTTTAAAACACTTAGTTTTTAATTATAGCTCTATTGGAATACTTTCTGATTAACGAATCGTTAAAAATGTGCTCTTTAGTCTACCATTTTAGTGAACAAAAAGGCTGAAAAACATCTTCTGTGGCCCTGTGGATTTGACAAAGTCATATTAAAAAAGAATATTTGTATTTCCAGGAACAATGGCGCAGAAGTATCTTCAGTACTTTCCATTCTATAATATTCTATTAATTCTATTGATTTTGGCATAGAGTTGAAGTCTAGGGCAGAAAATATGCATAAAAATGTTGTGATAGCTCTTTGAAAGAAGGGAGGTGNTCTTGGAAAGAAGGGAGGTGACTTGGGGGCCCAAAAGCAACCTTTTGTAATGCAAAGCAAGCCACTAATGAAAAAATGAATGAGAAAGCAGATTGCATTCAAGGGAGTTCCTAATCCTTTCCCTCAGTGATAATTTTGTCCCTGAAGTAACTATAACTCTCTAAGTAGAAAAAGTTTGCCTTGACATTGCCATTACAACCCCTTTACTTTTGACTGTGGAACTGAGTTTCAGGATTTATCAAGTCTCAGGATGGAGATAGGGAAATTCTCGGTTTCAAGTGAAAATTCAGCTTTGACCCTTATATTGAAAAGCAGTCATCAGGAGACCATGCTCTTTCAGGGTTGGCAAGAAAGGTAACAGCGGATGTTCCAGTCTCATTTCATCCTCAACTACAATAGCCTGAAGATATCATAACTCATGAAGCTGCAGTGATTATGTTCACACATCTACCTAATCCACTAACAAGTTGATGCTAAGTGCCAGTTTGCAAGATAAATGGACTACTGTCTCCACTGATACAAAAGATATTGAGTGCTCTGCCCAGAGAGCTGACTGATGGCTGCAGTGCCTGCACAATAGTAATTTCTATGCAAGTGCAAAATAATGCAAATTATTCTTTCAATTGCCAGCACTTCTTATGGTAACAATGGCTGCCAGATTCCACAGCTGTGAAGACAATGCTTGTCATTGCTATAGCTGTCAAATACCAGATTTAACACCTGTTTGCTAATTTTGAAAGTGCACAGCATGGGCCACAAAATAATGGCTTTACTTGGGATGGTATAGGAGTGCAAATCTTAGAAATGATAAGTTCCTATCTGTCATGAAAACATACGCTTTCCTGCTGAGGCCATCTTTTTTTTCAGTGCCTCTTCCCTCTCTTTCTCCACAATAGTCATGAACAGAGTTTTTAAAATTATGTTTTTGTTCCAAACAAACAGGTTTTCCTTTTAATGAGTTTTATATGAGGAGATTAAAAAACCTGACCCAGGCTTTTGCAGGTTGTTTGTGGTTCAGGTAACCTATCTGAAAGTCCTAATTTTTGACATCTGCCCAAAACAGCTGGTAATGAGTGTTTGGATTCTGAAAGTCTTTAGTTTTTAGTCTTTTACATTAGACTTTTTAATAAGGATAGAAGGAAAGCAGGTGTGGCAGTAGTTGAGAGGGTTATTGGAAGACATAATAGCTTCAAGTATTGTTTTAAGCTTTTCTGTTTTTCCCTTTCTCTTGCACACTTTGTCCTTCTTGCAGCTGTCAGTTGCAGCTAAGTGGGGAATCTACAGCTTTTACATTTTCTTTGCTATTTACAAATCTAAATGAATACATGGAGAAACTCCAGGATTAGATTTTTAACAAAAAATCTGAGCATGTAAAGTAAAGCAGATGAGCTGAAATGTGTTATCGCTCACTATTTAATCCCTTCAGGACTGTGATCTTTTTTGGCAACAATGGTATCTGGAAGCCAGGGCTGCTGCTTTTGGATCTAATCATAGAATCACAGAATCACAGAATGGTTTGGGTTGAAGGGACCTTAAAGATGATCTAGTTTCAGTCCCCCTGTCATGAGCAGGGACACCTTCCACTAGACCAGAGCAGAGGTCCCCAGACATAGCCGAGTACTAGGACTCACCGTGGTGTGGAGTGTTAGTTTACTCTGCAGAGAACATCACGTGTATTCTGAATCAACCCATTTTTAAACATTGCCTGGTAGAAACAATCGTGTCTCGCCTCCTGATTAGGACCGACTAATGACAGCATGATTGCTAATGTCAGAACATAAAATGGGGTACAGTATAAATCTATTTTGTTTGATTTTATTTGTTTTGACAGCTCAAACTTTTGTAAAACCCATCCAGGACCAGCAATGAGTTTGCTAATCTGGTTTTGGCTGTTAATGCATAGAATAGAACCTGCTTTGCAATGAAAAATATTAAGGTAGCTTTTAAAAAGAGAAAACCATACCAAAGCTTTCCACAATAACAGGCATGGAAACAGAAACAGTCATTTGAGACAGCTAGCTAAATGTCTTGTTACTTTCTATAGCAGTGGGTTGGGACCTCATAAGAGCAAATAAATATTAATCGCATTAGAAAAAAAAGAAGGCATTTCTTGCTAATGAATTAAAAAGGAACAAGTAGATTAAGTAGTGAATGTATGGGTTAGTTTGAAATCCCAAGCTAAACATCAGGATACCATAACATGAGTCTTTAAGTGTTTTTGAATTTATTCCTAATTTCTTTGCACATCTATTGGTTACATCAAGTGTATTGAGTCATTTAACCAACACATTTAGGAAAAACTCTTATATACCTTGTAAGATGTTACTGAACAACGTTCAGCCAAAGATATTTTAGCCCAGTATTCTGCTAAATGTTTTGGAAGATGTTCTGAAATAGGTGACAAAAATGTGTTCTTTTCCAGATATTCTTCTAGTTCCCAAAAATTGTGACTCAGGAACCTCATTGTGCAGCGTTTCTGTTCGATAACACTCACTAGGCAGTATTGTTGTGGATTTTTCCATTCACTTTTTAACACTTCACCTCCCCAGGTAATTTCATAGCTCAGCTATACTCTCTTTAGTTTAGTCTCAGCTTGTCACCTTCTAGTTCCACTTGACATATCCTATATATTGCACTGAAAGAGACAATATTTTTCACTATTTGCTCTAGCTGTGACACATCTCGTTTTATAAAGCTTCTCCAGGTTGAAGAATCCTTGTCTACCTCACCAAATATGTTGTCTCATGACTCTGACTGTCCTTGCCTTCATTCTCTCTACCTTTTTCAGTTTTACCATACTCTGAGAGAAAGAAACCCTAACTGCAACCAGAATAAATTCAAGGAGCATATAAAATCATGTCATTTACATAGTTTAGAAATAAAATCATGATATTTTGTAAGCATCTTTCCTGAGAACAAATGCTTTCCCTCTATTCCTCATCTTGTGTAAATAGACAGAAAACCAATTTTTAAAATATTGATGTTAATATTAATGATCATATAAACTTAAGATCATATAAACTTACCTTGGGGTTTTTCTGTAATACTCGTTAATTTATCATGTGACTGTTTAGAATTGGAACTCTTTTGCCTATCTTTATTTCCATTCCATGAACTGTTGGATTCAACACAGAAATTGGCATTGTAACTTCAGCAATGTGCACAAGAAACTACAGTGGTGTTAAGTTTGTCTTTCATTGCTAAAACATGTTCTCCAGACGTCTTAGGTCTGAAGCATGAGGAGTATGTGGAAAGACGATGGACCTATGCAAGTTCATTCCAGCACTTGAACTAGATCGTGGATAATAATAACATTTCTCATGACTTCTCCTTGGAATGTAGAGATTGGCCATGATTATGCAGATATATTTGCTATTTTGAATTTCTCACAGAGAATTTCCTCAAAATTATGAGTCTGTCCATCACATGTTATGTTGTAGGGATTTTTTAAAGTTAAAATTCATATCAGGTAGGGTCCTGATTAATACAATGCAAAAGGGTTGTTTTCATCTTTGGTGTACTAACCAAATTATTTTAGCTAAATCTATAAAATCCCACTGATTTTAAAAGGACTGCTTAGGTAGTAGTGAGCAGAGTTTAGTTCAATACTTAGAGGAGCTGATACAGAAATGTCATATGTGTTGAAATCTGAAATATGAGTGATGGTGTGTAGACAGCACAACAAATAATGTTGCACTGTCAAAATGAAGTTGTAATCTCATCTTTGTCTTTCTCTGAGGTATTCTTAGCAAGGTTATTACTACTGAGGGCATCACTAGATGGTTTTATTTATTCCTTTTGAGTATTTCACTGCTAGAGGCCAAATTATGAATTGTCCTTGTGTGGCTCAACTCTGGGATAAAGAAAAAAGGTTTTCAAAGTTAAATTAATTACCATAATAACTTTTTTCATTATATCTTCTTATTTCTAGTTATATAGTGAGAGAATATATATCCCTTGTACAAGGTGAAAAAATTATAAAAGTAACAACAACCATATTCTTGATAGTGTTCTGAGTTATTACTTTATCTGAAAAAATTACTTTTATCATTATTTTATTCTTTCTATTACTTTCATTAAAGAAGATCAGTATAAAACCAAGAGCAGATTGCTATTTCTTGTCCATTAACATAATTATCAAGCAATTGTTTCATTTTTATGAAACTGTTCCTTCTTAATATTGATTTTTGATACTCTTCTTTGTTACAGCCAATATTATCTGTCTGTATATATTTTTATGTCTCACTCATCAGTATGAGTTCATAATTCTATAGAACTTGACAACATGTTATTCAAACATTACTCCAGCATCTTATTTTGAGTTTGATGTGTGGGAATGCAAAGACATAACACCCTGAAGTTATCATAGTCCTTTGAATATATCTGTCATTTTGATGGAAGCCAACAATTGAATCTCAATGGAAATTAAATTTTTTGTCAGGTTGTTTTTGCAATAGCTCATCTGTTTTACAGTTTTGCTGTATATTAAACTGTATCTTGCCTCCAGTCTGGAAGAGAAGAACCACAACTATGGGGCCATTCCGATTATAAGGATTTACAAGTACTGTGGTCTGATTTTCAGAGGTATAGAGCACCAGTTGTTGCTCTGTTGGAACCAAACAGTTCCAATTGGGCATTCATCACTAAAGTAAGCAGAGAGGAACAAAACCCCCAAGGACAGATGCCATAACTTCCATCTTATTTTCACACTTGCTTCCTGTTTCTGAGCCTCTCCAGGAAAGAGGACCTGCCATAAGCTCCTGTACTTATGTAGGCCAAGCTAAGAGCCCAAGCTGATCTGCCTCCAGTCACAGCAGGATCCAAGCATATTTATTAACTTTGCCTACTTGTTATGGAGAAAGTGGTGATAATAGTCTCAGCAAGTAGTGCAGCAAGATACCTGCAGCACTGGGTGCCAGGAGAGGAAGCACATTTTAATATTTAAGTGCTGATTGTGGTAGTATTGTTAGAATAGATACATTTGGCTAGCTTTAAAAAAAATATTTTATGTAATGAAACATTTTTCTAGAAATCTGTTTATTCTCCTAATTTTTCCTAAAAATAAAAAGAAGTGAGAGACTGAATATTTTAGTGCCTTGTTTAACAATACATTATTGGTGCAACCCACATATTATGTTTTAAGAGGCCTGGCTAATCAGTGCTCCAGAACATGTCTCTATATCTCAGTACTTGTCTGGTGTTCCAGAAATAGCTCCTTCCGCATAACATGTGGAATTCCAATGAGGTTATACTTCCTGATTAATGTGATATTTTGTCAAGTTGTTGACTCTGTAACATTAACTTTTTAACCTTAATTGGAAAAAGTATTTCTGTGTAGCACAGATAATCAAAGGCAAAATCAATCTTGCTCCTTATGATGAGAATTATTCACTGTGCATTTGGTATTTTGCATTATTTAGAGGATACTTGTTTTTCCACAGCTATTTGATTCAACAAATGGTCTTTTAGAAGCTTTAGAAGGATACAGAACTTAAAAGCAAGGATTTAAATGGTGCACATCTAAACTCTTGTGAGTTGATTCAAAGCATTCACTGTGTACAACAATTTATTTGTATTACCTATCTCAAAGAAAAATAGTTTCTTTAATTTGATGACAGTGCCACTGATGGTTTAAATGTTGGGGCTTTTTCCCAAGTGACTCTAATAGGAGTCACCATGCTCCTTATAAGAGACTGGAAATCTCCGAAACTCTTTGTTGTGGGTGGATGATTTTTCTGCATATACCAGAGAGAAAGAGCAGAACAGTCTTAGATAGACTGGAGATGAGAGAATGTGGTCCTGCTTGCTCTTCTATGGTCTTGATTTTAAACACTTTCTTGGATCTGAGCCTAATATATCACAAAGTCTGTCCCTGTGCTGAACCTCCTGTTAATGTTTATGTTAAAATTCATCAGTATTATTTTATTTTTTCAATTGAAACATTATATCCAAAAGATACTTCTAATTTTGTACTGAAATGTCAAACTCTGGCACAGCAACTTTAGAAACTGTGAAATTTTGTGTTTTGCCAAAAATTATTTTAAGAAGGTTTAAGATTAAGTCTATTGCAAAGTGATTTGTCTTCGCACACAAAATGATGCATACATGTTTTTTTTTAAATATCTATATAAAACTTCTCGAGGTAAAAACAGTAGTTGGTAGGGATTGACAATTCTTGGATCACTGATCAACTATTACTTTTCAAAGTGATTTTATAAGTGAAATTCAGTGGACTTATAAAACATATTTTAAACCCACTGTTTTCACTTGTGCTCTACATAAACATACCATACGATCTTTCTTACCCCTTAGCCTTTGTTTGTCATTTCTTAATTGCCAATTGATGAAGAAAGAGAGTAAAGTGACTATTTATCTTTGGTGCAACACAGATGATGGATGGAAGTGACAGGGAAAATGAGGATGTTTGCTGCATGGCTCTTGGCTTTTCTTTGACAGGGTTACATTGTTGCTGCAGGGAATGTGAGCTGGCTAAATATTTGCATAAATTTTAGAGGCTGGTTATATGTTAGGTTGTGCCTACTAAGAAGCCACTTCTCTACAAAATGCTTTTCTTTGTCTGCAATTGAGACATACAGTGAGAAGTGACCAGATCTATAAGGTGCTTGAAAATGGGCTTGATAGAAAGTACAATCTATAATGAATTTTTTTTTAATTAAATGCTTTCTTTACTTTTTCTAAAATCTAATTTCCCATCTTTTTGTTTTTTCTTTTTTTTTTTTTTTAAAGATATCTAAGCCAGCTGTCCCCCTAAGCTGTTCCCTGTGACCCATGGAGGTCTGTGTTGGAGCAGATATACACCTGCAGCCTGTGGACATCTCCATGTTGGAGCAGAGGAATGCCTAAGGAAGTTGTCACCCCATGGGAAGTCTCATTGCAGGACCCATGGCCTTGTGGAGCCCATGCTGGCAGGGGTTTGCTGGCAGAACTGGTGACCCCATGGAAGGGATCCAGTCTGTGCAGTTTGTGCCTGAAGGACTGAACTCCATGGAAGGAACTGACACTGGAGCAGTTATGAAGAACTGCAGCCTCTGGGAAGGATTCACATTGGAGAAGTTCATGGAGAACTGTCTGTCATGGGAGTGACTCCCTGCTAGAGCAGGGAGAGGGTGTGAAGAGGGAGCAGCAGAGACAATGTGTGACGAACAGACTGCAGACCCCGTTCCCCATCTCCCTGTGATGCTGGTGGAGAAGACGGGGAGAATTCGGGAGTGAAGTTAAGCCCAAGAAGAAGCAAGGGCTGGGGGGAGAGTCTGTAAAGGTTTGGTTTGGTTTCTCATTACCCTACTCTGATTTGATTGGTAATAAATTGTGAAGTCTGTTTTGTCCATGACGGTCCAGGAGGCTGCTCTGCCCCGGGGTGAGTCTAAACTGCCTGGCAAAGGCTGAGCACAGTTGCCACCAGGCTCCTGTTGGCTCTATAAATGTGCTGTGGCTCTGAAAGTTTCAGGCTCCTGAGGAGCAGGGCTTTGTCTGCTGCTCTGTGTAACACTCAGCTGGGCTGAGAACAACTTGCCATCAATGACTTAAATAATTTTTGCTGTCTGGACCAAAATAGGACCCTGCTAATTAAGTATATGCCTAACTTTAAATATGGTTTTCAATTGGATTTAATCATCTGCTCCACTTGTATGTATTCATCATTTTAAATACCATAAGACACTTTTAAAAAGGAATAGCAATGTATTTGTTTCCCAAATCTTCGTACAATTAGAATGTTTTTTTCCCTTTTGCCATTAGCATAAATTTTTATAATAATGTGTTGACAGAAAACAATGATGCTGAGAGAAACCGTGTGAAGTTTCAGCTTTTCAGGACTGCCTTTCATCCTTAACTCCTAGAAAGCTACTATCTGCTTTACTAGTAATCCACAAACCTTTCAATATCTGGTCCTTTTGCCCTCAAAGGTGTTGAGACACCTAAATCACATTTAGATGCTCCCCTTAAATAACTTCCTTAGGATCAAATTAAAAGCATTTGAAGAACAGAATAAGCCTTTTCTCATGGTATGATGGCAAGTCAGTTCATTCTTTGTCTGTTAAATGGTGACTAGAACCACAGATGTGGATCTGGAGTGATGGTTCAAGATAAGTCCTTCTTCAACTCAAATGCATTACACAGTCTTTTCAAACTGCTGCTGAAGTAATCCTTTTCTTTTTTTTTCTCTCCCTCAATAAAAGAGTTCAAAGCTTTTCTAATTGCAAATGACCTTGAAATGTTCTCCCTAAACAATGAAGGGACAAATTAAAATGCAGCTTTCATGGTATTTTCTGCTGACTTCTTTTGTGCCCAGAATTCAGATATTTTCATTTATTTATGGAATTTTGCATTTCTTGTTATATTGAAGATGAATAATAGTCTGGTGTTTTGGGGTTGTTTTTAAATTATTTTACATTTTAAATTTATCAATGAATAAAAGCACTTACTTCGAGACCAGGGGAGTCAGTTGATAAAGGATGGGGAACTGTTATTAAAATGTGCTTGAACTGAAATTTCAAAATGCTAGGCTTTTTTTTTTTCTATCTCCTTCTTTTAAGATCACTTAAGACTTGTTTTTTTTCTTTTCATTCTAGCTGGAGTTATTGTATATTAAGGAAATCAAATAAAGAGGCCGAAAATTGCCATTATTAAGCCTCAAGTTAGATACTTATAATTATTAAACTTTAATGCCTTTTTTTCAGAATACTTCAGAGCTAGATATGTTCAGGTTTTGTCTGAAAAAAAATTCATACTAGTTTTAGCAAAAATAGTACAGTCTTTTCAGAGAATGGGTGACAGAAGTGCTCAGTGATTTACCTAAGGGTTACAAAAAGTCCAGGAAATCTATTTTGAGATTTTTCACAATAATACTTTATTTGGATGAGTTATGAGCTTCAGAAAATAATGAGTTACAAATATTAAACAAAGAAAATATTACATTTTCTAGTCATTTCTCTATATGATAAATGTTCTTCACCTCAGGGATGCCACAGTGAGTATGGGCCCTTTACAGTGAACTGCAGAGTATCCTTTTCTTCAGGGTATCTATGTCTAATCATAAGATGAGGGCCAAAAGTGAAAACATGATCCTGGGACAAAAAATGTCTGACACATTCCCTTTTCACAAGTAACAAGCCTTTAGGAAGTGGCTTCGAGTTGTGCCACGGAGGTTTCAACCATATATTAGAAAACTATTTTTGCCAAAAGAGTTGTCATGTACTGGAACAGGCTGCCCAGGAAAGTTGCTGAGTCCCATCGTTGGAGATATTTAGAAGATGTGTAGATGTGTCACTTAGGAACATGATTTAGTGGTGGACTTGGCAGTGCTGAGTTAACGTTTGGACTCAGTGGTGTTAAATGCCTTTTCCAACATAAAAAGATTTTATGATGCTATGATTCATGGTAACCAAAATGGCTAATCACTTCTAGGTAGATCAGCTTTTTAGTCCAGCTTTTCTTCTTATTGATCTTACTGCAACCTTATAGTTGCTGTGCTTTTAAATCTGAAGTCCAATTTAGGCTTGCAATCCTTAATCTGACAACAGGTTTATTGATTCCCTTGATTTTACAGTTTTTCAAATTTTTTTACCTGGAAATACAACAACATTCCAGGTAATCTGAACCCCATGTACTACTTGATCACTCACTTTACAGGTACTCTTATACTTCCCTGTCAAACACTTTTCCTAGGTTTTGCTGGACTGACTAACTCCTGTCACCTTTCCTGTACTCCATGCTGTGCAATAATGTGGGCGAGCTCTGTGTTTCTAACGATGGCCTGGCTCTTGAAACAAGATATTTCTTATTTAAAAAAAAAACTTTGATAGAACTGAGCTGTGCACACAAGTGCAGAATCTTTGGATGCCCTACTTGCCACTATCAGCGATCCTCCCATCAAAGTCCAAGATAGCTTAATAGGGCCAGATTTTATCATAGAAGTGTTTCAAGGTGGAAATATTCTATTTCAAGTTGAAATTTTCTTGGTTTTGATGCTCAAAGGCATTAATATCTTGAAGGAGAGTCTGTGTTGTCTTTATTCAGTGACAACTGGTATTTTGGGACAGGAAGGAAAAAACAGTTTACTTACAATCAAAGAATTCTAGAGATAGATGTGCTCTGGAGAACAGGATTTAGGATGTGAAAAGCAATTACTGACAAGTCAGTGAGTTGCACGTGTTTCTTCCCTCCACAAGTGGCTAAGCATATCATAATAACATTGTAGTCGGCCAACAAAAAGGTCACCTATAATGTTCTGATGCCTGCTCCTGCTTAGAAGAAATACAATAGTATTTTTTCAGTGATATATCACGGGACTGTTACTGAAACAAGTAGTTCTTTCATTTTAATGCAATTTTCTCCAATGCAAAGAGTACTGTGCAAAATGGACAGCTGAGAAATAAAAACATATGTTATCACTGTAATTCATGAAAGTTTCATTTCTTTTTCTATCATTGTTATCAAGTTTTCAGTTGGCTTTTTAAGGACAACAGCCAATATCAAATATGTGGCCAAACATTATGTCATCCTGGTTAAGTTTCTCAATATGTAAAATCAAAATCTGTTGCATAAGGATTTCGGTATGACCCTAGTGGAGAACCAACCTTTTTGAACTTTGCTTGTCCTGTTCACACATTATGTAAGCTCTTTGTTTCAAAAATTATCTCTTAAAATATGTGAGTGCGTGCTGCTGACTGTACTGGTTCCTAGTTGTACTTAGGACATCCAGATGCTCTAGTAAGATGATTTACTGGGGTTTTCATGATCTAAATTCTTTTGGAGGACTAAGAGTAGATCACATATGATCACACTGTAAATTATTTATGTAATTTTAATTATTTCTCTCATCCTGTCTGAAGAAAAAAAATGCACAAAATGTTATGAGATTATAGTTCAGAGCTCAAGTCTTTATGGAGGAAAAAACCTTTTGTTTTCAGTAATAAGCAACAAGTTTTCAGCATGAAAACACATATAATAGGAAAGAAACACATCACCTGCTATTAAAATCAATTTTGGCCAAAGATGTGTGATCTATGAATTTCTTTTAATAACTGCCAGAAAGTGAAACCACAAACAAGAGATTCTCAGTGACAGAACACTCCCAAGCCTTGCAGCACAGGAGAGGTAAGGCAGTTGGATCTTTTGTGATTGAAACACCAGCCAACAGGAGGAGTGCAAAGGTACTGCACACCTTGCAATAAATAAAATTATCTTTAACTGTCACAATAGAATTATTAATTCCTCCCATGCCTACCCCCAGTTTGTCCCTGCTGCCCCCACTCTGTTTATTCCACAGAATGTAGAAACAGTTTGTTGGGGATTTTGTATTGTATTCTGAATTTTAATATAACAGCAGGTCAGAAGTGATGCCTCTTGTTAATTAGGGTAACTGGTAGCAAGACTGTGTAATTGACTGTTACTGTCTTCCAATTGTTTTCCAAACTGAAAATCTGGGCTGCATTTTTGTGTCCTTGCTTCAGGATGAAGGTGCTTGAAAAGTCTTGTTAGGAGATGTAGTGAATGATTTAGAAAGTCTCCAGAACGAGTTGCCAAAAACTTGTTTTGTTTACATTTCCTTATATTGTTTGTTAAAATAAAGACCTAGAAAACATGAAAAACCTGGAATATTTTTATATTAGTGATGCCTCCTTTGAGGTCCCACAGAGTGTCAGTCCACACAATTTCAAGCAGGTCTTGTTATATTTTGGTGACTAAACCCTTACCTGATTCCATCTGTGCTGGGCTTGCTATAAGTCAAGACTGTATTTGCATTTTTCCAGGTTTTCCTGCTGTTCCACCTCCTCAGAGAGGAATGATTTCAGCTTCAAGTCTTCTGCAGTTACGTACTGTTGCACATGCAGCAGAGCTCAATGCATGTCTCAGAACCTGAGGTCCTATCAAATGGCACTAGATACTACATTCCCGCTACTACATTTTAGTTTAAGATCAGATAGTTTTGTAAAACTTTATTTTATGTTAAATATTTAAATGAGATATTTAGAAATGAGGCATATAGCAGCACAAATAAGTCTTCAAAAAGAGAAGCAACTTAAATATACAGGTCAGGTTTATCAAGATCACATGTGTTAGGAACTAACCAAAACAGCCTGGCATTTTTGGCTGGTTTTGTCAGTAAATCAGTGAAGTAAACAATCTCAAGCATTATAGCAAATAGATGTTATAAGTTGCTAGGGTTCTACAGATGTGATTGATTCTCTGTAGTTTAATCACAGGTTTCCTTAAGTTTTATTTAAAAGATTAGACAATCAATTTAAAATTATTTCTAGTACTTCATAAAATTGCTTACTTTGGTATTTTTCTCTACACAGTCAATGCAGCAAGCTTACTCTTTCAGGCTAATTGATAAATTCTAAATAGAGTTGACTTTGCCAAGAACAAGCCCACAGGCCGCCCTTCCCCCCAACCAACCAACCAAAATCAACAACAAAAACCAAACAAACAAAACCCAAAACAAAACGGAAAAACCCAACAAAAACCAACCAATCAAAAAACCACCAAACAAACAATAACAAAAAAAGGAAGAAGAAAAGGAAGAGAAAAGGTAGACTATTAAGATTTAAAATAAAGGTAAAAATTTAAAATAAGGTGTTTATCATTTTAATTTGCAATCTGCTTAAATTATTTAAGCTTAACATCAAGCTTTATTAAAGACCAAACTTTATGGCTGAAAATCCTTGATTTTATGGAATTTAGTCTTATTTGATGTTTACTGTCTAATCCTTATTACAGGTAGAAATCAACAGAATCCACTAAAATTTCAAAACAAATATTACACATAGCAAGAGTTCGTAACTCCAGTCTCTCTTAGAAGCATTTTTTAAACTCCCTTTCCTTCCTGTATTCCCTGGCTTTTTTATTTAAAAGAATATTTTCTTCTTTTTTTTACCCTTCCCTGATCCTGATGATGGATTTTGTAAAATTTGTCTACATGTTTTGTTAGTGTTCTTCCCAAAAGCAGGCATAGTGTTTCAGCTGCTAAATAGAACAAAAAATTATCCCCTATGCCCTTTGTTTCTAAGAGTGAGTTTTATCTGTTTCTTTGAGCTCGTTATGGCATTTGTTTATAATTAGTCTGTTGTTAGTTGAAACTGGTTTAATGCTGCTTGATCAGCTACACATTATCCAAGCAGTAAGAGAGATATCCAGGTCTCTGTTCTCTTGGGTATTTCTGCATAGAATAGTGGCAGAACATCCACTTGTGTGGCTACCATGGCCAAACCACTGGCTTTGCAAAGACCTCCTCTAGCAGGAACCTCCAAATCAGTCTGATTTTCCTTGCAGCAATGCCAGAAATGAGATGACTCCCTGCCTCCTTTTATCAGGTCAGACCAAAATAGGTTTTTACAGGGCTGTCCAGCTTCTCTATATGGCCTGTTTCTTACATGTGAAAATTAGGGCCCTGTCAAGATGTTTAGCTATGACTGTGTTGGTGTCTGAAGGATAAGCAGGACAATATGTTTCTACATAATGCTCTGGGGGTGCTTCCATGCCTCTTTTCCTTGTATGCTATGGGACAGATCTGCGGTCAGTTGGGGTGAGCTCCTTTTCCTCCGGGACCACATCTCCTAGCAGATCCCTGACACTCACCTTTACCCACAGTCACCTATGCCTCCTCCAGGGTTATACTGGAATAGTCACCTGCTCCCAGGCTAACCCTGCATCTGGAACTTTTGGATGCTGATCTGAAGTGGCATTTCCAGTTCATCATCCAACTTATTGGAGGAGTGTTGTGTATACTCTGCTGCACAGGCAGTGACACGGGGTGACACTTTATTCTGTGGGAGCGTGGCGGCCAGCCACAGCCACTGTGCTAATTTGAATCTGAAAGCATCCAGAAAGCCTGATAAGAGGCTTCAGAATGATTTTTTTTGAGGCATAAAAGTTTAGTACCTGAACTTCATGTACGTGTGTATGTTTATGCAGAATGTGGTACTGCTTGCTCAGTTTGCAATATTTATAGTCTGACTCTGAGAGCTGGGTTAAAATAGATTAAAATAGAGTGTGGGTCACCAGTTGACAGAACGACACTCACAGCTTCATTAGAGTTGTGTTAGTTTACAGCAAAGATCTGTCTAAGGCATTACAGAAACTAGAAGGTAGAAGTCTGCAAATAAATACCTCTAGAATGTATTTTGGATTCCCTAGGCCTGTGAGATAGGAGGCATGTGTGATGTTACTCAACAGACATAATTAATGCTAACTGAAAAAATTAACCAACCTTATGTAAGTGAAATAGATAAGAAATCTCAAATAATTAGTTATTTTCTAGGGAATCTCAGTGACTCAAATTCTCCTACGATCAGTAGCAAAACAACTTTTTAAAAAAGACTTTTAATTATTGAAATTCAAGCACGTGTAATCTTAGTTTTTTGTTCCTTCTTTAAAGTGCTTTTGTGATGTGTTAATCCAAAATCTATTTGTCAATAAATAGCATAGGAAAATCTTGCCTGCATCATTTTACAGCTAAGAACCTGCTTATAAGCAGTGGATTCCCATCTTTGTTGGGAGATATATTAAGAATTATGGACATATGAGACTTGCTGCGGTTATCTGTTCGTAAGTGTTAAAAGCAGGTATACTAGTCTTGATCTGGACTTGCAGATGTTTTTTACCTCATAAAACATTGTGGTCATTATGGAATTGCTTTTTCTTAATTCCAGACAGTGTTTTACAAAATCAGAAAGAATACAACTGCAGGCTATAGTTTTGTAGCTGTCTGTAATCATAAAAAGCATTTTAGATTTAGTAGTTAGTGGTTAGAAAATATCTGTCAGTATAAGGACGAGAGGACTTGAAAATCAGTAACCGAAAAAAAGAAGTATGTAAAGGATCTTAGCAGGGGCTTCTTGCAAACAGTGATACAGGCCATAAAAAAATACAAGTGGGTTGGTAAAATGAACAGTTACAGGTACCTGTTGCTCTGAATAACTATATTGGTACAAATATTTAGACATAAACAGAAGAGCAACCTCCTTTTGAGGACTAAAACCATCTTTTCTCAGAAAGCACCAGGGTAACAAGATACTAATGCCTTCATTAAAAAAATATAAATAATTTATACTTTTTATTGATGCTATCTCGGAGGGACACAATATCTACTCCAGGATTTATTCCTTTCTTTGGATTGTAGAAATTTGGCAGCATGCCATGCAACAATATGTCCCACCTTACAACAGAAAACATAACATATTTTACATGGCGAAACATGAATAAAAAAAATGGTAAAGACAGAGGCTGATGGATATGGGAAATTACTCCTTCCTGCCTGCAAGAAAAGTGTGTTCGGTGTGGTGCAATTAGTTGCTCACCCACTAAAGTCTACATCTTCATAAGATCAGAATCATTACACTTTTCTTCCATTTGGTCTTGTATAATCTGTTTTTTGAGAAATAGTTCTCTGAAGACATATTTTTCAATAGGCAGAATTGAAACATTGAATAAAGGGTTCCTGAAGAGGTTTATTTCTTTAGCATAAATTAAACACAAAGACAAAAAAGGCAAAATAACCTCTCTACCTTCTGCGCTGAGACAGAGCACGACACTGCTCCACAGCCTCTCGCAGCGTTTGAGGTGATAAACTGAGTAGTGGCAGCTAAATAAGTATTCAGATGGCTGTTTAGGGACAGCAAGTGAACCATTTCAACTGAACATTTTAACAGAAGGTCACCAGCAAACAGGTTGACAACTTCTCAGATTTGTGTTACAATGGGATATATAATAAATGGTTTATATTTGATGTCCTCAGGAGGGCAGAGAGATGATAACATGGTATGTCCTGACATCAACCATGCTGTCATGGCTATGTTAAATCTAACTTTTTTAATGCAAAACACCAGAAGATTTTGCAAGTTGTTTAGAATTACCTGAATTATTAATATTTTTTGGTTCTGGATATATCTTGGCAGGATCAACATACAATTATGCTTTTTTGCTCCATTCATTTTATACACTTCAGAAAGCCGATTTTTATGCTTCCAATTGGAGTAAGTTAAAGTGTTTGTATTAGTTTACAAATTTCTGTAACATTATACAGGCAAAATTGCTTAGGTAATTTCCAAATAGCATGAAAACTGATTTTTAATTGTATTTGCAAAGGAATGGAGAAAGAATACCTGTTGAATATATGCTATATTTCAGATTCTAGTCTGCAAAAAATGCTAATTAAAGCAGTGGATCATATCTCGAAGTGTCAAAGATATTTGTTTTTTCTTTTACTTGGAAACCATAACATCCCGTTGACTGTTACTGAAGTACAAATCTGACAGTTGCCAGGAAAGGGCAAGGCAACCACATACTGACAGGATTTTCACTTGTTCAGTATTATGTGGAAGGCCTAAGGAAAATGGGCATCCCAGGGAACAAAGCTGTTGTGCTCTGATGAAACTGAGACAAAGTGTTTACAGCTTCTCCTGTATGAACTAGACTTCACATAAATGCAGTGAGTTTCTAAATTGATTTACACTACTGAAAATGTACTCATATGGGTTTTAAGTCTGCACAAGTGACATTATAAACATGGTGGGTAATATTCTGGGAGCTGCAGGTGTCGGCAGTGTTCCCTTTAAGCCACTTGTGTCTAATATTCTGCAGAAGGAGAAAAAATATTCTCTAATCTAAAAAAAAAAGAAGGTTCTGCTTACAGAAATAAAAAAAAAATCCCCAAAACAAAACCCACCACCTCCAAATTTAAAATACTAGAGAAATAAATATATATGGTGTCATTTCTTGAGAGAACCCTTGAGGACTGTGTGATCTTGAGGACAGTGGCTTGGATTACAGACAGGCAGGATGGAGGACTTTGTTTGCCTTCCAGATCATCATCTGCCTCTGAACACAGCCATGGACAACAGTCCAGCTGCTGAGGTACATGGCTTTGCTGAGAAAAACTTGCCTAGTTGGTCAGACAGCTCAGCCGCCCATCAGGAGCCCCATTTTCCTCCAGGATATCAGCTGCTAAGTGCTTTCATTACTTCTTAGGAACATTTTCCTAAGACTAGTGGCAAGAAAAGCTCCTGATCTCATCAAACCACAAAAAAGACAATCATAGTTTTAGATTGTGGAAATGATTGTAAGGCAACCAAATAACAGCACGTTTCTGTAAGTTCAGTTTTGCATATGGTAATACTGATGGCTTACGTTGTAAAGAGAAATTCTAAGTCCTTCAATGACTAATGAAATATTACAGTTAGTGCTCCAGAGGTTGATACAGTTGTGTCTACTGTGTGCTCAGACGCTGCTTTGAGAGCAGGATAAGAAGGATACTGCTAAAGCATTTTTCTTTATCCCAAATATATTTTTGCTTGCTTTTTATTTGTAGTATATATCTTATAAAGTTAAGAATGGAACCTGGACCATTGCCATTTGAATAGCTTGCTCTTCCATTCTTCCTTGAAAGAGAAAAAAAGTGGAAGAGGGATAAAAATTAGGGAACATTTGTTATGAAGAAAAATTTAGGTCTATAATGTTTAAACAATGTGAAGAAAGATTGTGCTCAGAGGTCATCAACCTTGACGGTGTCCCTATGTTTATTAGGAAAATGAGATATAAATTTGGTTTTTTGCTGTTAAGTTTTTCTTTCTTGATTTTAAGGAGTATCTGGCTATCAGTATGATCTTGCATTGAACTGTAGTATTCTTTCTCTTGTTTTTTATTGATTTTTATTGAGGATTTTATTGATTCAAATAGCACCTCTTCAGTCCATCTAATTATGGGATGAAGTACTAAATGATCTGAAAATGTGAAATACACTCTATGATTTCTCTAAAAATTTAGTATTCTGCAATTTTTTTTTCAGATGTTTTCCAGATCATGTGCTAATTCAGAGCTGAGGCCATTCTGCAATGGTCCCAAATAAATGCAAAATCCAAGGATCTGTCAGTCTATTTCTGATCTACTTTTGATGTTCTTACCCTAGTTGTACAGGAAAGATTAGAACATGATCTTGAAATGAGAAATGTATATACGTGGAATATTTGGAATAAGGTGAGAAATGTCTTCATAATTTACTGCTACTCTTCAAGGTATTGCTTTTCTGGTAGCTAAGGACCTGACAGAAGTCAGGGAAAAAAGAGCATAAAAAACTTTGATAATCTTTCTATCATGTCATTTTATTTCACGTGCTGTGGAAATATTTACACTGTTTATGAAAAATTTTGAATTCAGTAGATTGTGTTCCACAGTTTTTATTGGAATCCTTTATAAGGATTCATAAAATGTGTTAACAGTTTTATCCTTTTGATAGATTTAAAGTTGTTTTCTGTTCAAAGTTTCATTTTTTTCCAAGGGGAAAATCAAGCCAAATTCCGTAACCTTTGCACATGATTTATAGTAAATCTTCTGCATTTAATCTATTGTTCAGACTCAGTTTCATTTGTCTTGCCCTATGATGCACTTTCTGTGAGGCAATAACAATGTTTTCTTTGGCTGATTTGTGCTAGGAATGTAAAATTCCAAGTCTGGGTCCTGCACTTCCTTCTCAGGATATTCAACAGAAAAACCAAAGGTCCCTTTGAAATAGAAAGGAAGGGAGCTANAAGTCCCATCACATTTCATTCTCCTTAGAAATTAATGCTGCTCTGCTGCTCAAGAAAATCAGAGTAATTTGATATTTTGGGGGTTTTTGCTGCTAAATCTTTCTTTCCTGAAGTTAAGGGGTATCTGAATGTCAGCATGATCTCATAGTGAATTGTACTATTCTTTTTTTCAGGGAGTCTCGCCATGAGCCACAGTAATGACAAATAAAACTATAAGATGAAGTTGAACAAGGAAAATGCAAGTAAAACCCCCTCATCTCATACCAGTTGTATGAAACACATTGAAGCAGAAAAAATAGAAGCACAATAGGTATTTTACTCTTGATAGTGTAGAGAAGACAAAAGAAAGAAATAACCTGACTAATTATGAAAAAAAATAGACATCTAAAGGAAACTGAGAAAGAAGCAATGAATATGAGGTGGATGGTAGTTTTTGAAAATAGTTTGAAGAAACTGAATAAGATTGTATTACAATCTCCTATGTGCTGGGACAAAGCTCAAGTCAGTGAAGGAGAGATTTATTTCTATTATTAATACCCACATAGGGAACAATGGACACAGATGAAGATAGGTTAAATAAAAAACCAGGGATAACTAGAAGAGAGTTCTGGAGAATTGCTACTTGAAGTCATCCATGCAAAAAATACAAATCTGAATAGATGGAGACCTACAAGTGAAAAACAGAGTACAGATATTCACAATGATTACATTTATGTACTGCTTAAAATTACCAGCCTAATTACTTTCATATGCTTCTTCTCATTTGAGTCATGCTTTACAACTATACACATGGTATGAAATAGTCATGGAATATTACACCACTAAGGTGTAGATATACATCTACAATTATAGCTTTTGCTTGTGTCTTACACTGAGGGACTATGAAGTAAAAGAGATGTCAAAAACTGTTTAGAATGATTTAAAATGAATTAGGCTGTTACAATAAGGCTGCAGATTGTAGACTTATTAATTACTGAATTAATTTCATTTGTCAAATTTTATGATATAAAATATAGGAAAAAAGAGCTCTGGAGATAATTATTTTAAGGGATAATATTCATTCACATTCAGAAACTAGTAGGGAGAATAGTAAACACTGTTATGAGAAAATGCCANAAAAGTGTGGGAATTGTTCTCACCTCTGAGCTAAACGGAAAGGCAAATCAGCCTGGTCTACATGTGTATAGTAGACCTTTTTGCTCATACATTTTTCCAAGAAAAACACTCTGGCATATATATATAT
>WEIV01006944.1:83460-93514 GCA_013390005.1 Calyptomena viridis
GCTTAAAATTACCAGCCTAATTACTTTCATATGCTTCTTCTCATTTGAGTCATGCTTTACAACTATACACATGGTATGAAATAGTCATGGAATATTACACCACTAAGGTGTAGATATACATCTACAATTATAGCTTTTGCTTGTGTCTTACACTGAGGGACTATGAAGTAAAAGAGATGTCAAAAACTGTTTAGAATGATTTAAAATGAATTAGGCTGTTACAATAAGGCTGCAGATTGTAGACTTATTAATTACTGAATTAATTTCATTTGTCAAATTTTATGATATAAAATATAGGAAAAAAGAGCTCTGGAGATAATTATTTTAAGGGATAATATTCATTCACATTCAGAAACTAGTAGGGAGAATAGTAAACACTGTTATGAGAAAATGCCACCTTTTACACCTCAACATAGAATCCATTTTGAGCATAACTCATTTGTAAACTCGAAGAATCAAGGCTGTAGCCTTGGATTATTCTCTAAAGTAATCATTGTGGCTATGAATGTGTTTGGAAAAAATTATGAAACCCTAACATTATAATGCTACAAAGATTAAACAGGGTGATCCAAATGCTCATTTTCATTCCAAAATGCTATACTCAACATAAAGTATCATTGTTAATGTGAAAGACTCAGTTAATCAAAGTCTTTCCTTACACAGAGTACAAGGGACGCAGTGAAGTGATTTAACCTTCAGAGCATCAGCTCCTTTAATTGAACCACACATTTTTATTCACTAGCAAACAAGGCAGACTACGGGTGGTTTATTGAAAATGACAGAAAAAAGAAGGCAAGGTTTTAAGTTCAAAAAAGAAAGAGTATCATATTTTAGTATAGGCTTATGAAACTACTGGGCAGCTATTGAGTATACCTATAAGAACATGAACACATTGCTTCTTCAAGTGCAGAGAAATAAAATATAGTTATTTTTATCAAAACACAAATACTTGTTCAGGAGAACATCCTTTTATTGATCTATCATTAAAAGATTCAATGTATTAGAGAACTGTAAACAAACCCTGTCACAAAGGAAAACGTGTTCTATGATAATAGTACCTGAAGACAAGTAGTTTATTTTCATTTGGATGCAATGCATGCTAGGAGAAAGACTTCTTCAGAGGCAAAAAATAACTATTATTGAATAAAAAAAAATGCAATTAGCCACTCATGCATCAATGGGGACAAGTCATTGCAGAGAGGATATGAAAGGTAGGAAAGATCAAGAAGAGACTAGAGGAATATGCAAGGATCTGAAAACTGAAAAAAAATCATTGTCAACCACCTTCAAAAATGAAACAAGCATGAAATATTTAAATTAAATAAGCAAAGAAAAATTAATCTAAGGGAAGCACTGGAGAGCTTAGTAAGAAAATGGGGTTTTCATTGGTACAAGGTAACAAGCTAGAACAAGAAATAAAAGGCAAAAAAAATCCCCAAGTTTAAAATCTATAAGGATGTCAAGGCAAAATTCCCAGTGAGACTCTGCTGGGAAATGGCTGCAGAATATTTTCCAAAGTGAAATTGTGCTATTGCTGCTACTTGGGTCATTTAAAACTGCCTTATGTGATGCTTTAAATCTTACAGATCATGAATTCTTGGTTTCACATCATGAATGCTTCTTTCACTTTTTTTAACAATGAGGTTCTTTTCTCAAAACATTGAGAGATTCATCATTTGAGTCCGTTCATCAGCTCATATTTATAATCTTCAAAACATTATGCCCCTTAGAATATCCAACCAGAGTTCATCTAACCCTTATGTCCCCAACATATCCAACTAGAACCCTTCTAATTCCCTGTACCCACCCCTGGATCTGCTCCCTCTGGATCTTCTTCAGGAGTTCTGGACCTGTATTTTGTCTTGCTATCCTCATTATCTTCAGAAATATTGTAAACATTGCTAAGAAAGGCCTAGTAGACACCCTTTCTCAGTGAACCTATACAGTCAAGCCAGAATTCTAGAAATATAAGGAAAAATCAGATTAAAATAAGGCACCAGATGAAGTCACTAGCATTACTTAACGATGGCCAGGCTGCCAGATGTACTGCCATGTCCCTCCTGTGACCAGTCATTGGATACGAACTCTCCTGGACTCCAGCACAGTTTCTGTAGCAGAGGTCCCAGCCTGGCCATGTGGATGAGGATTCCCAACAGGAGCTCATCACGGACCCACATCCACGAGTACACAGAAACACCTTAGAAAAAGTGGGCTTTTCTCTGACTCAGAAGCACAAATTAGTTCTCCATTGATTTGGGTAATACTTTAGAGGGCTTTGAACTTTGCACAGATCTTTTCAGCCTGGTGAATACAGGGTTGATATCTGTTGCATGTCAGGTGAGTAGCTAAGCCCTAAGGTAGTTTGTGTAGGAACATTTTCCTTCCATTCACCTGAAACTCAGCAAAAGTGCAATGAGGAATACCAGTTTTATGGAGCCAGAAGAGAGAAGGCAAAAAATAAACCTTCTCTAATATGTGGCTCTGAACTCTGCTTCATTTTATATGTGACATAAAAATGCAAAGAGCAGGGTAATAAAAAGGAAATGTATAGATGATGCTTAATGGAAACAGATAAAATAAATAAACAAGTCAAAGCTGAAATAGTAAAACTTATTTTTTTAAACCTCTTATGAAGTTTCTTTATCTTTGAACACTTGTTCCTTTTTGAAGGATAATGTTAATAGGACACTCAGAGCCATCATTACTAATAAAGAAATGTTGAGTTCAAAGTAAGACAAGGAGTTACATGTTCAGGAATATGTATGCAGGTTTTATAATGTGAAGTCTTCAAGTCAAAAAGAGGGTGCTAGATTTGGCAAAGTATGTAAAATGTACTGAATGTAGACTGAAGGGCTCTTTCATTGCCTCATACTTTGACTGAATGCAACATATGCGTACTAATAGTTTATATCAGTAAGATGTTCTAGGCCTGCCAAGATGTTCATGAGGAAATGCTTAGAAGTACCAAAGCTCTCTACAGGTGTCTTTTAATTATTTATTCCAAAGTTTTCTTAAGGCATACACAGTGGAAAAAGAATAAACTTTTGTTTACTTTGTTTGTATATCTTTGTAGATATACACATAGATAGAGTTTATTAAAATAAAATACATGAGACTAAATTGCTTCCCCTCTTTTCTTAGGTCAATAACCCTTTGGAGTGACTGATACAACAGAAATTCATTGATTATTTGCAGTTGCAACTTTACATAGTGCTTATCTAATCATTTATATTTGTATAGTTCAAAATATACACTACCTGGTGTGACATCACCCACCATGAGTAACAGGGACATTCCTTTCACAATTTTAGATGAAAGCTGAGAATGATCAGGAAGGATCTGAAGCCAGGAAGGATGTCCATCTGTCCTAATAGGTATAAGAATACAATAGTCATGCTTTCATGCTTTCGTAGGGCAGGAAGGTTGTGAGGTTGGAGAGGTGAAAAGATAAAAACACCACACCTATTATTTCTCACATAACCATTATACATTTATGAATAAATCTGTTTTAGTACCATTCGTAACTCCCAAGGAAGAGGAAGGAAAAGAAAAGAAAAAAAAACAGCAAGCCAGAAAGCCCACAGAACAATGAGTGTCAGAAAACTTGATAAAAGACTTTTCTCGCAGAATTTGTACTCTGAATTTGCTAACACAAGAAGCGTGGGAAGCATAGATAAGCCTTGTGCATTTTGGGTACTGAACCATACTGCTTTGCCCTAAACTTTTGAAGCATCCAATAGTTACTGTAGTTATAAGTGTAGCTTTAATATCAAATTTATAGAGCAGAGCTTTTAAGGAGTTATTCAGACACTTATATTTTTATTTAAAAATGCTGTTTCAGCAAAATGTAAAGCTGATTTCAAAGAAAGTTTCAACTCTAAGTATTTCTCCAAGCCAAAGCATTCATTTAAAAAAAAAAGAAAAATGAGGTTTAGCCTTTTGTCAGAATAGCCAATATTTTGTCATAAGGAAATCAATCTCTCAGATAGGGATTTTTTTTTTTAAGTCACGCTCTGATTGGCAAAGGGCAAAATCTGACACTGAGGCCAGAGAAAGTCCCCTTACTGTTCTTATGTTCATTTTCTTTAGTTAATTCCTCTTTTTCTCTTTATGAGTACACAGAGTCCCAAATGAACCATGTTAAGGACAAAAGTTTGCGATTTGCATTTACAGGAAAATTTATAAGGTGCAATTCTACAGTGTTCAGAAATACCTGTTTCCCCTTCCCCATCCCACTTTGATTTAGGTTTCTAAGCAGTGAAAAGGGACAGCGTAGCTCTCAATCCTGGGATGAAACTAGGGTAGCACTTGCTAATGGGGTCACAGTGGGTTGCACAGGTTGCTGCTACTTAATTCTCGATCACTTTCTCAATGTTCAGCTTCCTCTGGATCCAACAAATAAAGAAGTGTTCCCATACTGGGGTCTCTAGAGCTCCTGTCAATGATTCACCTCAAATACTATAGTGTGATAATTGGAATTGCCCTCTAAAGGCAACTGATCTCTTTCCATTGACCATTAAGAGAGTTTATACACCCTTAAACTATGCTTCTGCTTTATAGGTAGAGATAAATCACTTTTTTTTTTTCATTTTGTTTTCAAACAAAGTGTGGGAATAATAGCACATTCCTACATCCACAGTCTTGTAAAGATAAATATGTTACAAGGATGGAAACAGTTGTATGTTAATTACTAGCATTGAAGAAATCTTGTACAAATAGGGGGCTTATGATTTTAGAAAGATTTCTATAAGATCTTTGACAACTGCTAGCCTTGGTACAGCACAACAGCTTCAAGTCTGGCAAGACTTGGGTATCATAAACAGGAGATTAGAGTTACTGAAATATTTCTCTTAAGTTTAAAGATTAGAAATTTTTTATCGTATGTGTTTTCTTCTTTAAGGAAAGCATAACTCGATTGTGTACATACTTTAAGTCTCAAAAAATGAAGACAAAGGAAAAGGAGGAATTTTTGTTGTTGACCAGTGAGAAGTTTAAACATTCACCAGTTGCAAAACTGGTGGGAATCTCCAAGACCAACAGAACTCTTTGAACCAGGACAAATGGAACTTTAAGTGTTGGAGTGTAACTTATTTAAGCTTGGTGTGTGACAACAGAAATCTAGGTACAGGACAAATCACTTCATTTTCAGAACTAACCTGTAATATTATGCAACATTTTTCATTTCTCACTTTTAGATATCTTAAGCGAGAATGCTTAAACATATTCTTTCTTGGGCCAGAATTCTTTAGTCTGTATCCATCTAAATGATAAACCTCTTTCATTCTGCTGAACTTCCTGTTTCAGATTCACTGCCTACACTAAATTGTCCCCGATGTCCCAGTTTGTTCAAGATCCATTCACTCACAAGATAGCCCCAAGACACTAAAACTGGTCAACACATTGCTTGGAAAAGAAATCCTTTGCTACTTTCTCAAACACATTTGTCTCCTTAGCCCTGAAACAGTTCTTATCCAAATCAATAATGGTATCAGGATAATTAAAATCTGCTATAAGTTTTGGTATTCTTGCACGCCTCTCTTATCTATGAAACCATTTCCTGACAGAGTTTGCTTACTGCCCTTGAAATCCAGGTCTGTAGGAGTACATGATAAGGTGAACTAGCAAAATGCTTAAGCAAAGCAGCCTGTGACAGAAACGTGGCAGTTTAGGATAGGAAGCTTAACCAAAACATATCTAGCTGTTGGCAGCTTGTAGATGACGGAGACCATAGAAAAGGAAACCCGTATTTGAACATAAGTCTCCATCTTGGACAGGAGATGGAAGCAGACTATGTTTGGGAATGTTGTGTGAATGCAGCATGACCACATTTGTGATTGGACCAGAAGGTGTGTGGACAGCTTATGGACTTTTTTACCCTCAGATGATTGGTTTGAGTCTGACCTTAGAAGGACCTATTACTAGAGTTATAGATATCTCACAGAAATAAACATTTAGAAAATATAAATCATTTTATAGTATAAAAATTGATGCTTTGTCACAATAAAACGATTCAGATTCTCTTCCAACAAGATGAGAGTCCGTGAACCCCTCATGCACCACAGGAGTCTACATTTTAAATCATCTCAACATTATAATGTGCTCTTTTATTTAAAACTTGCCTACCTTAGCTGAAAATTTTTGATAATTGATTAAACTTTTTCTCCCTTACTGACATTGACAATAGACTTCTGTTTTGTTGCCCATACATGTCCAGTCATGTTAAATTTTTAATAATTTTCCNCAACAGACAAAACAGAATCCTATGTGGACAAGGCACTGAATGTTTGGTCCTGCTCAGAAAGCACTTCAATATTTGCTAAGGTTAAACATCTTAGCAGTTTTATTGACTTGACATTAATAATATGTCATAAGGTAGATACCTGATTAAGAATCTTACTGACTGGGCATTCAGTTCTTGTGCAAAGGGATTTAGCTTTAACATAGTACAATGTCTACTGTCAACAAATGACATGTCAAGAGCTCCAGGTTTAAGAAATAAAACCGTTCACATGTTGTGATCTAGACAGTTTTCCTATAAAATTGTCTTTTCTCACTTTGCTAATCTAAAAACTGGCCCAGGTAATTTTCCATATTAGCAGGAAAAAGAGAAAAATCAATACATGATTATAAAATTGTATTTCTTATCTTCTGGTGCTTGTGCTATCAGTAAAAAATCTAGTTATCACAAACCATCCAACCTTCCCAAGGTTAGTGTGAATTTGCAGTACAGTTGTTGTATCTGTGCTATTTTTTTATTATAGAACTGCTGCATGTACCTTTTAATTTGGTTGTCAGGGGAGACAGGAAGCAATAATTAAGGCTAAAAGATGGGGTATGGAAGCTTTATTAAAGGATATATTGAAGATGGGAATTTGATCTGAGAATTAGATTATGATTAGAGTTGTTAATGCAGCTGTGCCACTCTTGAGTGACAGAGCAGCAGATGAACTGAACAGGCAATTATAACTACAGGAGTCTCCCTAATCTTTACAATCCCAACCTCACAGTCACATCCATTTAAATTAATTTTCATGAAGGCTGTAAATTTACAGCTTCACCAGATTGGAAATTTGTTTGTTTATTATCCACAGGAAATATTTTTAGGGAAGTAAATAGCACTGAGAGCCATCTTGTCTTTCTGCTTGTCTTTTTAACTTGCAGAATTAATAATATGAGATTAATCTGAAGGCTGCTGCTTTTATGAAAACTGATTGATTCTNCGTGGCAGTTTAGGATAGGAAGCTTAACCAAAACATATCTAGCTGTTGGCAGCTTGTAGATGACGGAGACCATAGAAAAGGAAACCCGTATTTGAACATAAGTCTCCATCTTGGACAGGAGATGGAAGCAGACTATGTTTGGGAATGTTGTGTGAATGCAGCATGACCACATTTGTGATTGGACCAGAAGGCGTGTGGACAGCTTATGGACTTTTTTACCCTCAGATGATTGGTTTGAGTCTGACCTTAGAAGGACCTATTACTAGAGTTATAGATATCTCACAGAAATAAACATTTAGAAAATATAAATCATTTTATAGTATAAAAATTGATGCTTTGTCACAATAAAACGATTCAGATTCTCTTCCAACAAGATGAGAGTCCGTGAACCCCTCATGCACCACAGGAGTCTACATTTTAAATCATCTCAACATTATAATGTGCTCTTTTATTTAAAACTTGCCTACCTTAGCTGAAAATTTTTGATAATTGATTAAACTTTTTCTCCCTTACTGACATTGACAATAGACTTCTGTTTTGTTGCCCATACATGTCCAGTCATGTTAAATTTTTAATAATTTTCCCAATTTAATGGTGATCGTGTTACTCTATTATTAAAGTTTCAAGGAAACATATTTCTAGCTCAGCAGTGTCAACATGCCATCCTGTTACATTTGCGTAGACAACAATTTAACTCTTTTATTGAAATCCTCATTTGCAAGGTACAACAGACAAAACAGAATCCTATGTGGACAAGGCACTGAATGTTTGGTCCTGCTCAGAAAGCACTTCAATATTTGCTAAGTTTAAACATCTTAGCAGTTTTATTGACTTGACATTAATAATATGTCATAAGGTAGATACCTGATTAAGAATCNTAGAGTTGTTAATGCAGCTGTGCCACTCTTGAGTGACAGAGCAGCAGATGAACTGAACAGGCAATTATAACTACAGGAGTCTCCCTAATCTTTACAATCCCAACCTCACAGTCACATCCATTTAAATTAATTTTCATGAAGGCTGTAAATTTACAGCTTCACCAGATTGGAAATTTGTTTGTTTATTATCCACAGGAAATATTTTTAGGGAAGTAAATAGCACTGAGAGCCATCTTGTCTTTCTGCTTGTCTTTTTAACTTGCAGAATTAATAATATGAGATTAATCTGAAGGCTGCTGCTTTTATGAAAACTGATTGATTCTCAGCAGGCCAGTGTTATTATGATTATCTGTGAGAAGGTCAGAGGGAAGGCATGTAAAAGTCATAGCTGATTCATGAGTTCCCTATATTAAACAGAAGATAAAAAAGGAGGTTTGTGTTGATCAGCGTTATAAGTGAGGAATCAGTCTTTCTTGCATTACTGAAAGTGAAATTCTAGGAAAAGGATTTTAAACAACTTTGGACATAGTTATTTAAAGATGTCTGTTGAGGAGAGATAGCAATAGTTCATTACTATGCATGCTGAAAACCTTTTTAAGGAGTTCTTTGCTGCACAAAGATTAATTTGCCACTACGTTTTCCCTCCTTCACTACTAATATAAATAATGGTTGTGGCTTAAATTGGCATTATATTTTGATAGCCTGGTTTTGAATATACAAAAGAATATGCTACAGAACTGCTCAGAAACTTGGAAATGGAAACCATGAAATATTACTTTTCAGTTCCAGAGTTTTATTTTGGAAAGTCTGTAATGAATGAAATAATGTATGAACATTTAGAAACTAGGCATTGTTTTCGCAATATGTTGAGCAGAGAGCTGTGGCGAGGAAAAGTCAGTGACAGGAAAAAATATTTCTCTGCTGATTGCCATTCAAGAAACCTGGAAGATAGTTCCAGAAAATGATCATCTGCAGTGGCCAGATCAAAAAAATATTTGAACACCTGGCTTTAAGAATGCAGAAACTTCCATCCTAGAACAGGAAGTAGGTATGCCCAATCAAATACTGAAGTATTTGCAGCAGCCTCGTCTTAACTCCCCAACAAAATAAGACTCACTCACCTGTCATCTTCATTGCTGATGATTTCTTTCAGAGGTAAATGTGGGTTAGCACTCTGACAGGAAGTTGTGGTGCATCCTTATATATCTCTGATCTCAACATCTAGGTGACTAAGTGATGTAAAATATTGGAATTTATCTGTAACAAAGATGATTTAATAAAATTCCAAGCTCAGAATAGCTTGGAATAGCTTGGTTGACAGTCCAGTCAACCTACTTCTCAAAGAACATACTTACAAGCTCAAAGTATATTCACAATTAGCTGAGGTGGGAATCTCAAGTTTGGTCTAATGTGTTTCTAAAAAAGTGATCTAGAAAGTGATGTACTAGAAAGGACATCTTGGACTTTGTATTTTGCTGTTAAACAGGAACATTTAATTTCTTATGAACTTGAAATGTCAGTCAGATGCTGTTTTATATTCGGGTAGATTATTTACATTCTTCTCAAGAAAATTACTGAAACCAGCTATAGGAAAAATGTTGATAGTACATCCCAATATCTTTGTTCAATGTCAATATTTTAAGTTATTCATACTCTCAATTGATCTGAGGTGGGAGAGTAGGTGCCAGTGAAACAGAATACTTCATAAAAGCAGCTGACATGAGAATAGTTCCTGCAAAGAAGCCGTGGTGAAATATATATTAAAAATATGAAAAATGGTGCTGGAATTAGACAAGTAAAATATATTAACAGTTGGAAGTATTGGAANATTCACATTGCTTGTGTATGTTGTTGACTTATAATTTGAAAACATTAATCACATGCTTAGTCAGGTCTTATAGGCAAATGAAGATTGGTATGCACAAATGTCTGGCAAAAAATCTGACAAAACTCTGC
>WEIV01006945.1:4765-27270 GCA_013390005.1 Calyptomena viridis
ATGAAAAAAGGAGTAAGAATTAAAAGCCAAAATATAAGCATTATGTTCAATCTTTTAATTTTTTTTCCTTGAGGATAAATAAGTGCATATTCATGCACATAATGAAAAAGACCTGTGATAAGAAGTACTGAAGAGCAGAATAGAAAATGCAGTAAGTTAGTTCACTCCAGTTTGTGACAGGGAAATTTTTTATGTCAAATTGTATTGGTGTTAATATAATTAGAGAAGATGTGCAAAAGCAGAGCTCACACACCAACAGACTGATAATTTTCTCTCTTTTATATTGAAACTGACCCAGTATCAACTATATGACACTGGAGCAAAAGATCACCTTAAAACTGAAATTATTCTTTTTAGAATAACTATTACAATTATAATGTCAAAGTAAGCCAGAGGTAAAGTGACATATCAGGGCTCTTTACAGAGAGATGAAGACTTCTTCAATTATTTTTTGATTTCTCTTTTTTTTCCCTAAGATTTACTACATATAGAGCTATAATTGTTAACATCTTGGTTATGAAAACAAAATAGATTAACTACAGCTGTGTAAATACCAGTGTCTGAATGGAAAAAAAAAAAAGAAACCAGAAATTAGAGGGAAAATCAAGTTTGAGTCAAGCAGAAATGGAAATTTTTAGAACCTAGATTAATTTAGGCAGAATCCAGAAATATTTCCCAGGCTTAATGAAAACATAGTATTTACTTTAAAAACCATGTAACTCTTTAAAATATTCTTATCTATTTTCAAAGTTGACTGAAATGGCACTGGCATGATCCTACTTGCAAAATAATATAGAAATTCCTTCATTCTTATTTCAGACCATTTTGAATTATGCTGTAGTAAAAACATATTTTGCACACAATCTTACTTCCTATCCCTTTCAAAATAGGAATTTCTCTTTTCCTATGGAATAATATAATTCCAAATATCATCTGCCTCCTGTCAGAATGTATTTCCCTCCACAGTTAGACATTGCTGCAATTATCCATTATGTTGGCATTTCAGTTTCTTTTGAACTGTATGATACATCCAGTTACTACAACTGTTTCCAAATCATCAGACAGCTTTCCTGCTTAATGTGGTCCATGGAGGCCCGGAATAAATTATCCTGGTTCAGGGATCCTGCATGTATGTGCATTGTTGGATTGTCAGTTGTGGATTCATATTGTTGTGCAGTATTACATCAAAAAGACTTTCAAAATTTACAGGTCTAGAAATTATAGGGCTAACATATAAATATCCCTACAAAAAAGCGAATTGATGTCCCATAGAAAAATATCCTTAAAGTCCCCTACTTTAGGGATCCTAGTTATCCTAGCCTGTGTTAGACAGAACAGAGAGGGACACAATGCAGGCTGGATTGTGTCAATTCTGTCCCTAATGGTGTAAACACTGTACTCATGCTGGTTGGAGAAAAAAAACTCCCTTTGCTCGACAATGTGTAGTTCTAAGAGATCTTGGGCTATATAACTCTAGTACTAATAAACTCAGAATCATAACCAAATAAAACTCTTTGAAGGATGAAAAATCTTTTGACAGTGGTCCTAAGGAGAGTCAGAGAACATTACAGCAGCCTCAAAGCCGTGATCTGAAGTACAGACTCCTCACGAGCTTGAAGCCTCATACAACCATGGGACATATTGAGAGAAGCTGAATGAAGATTCTCTCCAGGGGAAGCCAGACTGGACCTGAGACATGGGAATTTTTTACTGCCTGTGACAGAATCTGAGTCCTGGTCCTCACCCTGTTGACTGAATGCTGTGACTTTGATCTTCTACATGAATAGTATCTATTTTTATAGAATAAAGAAAGTTTCCATTTTCCTTCTTGCCATCCATTGTGTCCTAAGCACAATCTTTCCAATTTACTATGAAAAGCCTTCATTTACGTTCTCAAATTTTTTAAAAAAGAATTGCAAGTTAGTACCAGATATCATATAGGCATTAAGTATTTAAGAAAACAGAAGACTTCTGAATGATTGAATTATAAACAGATTTTGTTTAAATAACTTCTGTTACAGTTTTAGTAGGATTCATGTTTTTTTATCTAAGCCCCAACTCATATAAAAGTGATAATAAATCTAACCGTAATGCTAAATATAGATGTTCCTTACAGGCATTCAAAGTATCTGTTAAATTTTGGAAATTTTACTTATTCTGCCCTGAATTAATAGAAGTTCCACAGTACTGTGTTTTATCTGATTCTTTGCACCCAAGAGAAAAATGAACCAAATATAACAAGCTAGTTTGATCCTCCAGAGTACTTGTGCCATGGTAGTTAAATCACAAACTTATTTGCATTCTCCTGTATAAGTTTATGATATATATGATAAAGAAGCAGACTTTGCCTTTAAAATTAATGAGCTAAGTATTTCCAAGAGACAACCTTCTGGAATTTTATCATATCATCTAATGACGTCTCTGTGGCCTACATATGATCTCTTTGAATTAGTCAGTCTTTGTTCAATAAAATCAGTCTGATGAGAATGGACAATACATTTGAGGCAAAAGAATACACCAAGGGACAGTTTCTCAAAACTGCTGACTATAAATATGAATAACTTTGAGCTTGTATTAGGTAGTTATTCATGCAAGGGAAATATTTTATAACAAATGGACAAAAACTCTCATTTTTCAGTAGAATGAACATTTAATGACATTGAACAAAAAACGTGTTTGCCTTTTTAATAGTTTTGTTATTTAAAAAGATTTTTTTAAAAAATTTATATATGATTATGAAAATTGTGGCAGCACACTTGAAAAAATTTAGTTCTTCTAAATACCTGCAATACTGCATCCACTTTCAGTCATGGAAAAGCTTCCTTCAATCTGCTTTTGTAATTTTGCTGCACAATACACACTAGAATCTGCCTTTGAACAAAAATATAAGATCTTAAGAGTTGATGGAATTCTGCATGGTATGCAGCAACTTAACGAATCACGACATCAACAGTGAAAACTTCATGTATTGTATTCTAGACTTGAACTTTATTCTTCTAGACTTTTTGGGTCATAGAGGAAAATTTAGAGACAAGCTACTAATGTAGGTAAAATTCAGGATATCTGTGACTCATTTGGAATAAAGTTTACTTTCCAATAGAAATAACTTTGACTTTAGCCCCCCAAATCACCTCCTGATTTACACCAAATAGCTCATCTACCTGTTGGAAAATGCTTTGTGGAAATGGATGAGTAACAGCTCCCCTACTGCAGCTTTAGAGTTCTGACCATGTAGACATTGATCTGCAGGGAAGGCAGCCCTTGGAGAAGGTGCTTGTATAGCTGAGCCTTGATGGCTTGCTGTGAACTATGGAAGAGTGATGCATATCTACAGTTTTCCATGCATGTGAAACAGAAACTGTGACAGCCAGGGAGATCCAGAAAAACATGGGCCATAGGAAAACTCAAGGGACTTTGGGACATTGAACTGTGACAGCCAGCAAGATTTCATTTGGGGTTTTTCATCGCATTTTCTGCTTGAAGAAAATGTCTGCTTGACATTTCTTCATAGTTTTTTTGCACATCCTTAAGGTTCTCTTTATGTTTTGTTGGTTTGCCTTCTCACCTTTATACAGATAATATGTGGTTTTGGTTTGGTTTGGTGTGATTTTTTTCAAATGAGGCTTTAAAAATCTATTATATAGCATACATTATTTGTCTAAAATATAAAGTAATCTGTTAAGTCATCTTTAACCACTCAGTATATGTTCACTACACCTAATGAATAATTTGAAAGTTATATATGACATGACAAAACTGAAAAGCAGCAGTAAATTGAAGAGTGGAGTTGAAGTAACAGGATTTTAGCTACATATGTACAGAACTGAATTCAAATGTTGGAAAAAAAAAAAGTGCTGTGCAACAGAAGGCCAAAGGCAAGGCTGTTCACTGCAATGAAATTCTCTTTTTAGTTTTGGTCTCTTCCTGTCACCTTTAGACTGGTACAAAGGAATCTGCTGCACATTTCTACCATATGTCTTGTTCTGTTATGCCTTAATTCAGTGAATAACACATTAGCCAGTCTTCATTTTTCCTGTGAACATCAACAAAAATATATGGAAAATAAGTTTATGAATTTTCTGACTTTCACAGTATTATCAATGCCACTGGCTGCACAATTCTGTAGCTAGTAGATGAGCCCTAAAATTACTGAGAAAAATAAAAATAGACAGCGGTAGTGTCAACACATGGCAGTTTGTTATGGGAACACATTCTTTTCAGTCCTGTATCTAAATTCTTCAGATCAATATGTGATTTGTGGTTCTTCAAATACTCAATTATCTCAGGTTTTGAAGATCTTGCCTGAAGACAGCAGAACGAGTATTGATTTGTCTTTAATACAATACTTTTTGAAAATGCTGCTTGAAACAATTTCAACTTTAAATGTCATGTTTTCCTATAATTATTTTGATCAAATAAGTATAGCATTTGATCGTTATAGGCACGGGTAATTTTGTCAGTTTTTGCAGGATCTTTGAAGAAAATAGTTGTTTAATCCTTTCTATTTTCTCCCTTGCTTACAATGTAAGACAAATGATAGTTATAGTGCAATGATCTAATGTACCCTAACACACCAATACATTTTGAATTTTTGTGTTGTATGTTAACTCCAGCAAAGATTGTGGAGTCTGCACTGCACTGCAGTGCACAGTCACCAGAGGATACTAAAAACTGGACATTAAATCATTGATAGTAGGTAAACATATGGCAGTGTTTATTGTTTCCCTTTTGAGAATGAGAAATACTACAAATGTTGCAGTAAATGGAAGCATACATGCTGTGATAAATAGCCATTTTTCAGATCTGCTTATTTAATGGCAAGTGCAGCCAAGAATACTCTGAAAGAGTTTCTTTAAGATTGTTTGGGAAATGGGTGATCAGAAGATGAAATAGTAGCCCATTATTCCTTTCTCCAAATACAGCAGGACCAAACAAGACTGTAATTACAACCCCTTGAAACAAAACAATTCATTTTACACTGGTATGTGTGTAGAAGTTTGCTGCTGGTTTTTAAAGATCTCCTCCGTTAGATTCTTTCCATTTATTCCTCATTTGAAAACTCAGTGAAAGATTTTATAGACCCAGGTCAGTGACACTGGAACTATGTTTTCTGTAGTGACCTGCTGCTCCATAACTGATCCATGACACAGGAGTCTTGTGGCCAAACACATTATGTCAATTCACATGGCCAATTCACATTATGTGAATTGTATGTGGTCAGGTTAAGGAATCTTGTAAATCAAGTGTTTCAGAATGGCTTGTCCATTAACAATCCAAATAATTTTTACAAATTTAAATAAATTTCTCTTGGGCTAAGAGACATTTGTTAGCAAAATGCAATCTGTAAGAGCATCCCATTCAATGCAACAATATTTCAACTAAAAGATATGCAAATAAAACCCCTACCCCATTTATTTTATTTATGTAATATAGCATGCAAGTGAACACTTGGCCCCATCATACTGTGTGCTCAAATTATAGCCACTTAGGCAAGTGGATACTACTAAAATTATGAAAAAGGATTAATCTTAACACTGTAATTTATTTTCCTTGGTTGAAGCTTCCATCAGCCACTCTCTGGGATGAAATTAAAGTATTCCTTCAGGTCTCAGAAGAAACCTGGAAATGATAGCATTTTATTGGAGACATAGAAGGACACTTTGCTGCTTTGGAGAGGCAGCTTCAAGCAGTGATGCAAGCAGAACAGTGAAGGAGGAAAAGATTTCACCTATGACCCACTCAGTTTTGGACTCTGTTCAGGAAAGCACGCACACGTTTCCTGCTCCTTCTTATGTCCCACTAGAACCTACACAAGTGCTTAAGTGTCCTTTGGTGCAGGAATGCTTTCCTGAAAAAATGCAGGAGAGAAATAAACTTCTGTTTCACCACTCTGCTCCTTTTTGCCTTCCTGGGTGGTGTCTCTGTCAGCACAGCTGCAGGGATGGAGGAATTCATCTAAACATGGGGCCATTACCTGCACCTGAGGATCACCGCACCAGACAACACAAAAAATGTGTTCCCCACAGTTTTGCTTAATGACTGTGCAGTCTACTCAGGGCTTAATGAGGTAAAAGAGAAAAGCTGTTAGGAGCTTCTGCTTATTTTATATCAACAATTAACTTCCTTTCTTCTTGATCTATGTGAATGAATTGCATCTTATGGATTTAAAGGTATCCTCATTTGGCACTAATGACTTAAATTTGATCTGCGCTGTTAGATTATTTTCATGATGAACAAAGTTTATTTGCAAACACACTTCAACTTTGTATCTTCTGTTTTTAAAATCTGAACTTAATATATATGGAGCTAAACACTGTATATTCCACATTTCTAAGCATTCCTGTCTTGATTGTTTGTATGCAATGCTGTGAAGGAAGAGAAGCTCCATTGCTACTGTTTGCTGGAGGGCTAGTTCCACTGGAGATGCTAAAATGATTTCACTACTCTATGTATAATTCATTAAAATGGTTTAATGGTCAAAGAAAAAATGGGAAAATGTGCTATACAATGTACGTGTACTGTGTAAGGACATTACTTTTTTTCTTTGTCCAGTTTTGTCTCCAGAATTTTTCTATGCACACACAGATTGTCGTAGGAAGAAGCTTAATTTCTAAATCTGATTCCTTCTGTTCATAATAAAATCTTTATTAAATAAGCAGTGGAGTAAAGCTAAATTAATCATGAGCATCTACATCTACCAACGCACTTATGTGCAACAACTGCGAAAACGGCAGCACATAACAGTTAGGCATCTGCTCCCTGTAGCTGCTCCGTGCCCTGAGCAAGGTGCCCAGGCTCCTGCTGGATTTTATGGAGACAGTTGGACCTTTTGGAGTGAGGCTCATAATGGGTTGACTGCTGGGAAGAGCAGACTAATGTTAGTGGTAAGAAAGTGCTGTGGACAGCAAAATGAATTTTAACCCAGGTCCTTCTCTGAGAGCACATTGATCCTAAAGGAATAAGAGGCAACAAATGTGGCATGGAGTGTGGAGGATATCTATAACCCTTCTAACACAGAAGGGATTCACATGGCACCTGTTTCAGAGCCTTGTATGGCTCCTCCTTGTATGAAGTATGTGGTCAATAAACAAAAAACCACCTTCCCTTGCTGTCGTGTGCGGAGTCTGGGCACAACAGCCTTGCTTGTCCGGTGAGCAGTGAGGTGCAGCAAGGGCAGGCACAGCCCTGCTGCTGGGCTGTAAGGGCAGGTGACAGAGTGCCTGCTGGCAGCTTTGCCTGAGATTCTTCCTTAAGACTGAGCAGTGACCTAAATTCTACATTTGCTCATCTAAGAAAATAAGAATAATAACTGAACTTACCTCAGGTGCTAACTAAATGCAAATTATTGTTTTCCTGAATATTGCACTTGCTACACCATAAAACAAAATCAAACTTCATTGTACCTCCCTGTCAGTTCTCCGGTAAACACCTGAAAGTCAGTTTTGCTCAATTGTTCATCACATTTCTACTCTCATATGTTTTGGGGGTTTGGCTTAATTGTATATTAAATTTAACTATTTCAGTTGTCACTCCTTGAACAACACAGAGAATAAAATGCATATTCAAATTCACAAAATCACATCACTAGTAAATAACAGACCAATTATAATTTGCTGAGGTTTTTATAGATATATTTTTCTTTATAGATTTACAGCCATTTATCTATATACAATTAGATAGACAGATAGATAGATAGATAGATAGATCCATCCATCCATCCATCCATCCATCCATCCATCCATATCCATCCTTATCTATAGTATAACAATCTGGTCATTAATCTCCTTTTCAAAAATTATTTATTTTTATTTGAATTCAACTAATTTACTAAATGTAGAAATCAGGTTGGTTGTGCACATTTCAGAACCTGACCTTACCAAAAATCAAGTATTTCAGATAGGTTTGTTTGGTTGTTTTTTTTTTATTTTTAATTAGAAGGATGTCTGAGATGTAGAAATTGTTTCTCTGCAAACAAAAAAATTTCATGTTGGCGAATTTATTTTAGTCAATGGAAATGTTTGTGTAGGAGTAATGTGACAAGCATTTGTGGAATTACATCTAATATGAAGGTATTCTGTATTTTTGGCACTGTACACATTGATGTAAAATATTAACCACTCAGCACTGAAAACACTGTCAGATGTGAAGAGCACTAAAAATAAGACCTCCATGTTTCATGAACCCTGTTTACCTGAAAATTGAACCTTTGAATTTAGATTTGAAAAACAGAAAAATAATAATTTTTGCTATATGCAAGATGTTAAATAATTATTATTTAAATATGTGGTTTAAAAAAGTAAAATTCTCAAGGTAAGACATTTTACAAAAAGAAAAACAAAACACTGTTACAAGACTGTTTCATTGCTAAGCTATAAACCCTACCCAAAATATATATTTTTAATAGAAATGGAAGCCAGTATAATAGATGACGCATCTCAAAATCTAATCACAAACCCTATTACTGTTAGGAATGTTACACTACCAGGAAAACAAAAGCAATAGACACACAAACGTGGGTCTAAAATTTACCTACCTTAATCTAGTTACCAAGATAGGAGGTAAAGGTCATACCGCAAAAAAAGCCCACTTTTAAGATCACTAGTTCATGTGCAAAGAAATGCATATGCCATTATCTAAATCAAAGAAGACATCAGAGTAGGAGTTTTCCTGAACCCAACAAACCTCTCTGAGTTCTAAGCTCTTGCTGCTTCAAGACTTGGGCAACTGTCAGCGTCAGAGGGATAAAACATGAACAGAAAGGGAGATTTTTTGACTGCACATCAAAATGCACAGTGTGCTCTTCTTGCCTCTGGGCTTTCTCTGGAGTCTTCCCACGGGCAAGAACAGCACAGGGCAACACTGTCATTCTGGGGAATGGGTCGAGGGTGGCAATGCCACAGCTCAGGGACAGGCAGGCATTTGTAAGTGGCCTCCACTGGGAACACAGCACCTGTGGGTTGGGTTTAGGCTGAAACTGGTGCTGCTGCACATGATCAGTGAGAGCGGAGGTGCAAAGACCAGGCACCCTGTTGGCACACTGGCACCCTGTGCCCTGGGGCAGTGCATGGCTCAGTTGCTCTGGTGGCCTCTGTCCTCATTCTCACAAGTGTTCATCCCAGCAAACACCTGGCCACCACTACAGTTAAAGTCCTTTAAGTACATGGAGGCAAACTGGAGATGTGCTGAACATTCAGCCTATAGCCAGGCAGTGGTTTGTCCTTAATCTGCAGTGATTCACAAAGAAAAAATATCTTTTTCTGCACCAAACATCACCAGTTCACAAATTTATATCTTTGTGGCGGCAAATGCAGTTTTCATATTTAATATTGCAATTTTAGTATCATGATCAGATCAGCAGTTATATTACAAGGCAGGAGAAATAAAAATACTGAAAAAGACAAAAAACCCAAAAATGAATGCCAAATATGACCTGTTTTTTTTCTATACTTAGAAAAAAATTGAATTTTTATGGAGATTCACCTTCTGTATTAGTAACCAGTTTTTGCAATGTTTAAACAGCCTATATTCTAATGAAGAGCCATAACAGTTTTCTCTGCAGCTCTTATTATTTCACTCTGTAAACCACTGTATCTGTTGATGGCTAGAAAGAGAATGGAGAATTTTCCTCAAATGAAGAAAAAAAAGAGCTACTCTACCCTTTTTCTTTTTCTTCTCATTAAGATTGACCTTCACTGCAGCTTATGCAACATACTAAATTACAAAAGGAGGTACACATATTATCCCTAGAAATATTCAAATTTATTTTTCACTTCCTTCATCCAGTTTCACACTAGGTGAACTTCAGTGAATTTCTAAGAATGCAAGGTTAGTAGTCATAGTCTGACACTTTGAAGAATCACATCTATCCTGCCCAGAACACCACTTCAAAAAACCCGAATTTGCTGTTGTCCACTGCTGACAATGCAAAATGTAACAGGACTACTTTACACAGGATTTGTCTAACCTTTTTTATTTGCTTTTGAGAATTGCAGAGTCTTCAGAGCAATTGTAAGAGCAAGACACTGCCTAGTCATGAGATTCTCTTAGGAGATGATAAAGACTAACAGCAAACAAAGAGTTTGTTCCCAATCATGAAGGCTATATTGAATGATTTTTTTAAATAAAAGATTAGACTGAAATTACTTGAATTTAAAATAAAGTTTGTCAAATAAAAGCAAAATTAAATGAAGCTCAATTAAAAGAGCATAGACAGATCTGGTGGCATTTTCTCTTGAAAATTCTTAACTACAGTTTTATAGGGATCAGTTGCTAAGGTGTGAGCAAAAGCAACAAAGTGTTTGGATCAAACATTTTTTTAAAAATGTTGACCAAAATAGTTCTATGTTTTTTCAGCTCACAGTGAAAATTTTAGGGTTCTGTTTCATTTTGAGCAGTTCATAACTCACATCTGTAACTCAGGCTTGCAGATGAATTTTTAATGACGAACAATAGTGGTGTCAAAACATTTCCAGAGAGCATAATCTCAGCAAAGAATTCCTTCAAGACATTGTTTCTCTGTCTCTAATGGACAGCATTAGATTGAATGAGTCTGAGTAATACAGACCCTCACAGAGGCTCAGAGTTGTGTGTTTCACCAGTGACATGTGGAAAAGCAATCAGACACTGGATTACATGGCTGTCACTGTCCATTTGCCTTCTTTATCTCCACTCACTCTAAGCTCTTGCAAGGCCTCACTAGTAATGACATTGCTGTGTAGAGCAAGACAAAAATGTGCAAGAAAGAATGGTTTTGGCATATTTAGATTCTGTGTTTCCAATTTATTGGCAAAACAGTTAAAATTTTTATTTTTAATACATTTCTTCAATTATATACTTGAAGAAATATTTTCTAAGGTTACAGGTTACTTTATACTTATAAAGATGACTCTTAAACTGTTGGAAGGTTTTTTGTTGTTCATTCATCTTTGTTTAACATTACTAGCTACCTTTACATGTCCTATTCATTTTCTGATCAGTTGCTCCAATCTTTTTATGTTTGTATTTATAAATACCAGGGATATCTAAATAAACTTGAAGAACTGATATGTTTAAAGAAGTGGAATGCCCTTTGGCTGGGGAACACAGGTTTTCCTGCACACATTTTGCTAAAGAGTCTAGGTGTGAACTTGCTGGTTCACCTGCCTGCAGTCTACACCTGCATACTATGATTCATAGGACACTCAGGTAAAAGCCAGTGTCTGTATGCTAGTTTATGTGTCTTCAGCAGTGAAGGAGACAAATCCCATAGTGAGAAAGCAAATAGCTAAAGAATTTTAGGTGACCTGTGCTCCCTTCTGCACATAAAGAAGCATCATTTTGGCTATATCCTTGATGCTGGAAAAATAATAATAAGATTTTGTCTTACTGAAGAATTAGAAAAACATAAGGCTGTATATACTATATTCAGAACAGATCTTTCCTCTCAGTCAAAGTATATCATATAATAATGAAAATTTTCTTAACTGTAGATGCAAATCCTTTAACAAGACTGTTTAAATGCTAATAATTTAGGAATGGAATCCTGCAATTCTTTATCATTACTTCAAACCAGCAGTAGGCAGTGCCATCTTTAGGGAGCATGGGGGGGGCTTTTTTATTTTAATTTGTTATGCTGTAAACATGAAAACCCATGAATAGACTTCATTTTTGCTTAAAAAAGAATAAAACTCTGTATCGCTGTAATTAATTTAGGTTCTGTGAGTCATTCTACATTAATTTTAATAAAGATGATACGTGCGCTGGAGGGGCCTTGAGAGTAACAACAAATTAAATAAAAGAAGATAAAACTAACATGCTTGTAACATACAGAGTCTGTTGTGTCTTGATTTTTCTTACTGAAATTGTAAAGTGTATAATTTCACCAATAGAATGCTCATTAGAATAATTTTAGTGGTCATTAAATTAGATATTCAAACACACAGAAATAATTACAGAAATGTTTAGCTGTGCCTTTTAGCCTGTTATATAGAAACTAGCATAAGCTACAAACACTGCTTGCAAATGTTGGAGCTTAAGAGTCAAACAACTGACCTTTCTCAGAGCTTTTTTCATTGACAGTGTAGCATTTGATGGAATAAGTCATAATGATTTTATCTTTGTATTTGTAAAGGAGTAAAAGATGATTACTTTGTGTGGAAATAAGCAGATAAGAACTCAGTGTCCTCTGCAGCTGATGAATGAACACCCAGAATTGTACAGCACTCTGGGGACTGTAAAAAAAGGCAGGATTATCTGTTTCAGCCTCTTTCCTTATACTTTTTTTTACTGACCCTTAATTACTAAGGACCTTTGACTCCAGAATAGGAAACAGCTTGGTAATGTATCTTTCAAAGTCAAATCTGCTACTCTGATCTCTTTCCATTTTTGCTTCACAACTTCAAGGTAAATGTTTCCCTCAAAATCCACTCTCAACAGCCCTCTGATAAAGTTATTCAAAACAAGTAATGTCTGTTTAATATAATGTTTTCCCTTCTTTAAGTACAGCATGACACATTCTTAACTTGACCATCAAACCAAGAAACATATATTTGAAAGAAATGGTTTTTCTCAGGGTGAACCTGAAATTATGCTGTGGAAAGTTCCTTACTGAAGACACTATAAAGCTCCAATATGGATTTTTAGTATCTTGGATTGAGGAGGAGCAGTGAATAAAACATATCCTAAGCAATATATCTGAAGATTTTGTGTCTCACATGTGTGTCAAAAAAAAATTACCCCAAGAGAGCATGACTTGTAAAAGGGTCAGTTTGCTTATCAAAATGAAGTTTTATACAATACTTTTTCTAATGTTTTATTTAATCTCATTTTCATTAACTGCGTCTGTTTCTTAATTTTGCTGGGAGGATTCACACTGCAGTAAATCACACAGCACATTTTTAATTTTCCTTCTGACATTTATTCCACATTTTTCTTCATTTTAAAATCACAATTTTTCTTACACTTAGCAGGCCAAATCCAGCTCCCATTTAAATTGAAGTCTCCCACTGACCCTGGTGGTAACTGAATCGAATTTATATTCCCTATGCCATGTCAAATTAATAATCTTTCTCCTTAAAATTTTCATCTTTCTAACACTTGGAAGACTATTCTTTAGTTGTTCCTTGGCAAAGTCTTTTTGCTCATACACATCTTCCCATGAAAACATCTGCTGTCATTCTAAATACAGTATTTAGCTCTTCACATAGAAGACATTGTGGCAACAAATTAAGGACCAAGAAAGTATTTTCAAGATATGTGAATCTTTGGTCTCATCTAAGTTATTCATTCTGTAGTTTACATGACTAAATTGTTATTAAAAAAAAATTAAAATAATTGTCATCTGTAATTACGTAGGAAAACATGCACTCAGGAAAATTACAAACTCACTTTGTGATACCAACATTGGCAGCACAATGATAAAGAGGAAGTCTTTCACAAACAGACATTACCCCATCAATCAGTTTGCAGTCAGGAGAAAAATTGACTTTGTCATGATATGGTTCTTAAAGCAAAAGTAATAAATTCTATACAAACAGCAAGCCCACAGCGTAGCTAATTTATTCATTATCCACCCCAGAAAAATAATTAAGTCATGCTTTCTTTCCTGGCTCTTCATTACAGTTTAGCCTTTTCTTCAGCAGTCAGTGACTGAATGCTTATTAAAATAAATTAGCTGCAAAACTTTTAACTCTGTCTTAAAGAAAAACTAATCCACTTTTCTAGTGGAAACAACATTGATTAAATAAACCAAGTTTCATGCCGAGACAACTAATTCCTTTAGCCACAGTTTCCAATCTTAAATCATGTTGTATCTGCATTAGTTTGAGAAGTATATAATGACCTGTGAGTTTATAATCGGTATTAACCTCTTTCTATATGCATTTCGGGTTTCTAGCCTGGGTGATTTTAGTGATGGAAAGAAATCACTCTGCAACCTACAGATATTCTTGGGATTGTATATCTTTTTTTGCTAGCACGCACACATACATTCAGACATACTCTGTTATTCTTCTGATCCAGCTGTTTCAGACAGTCTGCCTTGACATGAAGTAACTTCAGCTGTATCACACTGCTTCACAGTTACTGCATCGGAATATCACTTTAAGAAAATAAATGTTTACAGACTTTCTCATATCTCATATCAGAAACATGGAATGTTGAGCATTTAAAGTAACGTTTGATCCTCTTCCACAGACAAGCTAAGTTAATGGAAACAATTATCTCAAACAATTTGTGTTTCACATAAAAACTATATTGCAAAAGGTCAAATGCTGAAAAATGGGCAAATATAGCTGAAGGGTTTCACTATGTGACCTGTCTACATCATTACATGTAAAAATATATAGGTTTATATTGTTAAAAATAAACATTTTCTTTAATGCCACCAGCAGTAATCAGCAAGCAGTTTGCTAACTAAAGTAATCTAGTGATGGATCAAACAGATCACATGCACACGTACCAGCTCCCACAATAAAAGAGATTATAAGATTGATAATAAGATATTGATGCAAAATAATTATTAAATTAATATAATAACTAGGCCAGGGAAAAATCCATCACCCCTTCCCAAGACCAACCTTGTCATAGGGCATCAGAGGGGCTGGCTGATGCAGAAGCACACTCAGCAATAACTGCAGCCTGAGGGTGCCGACATCCTCTGTACACACAACAATCCCCTGTGCACTTGTGCACTTCCAGTGGCTCTGAATATTTATAAAACCCTCAGCATCATCTCCAGCAACCCATTCTGTTCCTCTGCTCTAGGAAGGGTATTTTTCTAAAGAAGCCGTGTACATCATGGATCTTAGTCCCCATAGACCCTCATTACCAGCTGCCAAAGCTTGTCAGGATAGCACAATACCACTTCACAGAGTGGCCAAACGACCTGCTGTCTGAAGTTGGCTTTTGTCCCGGTGCACAAGAACCATTTTGATGAAACAAGGAAAAGAAAATAGAAAAATCTCTTCTGCTGCGTACATTGATGGGTCCAACTGCACTGGTTAGGAGGCGAGCAGATCTGCAAGGGGTGACTTTCAGAGCACAAAAAGCATTTGTCAGGCAGGGTGTGCTCAGATACAGTTAATTCATTAGCAAAAGACAAAGTACCTGGTAGGCCTTGATGACCGCTCCATCCTCTGGGCTGCCCGAGCGCTGTGGGGCCCGAGGCAGGGAGCACAGGGCCCAGGGCCTCTGAGGGTCTAGCACTGCCCCGCTGCTCGGGTGGGCCCTTTGTCCTCCAGAGCTGGCAGCCAACAGTCTCCCGGCCAATCTGCAAGACCACAGTGCTCTGTCCCACCCAACAACCCCTCAAACTTCCCGTCTAAAAATCCACAGGTGCTGCAGGATTGGCAGAACAGAGGGAAAAAACATTTTCTTTTTTGTCACTTCCCCCTCACCCCCTTTTCAATTGCTTCATTCCCTTTCTCTGTTCAGCTTATTGTATCTTAGCCAGGCTGGTCTGGCAGAAAAGTCCTCTTCTGGAGGCAGGAGCTCACCCAGGAGCTGGCTAAGAAAGTGTTCTACACCTTGTATTGATGATATCTTTGGTCTTGTCTTTACACTGTGATTATAACTGTATCATATCATATGTATAAATTCTACCTATCTGTACTATCAACACTAATAATTAATTGAAAAGAATAATTCAAAACATAAAAATAATGGCCCTATATTTACACCAGTGAATTTGATTCAGAGAAGGTAACTTACCTATTTCAGTTGAAAAGCAGAGGGGCTGTGACAGAACTGCTTAAGAATTTTTTATTATAGGAGTACCTTTAGTTCTTCTAAAAGCTTAACAGTAGAAAATATATTTTCTTCAAAATATATATTGATACAGTAATGAAGATATTTACATTTTTCTGGAATTAATATGGTGTTAATATTTTCCAGTGAAAAATCCATGACTTTCAATCATACGTGTATTTCCACAGGAATATCTAAAGATGGTTTATGTGATATACTTCTGGAGTATATCTGGAGTATATGTGATATACTTCTGGAGGCCTCTAATAAACTAAATAAATGAAAAAATACCCTCTCTGTAGTAGTTCTACTAGATATTCTCACGTCAATGACCACTCATTTAATTTGATATATGGCATGAGCTTTCTGTTTCATATTTGCATAATCATGCATCTTATCATTAATTAGCCTTCAAGGTAAAAAATTTGGGTTATTATATGTAAAAAAACACTGAATATTTTTACACATAATATGTAGAAAAAAAGGTGTTTAAAAAACTCACTTTTTAAAATATAATTTTCAAAGTATTCTTTTCAGCATAAAGTAAAAATTGTTAGTTTCTGGTAGACCTAGATATCCCACTTTTCTCAGCCCAGATTCTGTGTGAAAGCAGATATTATAGAGACAGCAGTACAAGACAGCCGGAAATTTTTTTGCAATGCTTTAGTCAAAATATGTTTTGAAAGGGAACTGGTTCTAGGAACTTGGTTATTGACACTGGGATGAAGTCCTGAAAGAAAGGGTTACACTGCATGGTGTGTGACCATTTTGTTTTCAGCCTGCTTTTCACACCTAAATAAAACCAGTTACAGTCCACATATATATGCAGAAATTGCCTGAGTTTTGGCAGCTGCTTGAAGAAGTGTAAGCCATGTAGGTTGACCACGCCATCAGGAGAAGGAAAACAAATCCCTTTACACATTTATTGTTAACTAAATTTTTTCTTTGCTAGGATTTTGAATAATATGGTAATTTGCTACAAATATTCACAGAACTGAACATGAAACACGAACATGAAACAGTGAGGGGCTGCAATATGAGAGAGGATTATTGTGTATTTTTTTCTTAAGTCTGGCAACTGTCAGTAAAGAATATCTCTGGACAGTCCGACTTTGCCTATAACCTTTACCAAGAAGATTTTTAGTGCCCTCTTTTGAGCATGCATTACATTTCATAACATTTCTGCTCCATATATATGATATTGCCCCCTATTAATTAAGCATTTAAAATGTTATTATTTTTATACAGTAATTGGAAATTCATAATTAGTTATTAAAAAAGAAGATGAGGGAGAATGGGTAGTCTATTCAAAGTACATTACGTAATTTCTTTTATTACAGTTTCTCATATTATACCAAAATTATAGAGAAGTATTACATATAGATATATATATATGGATAAAATATGAACACATGGTATTTTTGTGCCATTTTTATTCATACTCTTGTGGAGCTAAAAATGTTTTTCAAACAGTTAATTTATTTTTAAGAAATACAAAAAAATCTGACAAATCTGACACAATTTAGTTTTGTGTGTCACACTGTCCCACTGGCATACCTATTCCTCAATACTCTTAAGGAATGTTGAGAGGAATGAAATCTGACATTTCTGAAATTATGGGCTTGAAATAGTATTTCTACTGTGACTCTTCTACAGACAGTGGAAAGACATGGACCACTCTGCAGACTCGTGTCTGGGGAATCCAGATCCTCCCTCTGGAGTCTCTGAGATGACTCACAAGGGAGCATATGGAGACTAGTTTCCAAATTAGACACTTCAGACAGGATGGCTCACTCCCATTATGACTCAAATTTTGTGTGAACACATTTTCAGGAGTTTCAATATTATGATTTCCAAATCATAATAGCAGTCATATTTCACACAGAATGAATCTCAACTGTGTGTCTAAAAGGCTCCAGTAATTTACTGTCTTTGGGATCCCAATCTGCCGTGCTTGCAAGGCCTGAACTCTAGCACACATGTCAGTTCAGGGTTTTAAAGGAAACAAAACCCAGATTCTTCTTTAAGTACCCTTTTTTTCATATCCATGCTCCCCTTCAGTGGATCCTGCCTTCATAACAAGAACTCAGCTGGTGCAGAGTGTTTACTTCTTGTAAAATTAGGACTTCTGACTTGTTTGTGTTTATGCAAGTCCCCCAACTTCGCAACTAGCTAGATGAGGCAATCCCAACACTTGGAAGAGTCTGTTCTTCACAGTCTTATGCTAGCATTCATGAATGTTATTATCTCCAAGACAGAAATTATTTTTCTTTTTTTGAATGTTATTAGAAACTAGAAATTAGCTGGTTTGATACTGTAACTTACAATTCTAAATACTTTCAAATTAAGAGACATGCTGTACATTTTCAATGAACTAATGTGCAATTTGTAACAAGTGAAATATATCAAATGAAAATGATTTTACAGTGATCTAAACCCAATTAACCTCAAAGAATGTTATATGAACATAGACTGTGAAAGATTTTAATTATAGCTGGAAATGCTATGCAATTATTGACCAAGTTTGGCAGAGCCATTTTATGTTTCCTACTGTTACTACGTACTGTTAGCTTTTTAATTTGGAAGCAGAAAAAGTTAATGTCAAATCACGCTGGTAATTTGAAGAGTCATGGATTGAATACTTGTTGCTCACTTGAAATAATAATTTAGGTAGTCTTTCCAAAATAAAATTTCATTTAATAAAAAGTAAATAAATCATAACTTTTATACTACTGGTGTGTGTTTGAAAGAAAATGAAATTAAAATATATTAGTAAAGGAAAGGATATCAAGCAGGGACAATTGTTGTTTCTAATTATGAAAATGTGTGTCAGTAATCTCATAAGTCTACTTGGAAATCTTAGTTACACAGGGCTTTCCTGCTGTTTGAAACTGTAGTTTCAGGAAAAACTGTGATCCAAAGATGGTATTTTTATAGCAGCTAGATAAAGTCCAAAATGGTTCCAACCATTCCTCAGTACATAAAGTTAGAGACTATACAGTTGAATGCAAAGGCTTCCATTATTGTAAATACATCTGTGACATCTTTATTCCATTTAGATGTTCAAATACGTAACACAAATCATCTTAATTGAAAAAAAGTCAGTGCATAGAATTTTAGCTATACTAAACCAGAATTTAAGAACAAAATTTAACAGTTTCTTTTGTTTTGAAAAACAAATCGCTTCTCTGCATTCAATTGCTGTTTAATTTAAACACTCACAGAAGTACAATAATCCATTTTACAGACAAAAATAAGGCAAAGAGAAATTTAAACACTGTAATAAAGGATCTGCTAAGGGATTAACTATAAAGCCATGCTCTTTCTATTAAGAAGCTGTGGACATAGCATGTATTTTGTGCTTTCATGTTATACAAAGCTCGTCTTGGACTGCACAAGGTAATGCTGCATTTGACACAGAAACAGAATAATTTAAGTTGTAAGGGACCTCTGGAGATCATCTGGTCCAACCTTTCTCTCAAAGAAGAGCCAGCTTTGAAGTTAGAGCAAGCTTCAAAGTTAGACCAGGTTGCTCAAGGTCATATTCAGTCGAGTTTTGAATATCTCCAAGGACAGAGATTCCATAATGTCTCAGGGCAACCTATTCCAGTACTTGACCAGTCTTATCTTGAAAAAATATTTTCTTATATCGTGTTCTACAGTTAGTCACAGCCTTCCAGTAGAAAAGCCTTGTCTCATGAGGTAAAAAAGAAACCTTTAAACTAATTCAGTTTGTTCATATTTTCCATTTTGTTTTTAACTCAGAGAAGAGTGATATTGACTGCAGAAGGCTCAAGAAAATATTTGATAGATGAGAGCTGCTGTTAATTTGCCATATGCTACTTTCAGAGGCCAGCTATGATTCAGACTTTTTCTAGTGATTGTGTAGAATCTATGTTGCTATCATCCATATATTCTTTCAATTTTATAAGTTAATTAAACCCAGGAAACAGCATTCAGAAGCACAGAATTTGACAATATATTCATAAAAATGGGTTTTGATCTCTTACCCAGGAAATTTTTACCCTTGGAAGAATGGAGTCTTAATGATCACAGAAAGCCATTTGTCTGCAGGGCAAAAGATTTGATCAGTGTAAAATTATCAGCAGAGAAGAAGAAACAAAGGAAGAGGATATTAAGGACTTTTCTCAGAGAGGGGCAAGCATAATCAATAGGGAAATTGACTACTGGACTTTAACAGATTTATATTAGAGGGAAAACCTGAGCCTGAAGGCTGAACAGAGAAGACCACATGAGGAACCTCGGACCCTTGAAAGATCCGATCACAAACCAAAGCATTCTGTGAATAATGAAATGGAAAGAAGTTGCTTGCAGGCTTATGTTTTTTCCTCCTTTGATCTATCTCCCATGTTTTGCTTATGAGAAAAAGAAAAGTAATTGATTAAAAAATTCTTGTAAATTTTACATTTTATTTAGTCTACCTACCACTAAAGAATAAAATGAAGTGGAATATTGCAAGGAGCATGCTTTTATTACAAGGATTACACACAGATGGAGTCAAGGCTAGTTAGAATAAGAAACTTCTGGCATGAAATACTTTCCTAAATGCCCAGCTGGCACTTACAAGAATATTCATCCTATCTAAATTATATCCTTTTAGGAAATATACATCAGATAATTAAAACTATAATCAGATACTAAAATAATGGCATCAAGCCCCATCATGTAGCAAGTCAAAAGCTGTGAAAAAGACATGGAAGATTTCTGGGATTCTATAATTCCTCCTGACTTGCCTGAAGTGGGTTTAAGTACTTTTCAATACTTCTGTAAAGGAAGACAGCCTTTATCCTGTGCTGTCTCTTCTGCCCTGAACCTCCTGATTTCAAGATATCCATCATTACTTTCTTTAAGATGCTGTATCAGTCTTAGGAGACTGGTTTTCTATATAAGTTTTTGCTTACTTCTGGACTTAATCTTTTCATGATGCAATTTTTCTGAAAAGACTGTGTAGTTAACTAGCAGAGGGTTTTGGGGGTGGTTATTTTGGATTATTTCTTTGCAATAGATTCTTGGTTAATTCAAAACATTTTCAGCTGATCTACTAACTTCGTCCATCCCTGAAGCAGTTAAAGCTGCTATATATTTCTATAATATACCCCTCAGAGTCCAAGGTTTAGGACCTCAATTTGAGTTTGATGGATCAGCTTTAATTTTACTTTGAAGGGAAAAAAACCCCCCAAACCAACACAACAACAACAACAACAACAAAACCCCACCATGAACTGTATGAGCATTATAATAAAATAACCTTGAAGAGACAACTTAATTAGTGTTTAAATGATCCTGAATTACAATGAAATTCCTATGGAAATGTGAACACCCACCTGCATATCAAATAAAGTCACAAGATCATTGCCTTTTCAGTAAATATAATTTCAGTTCATAACAACTAGATTTCTTAAAGAATATATCATCAGAAGATAGTACATAATTTCAAAGATTTAACCACATAGGAATGCATGCATGATGCATTGGCTTATGGGAAGGACTGGGAATAAGCAAGTTCCAAGTGTTCATATGAGCTGAGTTCATGCAGGATGACCTTGGAAAAGTCATTTTCACCTGCTTCTGCTTCAGCCAGCCCAGCCAGAATATTGCATAAAATCAAAAGACAGTTGATAAGCAGATGCTGCTTTTAAGCTGGCCATTAAGTGACATACACGAATTTCTGATGGATATAATTTCACACTGAAGGCAGAAAGGGCAGTTGATACCCCTCTCCTATTTTCGATTGTGGGGAGTTTGATTTGGGTTTTTTTAGTACATATTTGGGTTAAATAAAGGCAGAAAATGTTTTTATTAGAGAGCTGTTATTCAGTGTTCTCTTTTTGCCCCTTTCTTTGTCTCTGTAGCAAGTTGCTTTGCTAACTATGGAGAAACAAAATTCTCTCAATGTCAAGTTGAGCCCGGAAGACACCCTGACATTAGCACAAACCCAGTGATTCACACTACAGATGAAGCCTTGCTGCCCAGGGGACTCACTGTTTTCCCTTTTTCCTGAGATACCTCTGCAACAAGAGTTCAATGAACTCTGAAGTTGGAGATAAGCAAACGCTCAAGAAATGAAAAAAGACTTTCAAAACCATAAAGCTGCTGGAGACACAAACCCAAACCCATTCTCCTTTCAGGTTTTGCTGGGAAGTTCTGCAGCTAAACAGAGGGTTTGCCTTTCTCTTAGTCTGTGCCCGTGGCACTTCTGTGCTCACTTACTTCAGTGACTACAGTTAAGTGAACCCTAATTTGCATGGCTGAAAATTGGGAGAAACAAAAATATGTAGTTTTTTTAGCATTTTGGTAAAATTTGGGCTATTATAAGAAACATCTTTCTCCCTTTACTAAAAAAAAATAAAAAATTAAAATGAGGAAGATGAGGCAGCTGCAACAGGGGAGACTATTAAGGAACATGATGGAGATCATGACTTAGAATTACAGAGCTGCAAAAAAGGACTTTCTAGATTGGTGGTAAGTGGTTTGGGGAGAGAAATTTGGAACAAAAGCAAGAAGACTTTAGCAGGTTTATTCCAGGATAGATTGGATTTTGGTAAGGGTGAAACACATCAGTGCTCTTCTGGGGACAGCAAAAAGAAAGAGTGAGAAGAGGTAAGGAGGCATATGGCTTTCCTGTCAGTCTGGGAAATGAACTTTCAATATGTGGAAAAGCAAATTTGATCCCAATGAATTTTTGCTATAGACCATTAGGGAAAGATAATGCAACAATCAAATAGATACTGCAGAAAATGTGCCCCCGTCAAAAAAAAAAA